>CM038669.1:609391006-609928735 GCA_021605145.1 Aegilops bicornis | reverse complement strand
TTGATTCTCTACCTCATTCTGAAATTCCTTGAACTTTTCAAAGGTCTCAGACTTGTGTTTCATCAAGTAGACATACCCATATCTACTCAAGTCATCAGTGAGAGTGAGAACATAACGATATCCTCCGCGAGCCTCAACGCTCATTGGACCGCATACATCGGTATGTATGATTTCCAATAAGTTGGTTGCTCGCTCCATTGTCCCGGAGAATGGAGTCTTGGTCATTTTTCCCATGAGGCATGGTTCGCATGTGTCAAATGATTCATAATCGAGAGACTCTAAAAGTCCATCAGAATGGAGCTTCTTCATGCGCTTGACACCAATGTGACCAAGGCGGCAGTGCCACAAGTATGTGGGACTATCATTATCAACTTTACATCTTTTGGTATTCACACTATGAATATGTGTAATATTACGCTCGAGATTCATTAAGAATAAACCATTGACCATCGGAGCATGACCATAAAACATATCTCTCATATAAATAGAACAACCATTATTCTCGGATTTAAATGAGTAGCCATCTCGCATTAAACGAGATCCTGATACAATGTTAATGCTCAAACTTGGCACTAAATAACAATTCTTGAGGTTTAAAACTAATCCCGTAGGTAAATGTAGAGTTAGCGTGCCGACGGCGATCACATCGACCATGGAAACATTCCCCGACGCCAAGATCGTCACCTCGTCCTTCGCCATCTCCGTTTATTCCGCAGCTCCTGCCGTGAGTTACAAATATGAGCAACGGCACCGTATCAAATACCTGTGAGTTAGTACGAGTAATCGGTAAGGTACACATCAATTACATGTATATCAAATATACCTTTAGTGTTACCGGCCTTCTTGTCCGCTAAGTATTTGGGGCAGTTCCGCTTCAAAGGCCCTTCCTTTGCAATAAAAGCACTCTGTCTCAGGCTTGGGTCCATTCTTTGACTTCTTCCCGGCAACTTGCTTACCAGGCGCGGCAACATCCTTGCTGTCCTTCTTGAAGTTCTTCTTACGCTTGCCCTTCTTGAACTTAGTGGTTTTATTAACCATCAACACTTGATGTTCTTTCTTGATTTCAACCTCACGACTTCAAAGATTGAGAATACTTCAGGAATGGTCTTCACCATCCCCTGCATATTGTAGTTCATCACAAAGCTCTTTTAGCTTGGTGGGAGCGATCAAGGATTCTGTCAATGACCGCCTCGTCCGGGAGGTTAATGTCCATTTGGGACAAAGCGGTTGTGAAACCCAGACATTTTGAGTATGTGCTCACCGATGTAACTGTTTTCCTCCATCTTACAACTATAGAACTTGTCGGAGACTTCATATCTCTCGACCCGGGCATGAGCTTGGAAAACCATTTTCAGCTCCTCGAACATCTCATATGCTCCGTGTTGCTCAAAATGCTTTTGGAGCCCCGGTTCTAAGTTGTAAAGCATGCCGCACTGAACGAGGGAGTAATCATCAGCACGAGACTGCCAAGCATTCACAATGTCTTGGTTCTCTAGGATGGGTGCTTCACCTAGCGGCGCTTCTAGGACATATTGTTTCTTGGCTGCTATGAGGATGATCCTCAGGTTCCGGACCCAGTCCGAATAGTTTCTGCCATCATCTTTCAGCTTGGTTTTCTCTAGGAACGCGTTGAAGTTCATGTTGACATGAGCGTTGGCCATTTGATCTACAAGACATATTTTGCAAAGACTTTAGACTAAGTTCATGATAATTAAGTTCATCTAATCAAATATTTAATGAACTCCCACTCAGATGGACATCCCTCTAGTCATCTAAGTGTTACACGATCCGAGTTGACTAGGCCGTGTCCGATCATCACGTGAGACGGACTAGTCATCATCGGTGAACATCTCCATGTTGATCGCATCTACCATACGACTCATGTTCGACCTTTCGGTCTCTTGTGTTCCGAGGCCATGTCTGTACATGCTAGGCTCGTCAAGTTAACCCTAAGTGTTTTGCATGTGTAAAACTGTCTTACACCCGTTGTATGTGAACGTAAGGATCTATCACACCCGATCATCACGTGGTGCTTCGAAACGACGAACTTTAGCAACGGTGCACAGTTAGGGGGAACACTTTCTTGAAATTATTATAAGGGATCATCTTATTTACTACCGTCGCTCTAAGTAAACAAGATGCATAAACATAATAAACATCACATGCAATTATATAAAGTAGTGACATGATATGGCCAATATCATATAGCTCCTTTGATCTTCATCTTCGGGGCTCCATGATCATCTAGTCACCGGTATGACACCATGATCTCCATCATCATGATCTCCATCATCGTGTCTTCATGAAGTTGTCACGCCAACGACTACTTCTACTTCTATGGCTAACACGTTTAGCAATAAAGTAAAGTAATTTACATGGCGTTCTTCAATGACACGCAGGTCATACAAAAATAAGACAACTCCTATGGCTCCTGCCGGTTGTCATACTCATCGACATGCAAGTCGTGATTCCTATTACAATAATATGATCTCATACATCACAATATATCATTCATCATTCATCACAACTTCTGGCCATATCAAATCACATGAAAATTGCTTTGCAAAAACAAGTTAGGCGTCCTCTAATTGTTGTTGCATCTTTACGTGGCTGCAATTGGGTTCTAGCAAGAACGCTTTTCTTACCTACGAATAACCACAACGTGATTTTGTCAACTTCTATTTACCCTTCATAAGGACCCTTTTCATCTAATCTGCTCCAACTAAAGTAGGAGAGACAGACACCCGCTAGCCACCTTATGCAACTAGTGCATGTCGATTCGGTGGAACCTGTCTCACGTAAGCGTACGTGTAAGGTCGGTCCGGGCCGCTTCATCCCACAATACTGCTGAAGCAAGAAAAGAGTAGTAGCGGCAAGCAAGTTGACAAGATCTACGCCCACAACAAAATTGTGTTCTACTCGTGCAATAGAGAACTACACATAGACCTAGCTCATGATGCCACTGTTGGGGAACGTTGCAGAAAATTAAAATTTTTCCTACGATTTCACCAAGATCCATCTATGAGTTCATCTAAGCAACGAGTCATGGGAGAGAGATTGCATCTACATACCACTTGTAGATCGCGTGCGGAAGCGTTCAAGGGAACGGTGATGATGGAGTCGTACTCGCCGTGATTCAAATCACCGATGACCAAGTGCCGAACGGACAGCACCTCCGCGTTCAACACACGTACGGAATGGAAGACGTCTCCTCCTTCTTGATCCAGCAAGGGGGAAGGAGAGGTTGAGGAAGAAGGCTCCAAAGCAAAGACGACGGCGTGATGATGGTGGAGAGGCAAGATCTCGATAGGGCTTCGCCAAGCACTCAACGGAGGAGGAGAGGTGTTGGGGAGGGGAGGGGCTGCGCCTTGGATGTGTCTTGCAGCCCTCCCCTCACCCCTCTATTTATAGGGGAAGGGGCAAGGGGGGCCGGCCCCTCTAGATGAGATCTAGAGGGGGGGCGGCGGCCAGGGAGGGGGGCTTGCCCCCCAAGCAAAGGGGGGCGCCCCCACTAGGGTCCCCCCCCAACCCTAGGCGCATGGGCCCAAGGGGGGGCGCGCCCAGCCCTCCAGGGGCTGGTTCCCTGCCCCTTGCGGCCCATGAGGCCCTCCGAGAGGGGTGGCCCCTCCCAGTGGACCCCCGGAACCTCTCCGGTGGCCCCGGTACAATACTGACATGCCCCCAAAACTTTCCGGTGTCCGTATGACAACTTCCCATATATAAATCTTCACCTCCGGACCATTCCGGAACTCCTCGTGACGTCCGGGATCTCATCCGGGACTCAACAACATTCGGTAATCACATACAAGTCTTCCTAATAACCCTAGCGCCACCGAACCTTATGTGTAGACCCTACGGGTTCGGGAGACATGCGAGACATGACCGAGACGACTCTCCGGTCAATAACCAATAGCGGATGGATACCCATGTTGGCTCTACATACTCCTCGATGATCTCATCGGATGAACCACGATGTCGAGGATTCAAGCAACCCGTATACTATTCCCTTTGTCGACGGTATGTTACTTGCCCGAGATTCGATCGTCGGTATCCCAATACCTCGTTCAATCTCTTTACCGCAAGTCACTTTACTGCATGCCGTAATGCATGATCCGTGACCAGACACTTGGTCACTTTGAGCTCATTATGATAATGCACTACCGAGTGGGCCCAAGTGATACCTCTCCGTAATACGGAGTGACAAATCCAGCCTCGATCCGTGTCAACCCAATGACACTTTCGGAGATACCTGTAGTGTACCTTTATAGTCACCCAGTTACGTTGTGACGTTTGGTACACCCAAAGCACTCCTACGGTATCCGGGAGTTACACGATCTCATGGTCTAAGGAAAAGATACTTGACATTGAAAAGCTCTAGCAAAACGAACTACACGATCTTGTGCTATGCTTAGGATTGGGTCTTGTCCATCACATCATTCTCCTAATGATGTGATCCCGTTGTCAACGACATCTAATGTCCATAGTCAGGAAACCATGACTATCTGTTGACCAACGAGCTAGTCACCTAGAGGTTTACTAGGGACGTATTGTGTTCTATGTATTCACACGTGTATTAGGATTTCCGGATAATACAATTATAGCATGAATAAAAGACAATTATCATGAACAAGGAAATATAATAATAATCCTTTTATTATTGCCTCTAGGGCATATTTCCAACACGTACTAGAATAACACCTTAAGACACAAATCAACCAAAACCCTAATGTCACCTAGATACTCCATTGTCACCTCAAGTATCCGTGGGCATGATTATACGATATGCATCACAAAATCTCAGATTCATCTATTCAACCAACACAAAGTACTTCAAAGAGTGCCCCAAAGTTTCTACCGGAGAGTCAAGACGAAAACGTGTGCCAACCCCTATGCATAGGTTCATGGGCGGATCCCGCAAGTTGATCACCAAAACATACATCAAGTGGATCACGTGATATCCCATTGTCACCAGAGATAAGCATGGCAAGACATACATCAAGTGTTCTCAAATCCTTAAAGACTCAATCCGACAAGATAACTTCAAAGGGAAAACTCAATTCATCACAAGAGAGTAGAGGGGGAGAAACATCATAAGATCCAACTATAATAGCAAAGCTCGCGATACATCAAGATCGTGCCATAGAGAGAACACGAGAGAGAGAGAGAGATCAAACACATAGCTACTGGTACATACCCTCAGCCCCGAGGGTGAACTACTCCCTCCTCGTCATGGAGAGCACCAGGATGATGAAGATGGCCGCCGGTGAGGGATACCCCCTCCGGCAGGGTGCCGGAACGGGCTCCCGAGAGATTTTTGGTGGCTACAGAGGCTTGCGGCGGCGGAACTCCAGATCTATCTTTGTATTCGATGGTTTTAGGGTATATGGGAATATATAGGCGAAAGAAGTCGGTCGGGGGAGGCTCGAGGGGCCCACGAGACAGGGGGCACGCCCAGGATGGGGGCGGGGGGGGGGGGGGGGTGGGCCCGCCCTCCTATCTCGTGGCCTCCTCGAAGCTTCCCTGGCTTGTACTCCAAGTCTCCCGGATCATGTTCGTTCCAAAAATCACGCTCGCGAAGGTTTCATTCTGTTTGGACTCCGTTTGATATTCCTTTTCTTTGAAACACTGAAATAGGCAATAAAACAACAATATGGGCTGGGCCTCCGGTTAATAGGTTAGTCCCAAAAGTAATATAAAAGTGTATAATAAAGCCCGTAATAATTCAAAACAGATAATAAAATAGCATGAATGCTTCATAAATTATAGATACGTTCGAGACGTATCACATGTATCTTCGTCAGGGGTGGAAAACCTTTGCACGTACCCACAGCTTGTCGGAGGGGCACGTTCTCCATTTTAAGTTAATGGAGAGCGGCCTGCTCTCCGTCAAGGTCTTCGGAAGCTCAGGAATCCGCTTAGGGTGCTGCATGCAGAGTTCCACCAACGACGAAAGCTCCTCCTCGAGCGACATCGGCGAGGAGTACAGCGCCAACGATGATGACGGCAGTGGGCGGGAGGACGACGACTCGGACTCCGGCTGACCGCCAGTGGCCGCACCATCATGTGGCCCGCCCCCTCCCCCGGCAACACGCCTTGCCGGGGGCCTCGTCCTGCTGTGCCTGGCGATGGTGGTTGGCGGGCTTCCTGGTCAAGCTCTCCATCGCCCGGTTCCCCATGCCCATCACTTTGCACGGCCTGCCATACCTGGGGAGGAATAGGGCAAGAACGGGGATTACGGGTGAGGGAGTCCTAGATTAGGGGGTGTCCGGATAGCCGGACTATAACCTTTGGCCGGACTCCTGGACTATGAAGATACAAGATTGAAGACTTCGTCCCGTGTCCGGATGGGACTTTCCTTGGCGTGGAAGGCAAGCTTGGCGATACGGATATGTAGATCTCCTCCCATTGTAACCGACTGTGTAACCCTAGTCCTCTCCGGTGTCTATATAAACCGGAGGGTTTTAGTCCAGAGGACGAACGACAATCATACCATAGGCTAGCTTCTAGGGTTTAGCCTCTTTGATCTCGTGGTAGATCTACTCTTGTACTACCCATATCATCAATATTAATCAAGCAGGAGTAGGGTTTTACCTCCATCGAGAGGGCCCGAACCTGGGTAAAAACATCATGTCCCTTCTCTCCTGTTACCATCCGCCTAGACGCGTTCGGGAACCCCTACCCGAGATCCGCCGGTTTTGACACCGACATTGGTGCTTTCATTGAGAGTTCCTACGTATGCGTCATCTTTAGGCCCGATGGCTCCTTCGATCATCAACAACGATGCGGTCCAGGTGAGACTTTTCTCCCCGGACAGATCTTCGTGATTCGGCGGCTTTGCCTTTGTGGGCCAATTAAGCAGCCATCTGGAGCAGATCGAAAGCTACGCTCCGCCATCAGGTCGATTTGGAAGTTTGGACTACACGGCCGACGTCGCGGAGACTTGATCTTCGACGGGTTCGAGCCATACCCGGCGTGCCGCCTTTATCACGATGGGCATGATCTAGCTCTGCCAATAAAGGCTCTGAGGCCGCACCCGTGTCCGCTCCGACCCCTAGCTCGGAGCCGACTGCGCCAATCGAGGATGGGTGGTTGGACACCGCCTCAGGGGCTGCAATCTCTATGGCAATCGAGCCGAACACCAGCCTTGCCCTCTGCGAAGCTCGCGACTCCAAGGTGCCGGACTCCTCTCCGGACTCCGAACCTTCCGCGCCCCTGCAGATCGAATCCGATTGGGCGTCGATCATGGAGTTCGCCGCCACGGACATCTTTCAGCACTCGCCCTTTGGCGACATTCTGAATTCACTAAAGTCTCTCTCTTTATCAGGAGAGCCTGGCGGACTATGGTCAGCAAGGTTGGGATGCGGATGACGAAGAAATTCAAAGCCCACCCACCACCCACTTCGTAGCCACTGTCAATGATTTAACCGACATGCTCGACTTCGACTCCAAAGACATCGACGGTATGGACGACGATGTAGGAGACGAATAGGAACCAGCGCCTATAGGGCACTGGACAATCACCTCATCTCACGATGTATACATGGTGGACACACCTCAAAGAAACGACGACGAGGAACAAAGGGATGCAACAAGGGGTCGTTCCCTTGAAAAGCAGTCAAAGCGGCGGCGTAAGCGCCGCTCTAAACCCCACCTCGACAGAGACAGCAGCCATACAGACCCAGCCACAGAGCAGGCGAACAAAGCGGATTTATTTAACATGCCATCGAGCAACCGTCCGAACAGGGCAACTTGGATAAACAAACCGAACAACCCGTCCCCAGCGAAGATAACAGTCCGGACGACCTCACGCCGGAAAAGTTGTTGGAGCAGAAGAACCTCCACAAAAGGCTCGTCGCCACTGCGCGTAGGCTGATAAAGCAGAACGGAAGCTCAAAACAGCGGAAGATGCACTCAGAATTAGATGGAGCAAAGTACTCAACACCGCAGACAAATACGGCGACAATTGCCACAAAAAGAGCTATCCTACTGCCGGAATTTGATGAGGAGGCCTTAGAGCCCCCGCAACCAAAAAAATAAGGAAGCCACCCAATCGGATAAACAACCCCATGGACAACATAGAGCGGCAAATGGCGCCGCACACAATCCGGCACGCGATCCGCATAAGGATTCGCATAAAAAATATGGCCCAGCCAGATCTATCTACGGGCCAAGAAAGCAAGCTCTAGTAAGCAATGCAATGCAACAAATATCCAAACATCACGGCACACCCAAATATAGGGGTGCCGCACACCCCCTATGTTTCACCGATGAGGTGCTGGACCTTGAATTTCCAGCGGGATTCAAGCCCGTAAACATAGAGGCATACGACAGAACAACAGACCCTGGAGTCTGGATTGAGGATTATATCCTCCACATACACATGGCTAGAGGAGATGGCCTCCACGCCATAAAATACTTACTCCTCAAGCTCAAAAGGCCAGCCCGGCATTGGCTTAAAAGCCTTCCCGAAAACACCATTGGAAGTTGGGAAGAGCTCGAGGATGCTTTTCGGGCAAATTTTCAAGGGACCTATGTCCGACCTCCGGATCTGACGATTTAAGTCATATAACTCAACAACCCGGAGAATCAGCCGGAAATTCTGGAACATATTTCTTACTAAAAAGAACCAGATAGTCGATCGTCCGGACGCCAAGCCTTAGCAGCTTTCAAACACAGCGTTCGAGGGCGAATGGTTCGCCAGCACCTCGGCCAAGAAAAGCCAAGAACAATGGCCGCATTAACAAGCCTCATGACCCGCTTTTGCGCAGGAGAGGATAGCTGGTTGGCAAGATGCAGTACCAGCGACCCAAGTACATCCGAAGTTAGGGATGGAAACGGAAAACCGTGACGCAGCAAGGACCAGCGCCGGACCAAGGGAAACAGCCCGAAGAGCACGGCAGTCAATGCCAGATTCAAAAGCTCTCGGCAGAATCAGAAAAAAGCTGCCCCTCAAGGATAACAGGGACGAGCTATCTAACCTAAACAAAATCTTGGACAAGATATGCCAAATCCACAGTACTCCCGGGAGGCCTGCAAACCATACCCACAGATATTGTTGGGTCTTCAAGCAATCCGGCAAACTCAACACCGAACACAAGGGGCTCGACACACCAAGCGAGGACGATGACGAACCCCACAAGCAAAGCACCGGAAAACAAAAGAATTTCCCACAAGAAGTCAAAACAGTAAACTCACTTCACGTGATAAAAGGGAAAAACAGAGTGGCGCCTATAGAGATACGCGCCATACGGCCTATCCCAGAGGAGTCCCGCCACTGGTTGTCAAATTCAATCACCTTTGACCATCAGGATTACTCTAGAAGTATCCGGAACACAGGCTGGACTGCCTTGATATTAGATCCGATAATTGACGGACTCCACTTTACACAAGTCCTAATGGACGACCGCAGTGATCTAAACCTGCTATATCAGGACACAGTCAGCAAAATGGGGATAGACCCAACAAAAATTCGCCATAGCAACACTTCCTTTCAAGGGGTAACGCCAGGCCCAGATGCCCATTGTACGGGTTCTCTCCTGCTAGAAGTTATGTTCGGCTTCCCCGACAACTTCCGCCGCGAAAAGCTAACCTTCCACATCGCCCCATTTACAAGTAGCTATCAAGCACTACTGGGACGCGAAGCTTTCGCTCGCTTTAACGCAATACCGCATTATGCATCCCTTACGCTTAAAATGCCCGGTCATGAGGCATCATCTCATTAAAGGGAAATATCGAGTGTTCTTCGAGCGCGGAAGACTGTGCGGCTGCCTTGACAGCCACACACTAAACCGGCTTCACTAATCAAAGCACCTAAACAGGTCGTTCAGACCCTGGACATGGGTAGACGAGTCCGGCGTAAACATACAAGGGCTTACTAGCCGCATACCCCAGTACAAGGGGCTCCACGCATATGAACACCGTGCTACACCCGTCCAGGATACGACACAACAGAGACACAGGTGCAGATGTGCAGCAGGGACCCGTTCCAAGGATTCTTTTTAGATTAAGACCCCGCGTAAACCTTTTTTATTGTCTCTTGTTGATACACATCCCCCGGTTCTTTGGTATAACCGAGGAGGAGGCTGGCGTCTTGGCATGTGGCCACGTCAGAATTTTGCGCGTACCTGGACACCAGGTGCTTATTACCAAGGGCGTCGATCAGCCCGTTTTCATAAAGACCGAATACCTTAGGGATTGTTCGGCGTCGTGATGGCCTTATATGCATCAGCTCCGAATCATGTCTTTGGTCAAATGTTGGGTTTGCCCGGCTCCTGTGTTTTGCTGCCTTACGTTCCGCTCTATCGGCTAAGGCGGCACCAGGAGAACTACTGCGATTGTGCCCCGGTTCGGCCAGGCAAGCACCTCAGTAGAGAAAGCCGAAAACTGACTGTCATGATATAGCGTGAGACTGGTCAACCACTCGACGACCCGCCGGAATCTTTAGGATCCTCCGCATTAACGAAGGGCCGTTTCCCAGCCAGGCACACACGCGCCCGGAATTCGGGTGAGCGCGGTGCCCCTAGGGGCTATATAGTAGCCCCACTGTCAAACTCCTATGGCTAAGTGGAAGTGATAAAGCATTATAGTCCGGACATCTCCCTCCCTTTCTCTTACAGCCTTTAAGGGCTCGTTCGCGCCTTGTTCACACACAACTGACGCGCTATCCGCGCTCATTATACCTGGGGGCTTCTTTAACAGAAGCTTATTTATACGGGCTTCATGCCCAATACATGTGTCACACTTCTGCATGTACCTTTTATTCACCATTATATGCATCGATATGACTTAATTTTTGGCCAAGCTGGGTTGCCTGGCTCCTGTGCTTACCCCTACGTTCCCGATTGTTCGGCTAGGCGGTAAAGGGAGCACCTCTGCGATTGTTACTGCCGGGTCAGTCGGATGTGTACCTCAGACTGGGTGAAGCCGAAAGCTAGCGTTCTTAAGGGAATATTCGGTCGGTGAACTAAAGATGATTTCTCACTTGTTTATTTATCGACCCCTAGATGCTTTTCTACTTTTTTTGCAGTCCGAACATGCACTTTAGGGCATGCCTCCCAGGGAAAGGAACCCCTAATGGAACTATTCTCCCTGGAAGATGTTTCTTACTAACCATGTAATATAACATAACTAATTGGGCACTTGTCTGTTCAAGCACTAATGACCCGTACGCCTGGTCTCCACGCATGCCCCGGTTCTTACATAACCGAGAGGGTATTCGAACACACTCCGGACAATTGGGTCCTGAGGTTGAAGCGAAAAGGTCCGCCATGACAAACGATCTACAATCCAGCTAGAAGGCATTTCACATGTCATCTTAGATTACATAGTCAATTTGACTGGGTATATTCCTCTTCAATACCATCCAACAGCTGTCTAGTTTACAGTCCTGTTGGGAATATTTGGCGGCCAACTCTACCTGGCCGTACACTAAGCTCACAGGGATCTCCTTCCCATCAGGCCCCACAGGTCCGACCTCGGCCATGTGGTTTGGGTCAGCCTTTGTGTACCGCGTCTTCGCCATTGCCCAGGCCTCCCTGGCGCCTTGACGGCAGGCCGATATCTTCCATAATCGGAAACGCCGCCGCGCTCCCTTAAGCTCTCTGCAAGCTCTCCAAGACCTTCGGGCATGGAGACAGATGGCCACAAGGCCTGGGCGACGCCTTTCATCACCTGACGAACTCGTTCGTGCAGTTGTAAGAGCTCGGGAAGAAGGTCACCCGTGGAACCGGGCATTTCCTCTGCAGGATGACCTGTGAGCATACCTATAGACATAACTCTGTTAGTCGACTTCCTCGCCGAACTCTTTTTCAAAGTTCGTTCAAGCACTTACTAAAAATGCCGCGTCGAAGCCGCCAATTCTCCTTCACGGAGTCCGATAGCTGGGCATGAACATCCTTTAGTTCCACGCCCAGCTGGGTGTTGGCATCTTGGAGATCATTCTTCTCCTGCCTCACCTTTGTCAGCACGCTCTCACCAGCCTCTAGCTGGCGTAGGAGTTGTCGCTTCGATCTAATCCGGCGCCATCTGCAATTTTATTGTCAGACTTGCCTACACACTGCACTCTACATGATACTTATCAATTGAGGCATATAATACCAGAGGGGGTCTTCTTGGGCTCCCCTGCTGCGGCTAGTGCGGCCTAAAGTTGGGATTTGCACTCTTCCAGCTCCTGGGACAGTAGGGTATTCTTTTCTGTAAGAACCTGCATAATAAATGATCCTTAAATCAGTTATTCTAACTGTTTCAAGTCTCGGGGGCTACTGATATATATATAATCATCAAATTTTCTCACCCGTATGTCTTCTACATACTGCTCAATGGCCCTGGTTAGACCATTTGAGCGGCACGGAGGTACGCATCTCCCGAGTTGAAGGCGTCCAATGCCTCTTGGGAGAAACAAGCGTTGCGAAGAACTGTCCGTGGCGCTTTGTGATTCATGGCACTCTCCACCTCGGAATTGGTGGCGGACAGTCTATCCGCATCCCCTGTCGGAGGAGCGTCAAGCGACGACGCCTCGTGTTCGCCTGCTACGGACCTGGCTTTGGAGCACGGCTAGTGGAGGCGCGATTGGCAATCTCTCCGGATATAGTCCGTGAGCCCTCTTTTCCTAAAAAAAGAAACGCAGGCGTTAGTATGCATCGTAAGAATAATACTTGGAATAAGGCGGCGCGCCTTACTGCTGCGCCGGTGCCTCGACCCGGACTGCGTGTCTCTTTAGCCTGCCCGCCCTCGCGGTCCCTTGTTGGCTAGTCGCCGTAGGCTCGGCATTCCACCTCGAGATCCTCCCCTGCGAAACACCATTGGTATACGGTGATAAAAAATAAGCACGGACGGATCGTCTTCGAAGTATTGGGACTTCGGTCTCAGTTATTTGTGAGGCGGGGAGCAGTCCAGGATAATCGGCTGTAATAGCCACCAAGGCATTGTTGATGCTCAGTTGGTAAAATACCCCATCGATCAGCTCCACGGATATGTCCGGATCCTCCTGGGAGGCCGGATCGAGGGACCGTTCCGGATCCTCGGGTTGTGGAAGAGGGATGTTTATATCCTTTACGGCCCAGCGCAATTCCTGCGTCGAAATCACAAGATAAGGTACTTTACTATGGGAATATGGAACGGATGGGCAAAAAGAAGTGTCTACTTACCCAGCTTGGAGGACTGTACATAGAAAATCCGCCCCGTGGATTGACACGGAGGAATTCCTCCTCTTCTCCCTTGTACAATGTGGGCAAGATCTTCATTAGAACGACAATCGAGTCCGGCCCCTTACGGCCACAGTGGGTGGCGTCATCCTCCCCATTGAATTCCCACATGGGGTGGCCTCTATACTGAAGTGGCTGCACCCCCCGCATAATGCATGTGGCCATGACCTCGATCATGGTCAGTCCGGAATGAGCTAACAACCTTATCCGGCTCATCAGATAAAGAACGTCCTTGTCATTTTCCTTCTGAGGGCTCCGTGGACGCCAGCTCAGGCGCTTATTCAAGGGAGCATTATCAAACTCAGGGAGGCCGATCCGAACAGGATCCGGCAGGGGGACATCTTCTATATAAAACCATTCCGTAGGCCAGTCTTCGGACGCCTTCTTTTGGGTTCCGGATAGATATCCGGTCCCGGCGATGCGCCATACTTCGGCTCCGCCCACTTGATATATTGACCCCTTCTGAGAATGGGGCACAAGGCAGAACAATTTCTTCCACAGCATTTGTCTGACGCGTGGAAGATGGACATTATTGGGCATGGAAGCCAAGGAGCGCAATATTCATGAGAAGCCGGACACTATTCAACAGGTACACGGAATTTGGAGAAGAACCCGCCTTGCAATGCCGAAGACAATCTGCACGCCGGACTTGTCGTCATTGAAGCCTGGTTCGGGGGCTACTGAGGGAGTCCTGGATTAGGGGGTGTCCGGATAGCCGGACTATAACCTTTGGTCAGACTCCTGGACTATGAAGATTCAAGATTGAAGACTTCGTCCCGTGTCCGGATGGGACTTTCCTTGGCGTGGAAGGCAAGCTTGGCAATACGGATATGTAGATCTCCTCCCATTGTAACCGACTCTGTGTAACCCTACCCCTCTCCGGTGTCTATACAAACCGGAGGGTTTTAGTCCGTAGGATGAACGACAATCATACCATAGGCTAGCCTCTAGGGTTTAGCCTCTTTGATCTCGTGGTAGATCTACTCTTGTACTACCCATATCATCAATATTAATCAAGCAGGAGTAGGGTTTTACCTCCATCGAGAGGGCCCGAACTTGGGTAAAAACATCATGTCCCTTGTCTCCTGTTACCATCCTCCTAGACGCACAGTTCGGGACCCCCTATCCGAGATCCGCCGGTTTTGACACTGAGAACGGGGTACTTATCTTTTTCTCAATTTGTAGGCACTTGCCAAATCTTAATTTTGTAGGAAATGTAATCTACCGAGCCAATG
Organism: Aegilops bicornis; assembly: GCA_021605145.1. Lineage (NCBI taxonomy): Eukaryota > Viridiplantae > Streptophyta > Magnoliopsida > Poales > Poaceae > Aegilops > Aegilops bicornis. Next base: position 609,914,298 of record CM038669.1, on the reverse strand, counting down.
CCTATGTTCTGTAATGTCTGTACTTGCATCAGCATATCAATGAAAAACATGAGCCTTTGCTGGGAACTCATGCACGTATGCATCCGTGCAGAGGGAAAATGCTCCTTTAATTAAAATAAATGAGTCTCCCCGGCAAGCTACCTTACCGGCGCTCCTATGCCTGCCGGAGAATCACATCTGCCGGGTTACAGGGCGTAGGGTCCAGCCCCCTGCCAAACTCTTTTTTACCCAAGGTTATGGAACTACCCTGACCAAAGCAGCATTCGAGTCAGGGATGGGAGCACCCAAGTCTAAACAGAGTGGCGAGGTTTTCTAATGCGCAAGTCACAAGTTACGAATATGAATGGTTAGGGGAGGAACTTTATCTGGTTGAGTTGTCGGTGGAGATGTCGCGCCAAGCAGTCTTCTCAATTTTTTGCCGGGCTGTTGTTACTGCGGCCGGAAGGAGGAGAGAACGGGGTCATGATACGTCTCCAACGTATCTATAATTTATGAAGCATTCATGCTATTTTATTATCTATTTTGAATGGTTATGGGCTTTATTATACACTTCTATATTATTTTTGGGACTAACCTATTAACCGGAGGCCCAGCCCATATTGCTGTTTTCTTGCCTATTTCAGTGTTTCGAAGAAAAGGAATATCAAACGGAGTCCAAACAGAATGAAACCTTCGGGAGCGTTATTTTTGGAACCGAAGCAATCCAGGGGACTTGGAGTGCAAGCCAGGGAAGCTTCAAGGAGGCCACGAGGCAGGGGGGCGCGCCCACCCCCCCTGGGCACACCCTCCACCCTCGTGGGCCCCTTGTGGCTCCCCTGACCGACTTCTTTCGCCTATATATTCCCATATACCCTAAACCATCAAAGACAATAATAGATCGGGAGTTCCACCGCCGCAAGCCTCTGTAGCCACCAAAAACCTGTCAGGAGCCCGTTCCGGCACCCTGCCGGAGGGGGAATCCCTCATCGGTGGCCATCTTCATCATCCCGACGCTCTCCATGAAGAGGAGGGAGTAGTTCACCCTCGGGGCTGAGGGTATGTACCAGTAGCTATGTGTTTGATCTCTCTCTCTCTCTCTCTCTCGTGTTCTCTCTATGGCACGATCTTGATGTATCGCGAGCTTTGCTATTATAGTTGGAACTTATGATGTTTCTCCCCCTCTATTCTCTTGTAATGGATTGAGTTTTCCCTTTGAAGTTATCTTATCGGATTGAGTCTTTATGGATTTGAGAACACTTGATGTATGTCTTGTTGTGCTTATCTGTGGTGACAATGGGATATCATGTGATCCACTTGATGTATGTTTTGGTGATCAACTTGCGGGTTCCGCCCATGAACCTATGCATGGGGTTAGCACACATTTTTGTCTTGACTCTCCGGTAGAAACTTTGGGGCACTCTTTGAAGTACTTTGTGTTGGTTGAATAGATGAATCTGAGATTGTGTGATGCATATCGTATAATCATGCCCACGGATACTTGAGGTGACATTGGAGTATCTAGGTGACATTAGGGTTTTGGTTGATTTGTGTCTTTAGGTTTTATTGTAGTACGAACTCTATGATAGATCGAACGGAAAGAATAGCTTCTTGTTATTTTACTATGGACTCTTGAATAGATCGATCAGAAAGGATAACTTTGAGGTGGTTTCGTACCCTACAATAATCTCTTTGTTTGCTCTCCGCTATTAGTGACTTTGGAGTGACTCTTTGTTGCATGTTGAGGGATAGTTATATGATCCAATTATGTTATTTTTGTTGAGAGAACTTGCACTAGTGAAAGTATGAACCTTGGGCCTTGTTTCCTAGCATTGCAATACCGTTTGTGCTCACTTTTATCATTAGTTACCTTTCTGTTTTCATAATTTCTGATTACAAAAACCTATATCTACCATCCATATTGCACTTGTATCACCATCTCTTCGCCGAACTAGTGCATGTATACAATTTACCATTGTATTGGGTGTGTTAGGGACACAAGAGACTCTTTGTTATTTGGTTGCAGGGTTGCTTGAGAGAGAGACCATCTTCATCCTACGCATCCCACGGATTGATAAACCTTAGGTCATCCACTTGAGGGAAATTTGCTACTGTCCTACAAACCTCTGCACTTGGAGGCCCAACAACGTCTACACGAAGAAGGTTGTGTAGTAGACGTCAAGCTCTTTTCTGGCACCCTTGCCGGGGAGGTGAGTGCTTGAAGGTATATCTTTAGATCTTGCAATCGAATCTTTTTGTTTCTTGTTTTATCACTAGTTTAGTCTATAAAAGAAAATTACAAAAAAATGGAATTGAGTTTGCCTCATACGCTTCATCTTTTTAATATCTTTCGTGAGAATGATGGTAAGGAAAATTGTGCTCAATTGCTAGAACAAGAATGCACTAAAATGTTTGGTACTAGATCTTTGTATGATGAGCATGATTGCAATGTTGTTAGTATGAATTCCTTGAATATCCATGATGCTAATGATATGCAAAGCCACAAGCTTGGGGAAGCTATGTTTCATGAAGATGATATTTTTTGTCCCCCAAGTTTTGATGAGCAAATTTATTATGATGAAAGCATGCCTCGTATTTATGATGATTATTGTGATGATACTATTGGAAATATGCCCTAGAGGCAATAATAAATTAGTTATTATTATATTTCCTATTTCATGATAATCGTTTATTATCCATGCTATAATTGTATTGAAAGGAAACTCAGATACATGTGTGGGTACATAGACAACACCATGTCCCTAGTAAGCCTCTAGTTGACTAGCTCGTTGATCAATAGATGGTTACGGTTTCCTGACCATGGACATTGGATGTCGTTGATAACGGGATCACATAATTAGGAGAATGATGTGATGGACAAGACCCAATCCTAAGCCTAGCACAAAGATCGTAGTTCGTATGCTAAAGCTTTTCTAAATGTCAAGTATCATTTCCTTAGACCATGTGATTGTGCAACTCCCGGATACCGTAGGAATACTTTGGGTGTACCAAACGTCACAACGTAACTGGGTGGCTATAAAGGTGCATTACAGGTATCTCCGAAAGTGTCTGTTGGGTTGGCACGAATCGAGACTGGGATTTGTCACTCCGGTTGACGGAGTGGTATCTCTGGGCCCACTCGGTAGGACATCATCATAATGTGCACAATGTGACCAAGGGGTTGATCACGGGATGATGTGTTACGGAACGAGTAAAGAGACTTGCCGGTAACGAGATTGAACAAGGTATCGGTATACCGACGATCGAATCTCGGGCAAGTACAATACCGTTAGACAAAGGGAATTGTATACGGGATCGATTGAGTCCTTGACATCGTGGTTCATCCGATGAGATCATCGTGGAACATGTGGGAGCCAACATGGGTATCAGGACCCGCTGTTGGTTATTGACCGGAGAACGCCTCGGTCATATGCGCATGGTTCCCGAACCCGTAGGGTCTACACTTAAGGTTCGATGACGCTAAGGTTATAGGGAATAGATATACGTGGTTACCGAATGTTGTTCGAGTCCGGATGAGATCCGGGACGTCATTAGGAGTTCGGAATGGTCCGGAGGTAAATATTTATATATGGGAAGTCCTATTTTGGCCACCGGAAAATGTTCGGGATTTTACGGTATTGTACGGGAAGGTTCTAGAAGGTTCGAATGGGGCCCACCTGCATGGGGGACCCACATGAACGTGGGTAGTGGGGCAAGGCCCCACACCCCTGGTCAAGACGCACCAAGATCCCCCCTTAGAAGGAATAAGATCATATCCCGAAGGGATAAGATCAAGATCCCTAAAAAGGGGGGATAACAATCGGTGGGGAAAGGAAAGGATGGGATTTCTTTCCTCCCACCTTTGCCAACGCCCCAATGGACTTGGAGGGCAAGAAGCCAGCCCCTCCACCCCTATATATAGTGGGGAGGCGCATGGGAGCTTCACCCTTGACCCTGGCGCAGCCCTCCCCCTCTCCCAAGTCCTCCTCCTCTCTCGCGGTGCTTGGCGAAGCCCTGCAAGATTGCCACGCTCCTCCATCACCACCACACCGTCGTGCTGCTGCTGGATGGAGTCTTCCCCAACCCCTCCCTCTCTCCTTGCTGGATCAAGGCATGGGAGACGTCACCGCGCTTGCACGTGTGTTGAGCAGCGGAGGTGCCGTCCGCTCGGCACTAGGATGTCCGGTGATTTGGATCACGACAGCACGACTCCTTCAACCCCGTTATCTTGAACGCTTCCGCTTAGTGATCTACAAGGGTATGTAGATGCACTCTCCTTCCCCTCGTTGCTAGTTTCTCCATAGATAGATCTTGGTGACACGTAGGAAATTTTTGAATTTCTGCTACGTTCCCCAACAGATACATATGCCATAAAGAATAAACTTGCTTATGTGGAGAGTAGTAAAATTTCTATGCAAGTAGATCATGAAAAGAATGCTTTAGGTGCTGGTTATATTGTTGAATTTATTCATGATGCTACTGAAAATTATTATGTGGGAGGAACATATGCTTGTAGGAATTGCAATAATATCAAGTTTCCTCTTTATGTGTTGAAAATCTCGAAGCTATGCTTGTTTTGCATTCCTATGCTAGTTCATTATTGTTCCCATAAGTTGTTTGCCCACAAAATCCCTATGCATAGGAAGTGGGTTAGGCTTAAATGTGCTAGTCATATGCTTCATGATGCTCCCGTTATGTTTCAATTCTTATCTTTTATGTGAGCATCATTGTCATCATCATGCCTAGCTAAAAGGCATTAAAGAAAAGCGCTTGTTGGGAGACAACCCAATATTTACCTTTACTGTTTTTGTGTGTCCATACGATTATGCTACTGTAGTAATCATGTTTTATAGATTTTGTTTCAATAAAGTGCCAAGTAAGACCTTTAGGATAGCTTACGGTGATAGTTGTGTTGATCCTGCTGAAAATCAGAAAGTTTTGTACCCAGTAAATTAGTTTTGATAATTCACAGAATCGTGATTTTGATCTGATTCTTGTTGCTCTGGATTAGTACACAAATTTCTTAGGACTTACTAATTTGGTAGTATTTTTGGAGTTCCATAAGTATATGTTTGACACAGATTACTACAGACTGTTCTGTTTTTGACAGATTCTGTTGTCTATGTATTGTTTGCTTATTTTGATGAATCTATGAGTAGTATCGGAGGGTATGAACCATAGATAAGTTGTAGTACAGTATATATTACACCAATATGAATTTAGAATGAGTTCATTACAGTACCTAAGTGGTGGTTTTATTTTCTTATACTAACGGAGCTTACGAGCTTTCTGTTGAGTTTTGTGTTGTGAAGTTTTCAAGTTTTGGGTAAAGATTCGATGGACTATGGAATAAGGAGTGGAAAGAGCCTAAGCTTGGGGATGCCCAAGGCACACCAAGGTAATATTCAAGGACAACCAAGAGCCTAAGCTTGGGGATGCCCCGGATGGCATCCCCTCTTTCGTCCTCGTTCATCGGTAACTTTACTTGGAGCTATATTTTTATTCACCACATGATATGTGTTCTGCTTGGAGCGTCATTTTATTTTGTTAGTATTTGATTGATGTTATTTAGAATAATGTTTTGCATCTATATTTTCAATAAAAATTTCAAGGATAGCCTTTACCATGCTTATTTTGCTAATATACATGTTGCTGTTTGAAAACAGAAAGTTTACCGCTGTTGCAAAAATTCCCTAGAAAAGTCAGAGAATGGTATAATGTTGAAACTTTTTGCATATTTAGCTCCAATAAATATTCTACAGTAAGGTATTTTTCTCATAATTTTTGGAGTTAGGTAAGTATGATGAATCTTGCATTCTTTACAGACTATACTGTTTTGGCAGATTGCTGTTATGGTTGCATTGTTTGCATATGTTTGCTTGTTTAATGATTCTATTTGAGGATAGGAGTATTAAATATGCAGAGGCATTTAGTATGCAATGTTGAATAATAATTTTCGTGATTTGTTACGGTAGAAAATGATAAGGTTTTGCATTGGTTTATACTAACCTATCTCACGAGTTATTGTTGAGTTTGGTGTGGATGAATCTTTTGATAAAAAGAGAAACCATGATATGAGAGGAATTAAGGAGACACAAAAGTTCAAGCTTGGGGATGCTCAAGGCACCCCAAGATAATATTTCAATAAGTGTCAAGCATCTAAGCTTGGGGATGCCCCGTTAGGCATCCCACCTTTCTTCTTCAACAACTATCGGTTAGTATCGGTTGAACCTAAGTTTTTGCTTCTTCACATGAGTTTTGCTATCCTTGCAATGCCATTTTATTTTGTTTTGATTGCTGTTTGAATAAAATACCAAGATCTGAAATTCTTAAATGAGAGAGAGAGTCTGCACATATTTACATAGTTATTTAACTACTCATTAATCTTCACTTATATCTTTTTGGAGTAGTTTGTCATTTATTCATGTGCTTCACTTATATCCTATGAGTAAATGGTTGAATGAGTTGAATGTCATAAATCCGAAATTATATATGTCTCATTTGCTTATCCCATGGGGAGTAATGACTTCACGTCTAAGAAGTAGAGGTTGTAAATTTATTGAAGGTTAGCAAGCATTGTATTGGTCATTTGAATAATTCATGAAAGAATATTGAAGGAAGAGAGATTTCACATATAAATTCACTATCTTGGACATCTTTTATAATTGTGAGCACTCATTAAGTATGACATGCTAAATAGTTGATGTTGGACAAGGAAGACAACGTAATGGGTTATGTTTTCTCACATCTCAGTTAAAGTATATTGTCATGGATCATTCAAACATGTTGAGCTTGCCTTTCCCCCTCATGCTAGCTAAATTCCTCGCAACAAGTAGAGATACTACTTGTGCTTCCAAATATCCTTGAACCCAGTTTTGCCATGAGAGTCCACCATACCTACCTATATGCGGTATTTACCTACCGTTCCAAGTAAATTTGCATGTGCCAAACTCTAAATCTTCAAATAATAATCTGTTTTGTATGCCCGAATCGCTCATGTAGCGACTAGGGGCTGTCAGTATCTTCCATGCTAGGTGGGTTATTCTCAAGATGAGTGGACTCCGCTCATCATTCACGAGAAAAATGGCTGGTAACCGGGATGCCCAGTCCCATGATCAAAAAGATCAAAGCAAAACAAAATAATTAAAACAAAACTCCCCCAGGACTGTTGTTGGTATGGACGGTACCCCGTTGTTTCGGATTGCCGTGGAGTGTTATTGTTGGTGGAGGGGGAGTAAAAACTTTACCATTCTGTTTGGGAACTGCCTATAATGTATGTAGTATGGAAGATATTGGGAACTCTTGGTTGTTATGTTCACAATGAAAGCATACCTCTCAAAATTATTTTCATCTCTATTTCAATATCGAGCTCTGGCACCTCGGCAAATCCCTGCTTCCCTCTGCGAAGGGCCTATCTTTTACTTTATGTCTTTTACTTTATGCAAGAGTCAATGTGATATTCACCTTTCTCGTCTTTCATTTTATCCTTTGGCAAGCACCTCGGTTTGGAAAGATCCTGATATATATATATATATATATATATATCCAATTGGATGTAAGTTAGCATGAACTATTATTGTTGACATCACCCAAAGGTGGGAGGCGAAACTATAAGCCCCTATCTTTCTCAGTGTCCGAGTAAAACTCCATAACCATGAGTATTGCGTGAGTGTTAGAAATTGTAGAAGACTATATGATAGTTGAGTATGTGGAGTTTACTAAATCAAAGCTCTGACATAGCCCCTTCCTGAAAAATAAGATGAATTGTAATTGTTTGATGACTGAGAATGAAGTTTGCTAGTTTTCAAGAAAGTTTATGGCATATGCTTTAACATGTGAATTGCTTGTTACTTGTTTGTGAGAAGTTTTATGAGATGAACTACTATTATGACATATAATCATGCTAGAAAAGGTGACTGAAATTATCATTGATCAAACTTGTGCACCTGCTAGCATTCACACTTCATAAATTCTTTCTTTTATCATTTACCTACTCGAGGACGAGCATGATTAAGCTTGGGGATGCTGATACGTCTCCAACGTATCTATAATTTATGAAGCATTCATGCTATTTTATTATCTGTTTTGAATGTTTATGGGCTTTATTATACACTTTTATATTATTTTTGGGACTATCCTATTAACCGGAGGCCCAGCCCATATTGTTGTTTTCTTGCCTATTTCAGTGTTTCGAAGAAAAGGAATATCAAACGGAGTCCAAACGGAATGAAACCTTCGGGAGTGATATTTTTGGAACAGAAGCAATCCAGGGGACTTGGAGTGCAAGCCAGGGAAGCTTCGAGGAGGCCACAAGGCAGGGGGCGCGCCCACCCCTCCACAGATTTATTTTGACTATATATTCCCATATACCGTAAAACCATCAAAGACAATAATAGATCGGGAGTTCCGCCGCCGCATGCCTCTGTAGCCACTAAAAACCTCTTGGGAGCCCGTTCCGGCACCCTGCCGGAGGGGGAATCCCTCACCGGTGGCCATCTTCATCATCCCAGCGCTCTCCATGACGAGGAGTGAGTAGTTCACCCTCGGGGCTGAGGGTATGTACCAGTAGCTATGTGTTTGATCTCTCTCTCTCGTGTTCTCTCTATGGCACGGTCTTGATGTATCGCGATCTTTGCTATTATAGTTGGATCTTATGATGTTTCTCCCACTCTATTCTCTCGTAATGGATTGAGTTTTTCCGTTAAGGTTATCTTATCGGATTGAGTCTTTAAGGATTTGAGAACACTTGATGTATGTCTTGCCGTGCTTATCTGTGGTGACAATGGGATATCACGTGGTCCACTTGATGTATGTTTTGGTGATCAACTTGCGGGTTCCGCCCATGAACCTATGCATAGGGGTTGGCACACGTTTTCGTCTTGACTCTCCGGTAGAAACTTTGGGGCACTCTTTGATGTACTTTGTGTTGGTTGAATAGATGAATCTGAGATTGTGTGATGCATATCAGATAATCGTGCCCACGGATACTTGAGGTGACATTGGAGTATCTAGGTGACATTAGGGTTTTGGTTGATTTGTGTCTTAAGGTGTTATTCTTGTACGAACTCTAAAATAGATCGAACGGAAAGAATAGCTTCGTGTTATTTTACTACGGACTCTTGAATAGATCGATCAGAAAGGATAACTTTGAGGTGGTTTCGTACCCTACAATAATCTCTTTGTTTGCTCTCCACTATTAGTGACTTTGGAGTGACTCTTTGTTGCATATTGAGGGATAGTTATATGATCCAATTATGTTATTATTGTTGAGAGAACTTGCACTAGTGAAAGTATGAACCTTAGGCCTTTTTTCCTAGCATTGCAATACCGTTTGTGCTCACTTTTATCATTAGTTACCTTGCTGTTTTTATAATTTCAGATTACAAAAACCTATATCTACCATCCATATTGCACTTGTATCACCATCTCTTAGCGAAATAGTGCACCTATACAATTTACCATTGTATTGGGTGTGTTGGGGACACAAGAGACTCTTTGTTATTTGGTTGCAGGGTTGCTTGAGAGAGACCATCTTCATCCTACGCCTCCCACAGATTGATAAACCTTAGGTCATCCACTTGAGGGAAAATTGCTACTATCCTACAAACCTCTGCACTTGGAGGCCCAACAACATCCACAAGAAGAAGGTTGTGTAGTAGACATCAGGGCACGGAGCCTTGGCGGTTCCCCAACACCTGTTAGAATCTAAGGTAGCACAATATCCTGGGCAAGCACGCATGCATACATATATGTAAACATGGAAACTAGCAGGAAACTGTACATGCTAAAAACTATCTGGCTACGTGTAGGATCTGCGCCTGGCTCTGTACATAGGGTTATATGCCTTACCGGCAATGCTAGTACAAACGTGGGTTGCCGGAGCTCCTGGCAACCGCGCCCTATGGGTAAAATTTGTGAAGATGTTCGATATTCCAGGAGTTTCTCACTAGAATGCCATCTTCGGTCTCCAGGCGGACTGCGCTGGGTCTGGTGACTCGTATTACCCGATAGGGGCCTTCCCACTTTGGCGTCAACTTGTTTGAATTCTTGGCGGACTGAACGCGCCAAAGGACAAGGTCTCCTTCCTCAAGGCTTCCGGCGTGAACCTTGCGGCTATGATAGCGGCACAAGGCTTGCTGGTAGCGAGTGGCTCGCACAGCAGATCAAAGATGATCTTCCTCAAGGAGCCTCGCATCTTGGCGCAACTGCTCTTGCTCAAGCTCATCATAAGCGAGCACTCGAGGTGACCCGTATATGAGTTCCTTGGGGAGAACTGCTTCTGCCCCGTATACCAGGGCAAAGGGTGTCTGGCTAGTAGCTCGATTTGGTGCTGTTCTGATTGACCAAAGAACCGTTGGCAACTCATCAATCCAGCGCCTTCCACACTTGCGCAGCCTGTCGAAAGTTCTTATCTTGAGTCCCCGCAACAGTTCAACGTTTGCCCTTTCCGCCTAGTCATTGCTCCTTGGGTGATCAATAGAAGCAAAGCAGACTTTGCTGCCAAGGTCGTGGATATACTGGATGAAGGTGCGGCTCGTGAACTGTGTGCTGTTGTCGGTGATGACTCTGTTTAGTACACCAAAATGGCAAACGAGTCCCTTGAAGAACTTGACGGTCGATTGTGATGTCACCTTTCTCACTGGCTCCACTTCCGGCCACTTTGTGAACTTGTCAATCGCGACGTACAAGTACTCAAATGTTGGGGAACATGGTAATTTAAAAAAAATCCCACGATCACGCAAGATCTATCTCTAGGTGATGCATAGCAACGAGAGGGGAGAGTGTTGTCTACGTACCCTCGTAGACAGAAAGCGGAAGTGTTATGACAACGCGGTTGATGTAGTCATACGTCTTCAGGATCCGACCTATCCTAGCACCGAGGGTATGGCACCTTCGCGATCTGCAAAAGTTCAGCTCGATGACGTCCCATGAACTCTAGATCCAGCTGAGGTCGAGGGAGAGTTTCGTCAGCACGACGGCGTGTTGACGGTGATGATGAAGTTACCGGCGCAGGGCTTCGCCTAAGCACTACGAAGATATGACCGAGGTGGAAATCTTTGGAGGTGGGCACCGCCCACGGCTAAAACAATTGTCAACTCGTGTGTTCTAGGGTTCCCCCTGTCCCCGTATACAAAGGAGCAAGGGGGAGGCCGGCCAGCCCTCCTTGGGGCGCCCCCAAGAGGGGAGTCCTACTAGGACTCCAAGTCCTAGTAGGTTTCCACCTAAAGGGAGAGAGGGGAAGGAAGGAGAGGGAGAGGGGGAAGGAAAGGCGGGCGCCGCCCCCCTTCCTCGTACTATTCGGACTCAAGGGGGAGGGGCACGCGGCCTGCCCTGGCTGCCCCTCTCTCTCTCCACTAGGGCCCATCGAGGCCCATTAGTTCCCCCAGGGTTCCGATAACCCTCCGACACTCCGGTTTTATCCGAAACTTCTCCGGAACACTTTCGGTGTCCGAACATAGTCGTCCAATATATCAATCTTTATGTCTCAACCATTTCGAAACTCCTCGTCATGTCCGTGATCACATCCGGGACTCCGAACAACCTTCGGTACATCATATCACATAAACTCATAATACCAATCGTCGTCGAACGTTAAGCGTGCGGACCCTACGGGTTCGATAACTATGTAGACATGACCGAGACACATCTCCAGTCAATAACCAACAACGGAACCTGGATGGTCATATTCATTCCTACATATTCTACGAAGATATTTATCGGTCAAACCGCATAACAACATACGTTGTTCCCTTTGTCATCCGTATGTTACTTGCCCGAGATTCGATCGTCGGTATCATCATACCTAGTTCAATCTCGTTGCCAGCAAGTCTCTTTACTCGTTCCGTAATACTTCATCCCGCAACTAACTCATTAGTTACAATGCTTGCAAGGCTTATAGTGATGAGTATTACCGAGAGGGCCCAGAGATACCTCTCCGAAACATGGAGTGACAAATCCTAATATCGATATATGCCAACCCAACAAATACCTTCGGAGACACCTGTAGAGCACCTTTATAATCACCCATTTACATTGTGACATTTGGTAGCACACAAAGTGTTTTCCTCCAATATTCAGGAGTTGCATAATATCATAGTCTGAGGAACTTGTATAAGTCATGAAGAAAGCAGTAGCAATGAAACTGACACGATCATAATGCTAAGCTAACGGATGGATCATATCCATCACATCATTCTCCTAATGACGTGATCCCGTTCATCAAATGACAACACATGTCTTTTGTTAGGAAACATAACCATCTTTGATTAACGAGCTAGTCAAGTAGAGGCATACTAGGGACTATATGTTTTGTCTATGTATTCACACATGTACTAAGTTTCCGGTTAATACAATTCTAGCATGAATAATAAAAATTTATCATGAATTAAGGAAATAAATAATAACTTTATTATTGCCTCTAGGGCATATTTACTTCAGTCTCCCACTTGCACTAGAGTCATTAATCTAGATTACATTGTAATGATTCTAACACCCATGGAGCTTTGGTGCTGATCATGTTTTGCTCGTGGAAGAGGCTTAGTCAACGGGTGTGCAACATTCAGATTCATGTGTATCTTGCAAATCTCTATGTCCCCCTCCGACACTTGATAACGGATGGAATTGATGCGTTTCTTGATGTGCTTGGTTCATTTGTGAAATCTGGATTCCTTTGCCAAGGCAATTGCACTAGTATTGTCATAGAAGATTTTCATTGGACCCGATGCACTAGGTATGACACCTAGATCGGATATGAACTCCTTCATCCAAACTCCTTCATTTGCTGCTTTCGAAGTAGCAATGTACTCCGCTTCACACGTAGATCCCTCCACGACGTTCTACTTGGAACTGCACCAACTGACAGCTCCTCCATTCAATAAAAATATGTATCCGGTTTGAGACTTAGAGTCATCCGGATCAGTGTCAAAGCTTGCATCAACGTAACCGTTTACGATGAGCTCTTTTTCACCTCCATAAACGAGAAACATATCCTTAGTCCTTTTCAGGTATTTCAGGATGTTCTTGACCGTTGTCCAGTGTTCCACTCTTGGATTACTTTGGTACCTCCCTGCTATGCTTATAGCAAGGCATACATCAGGTCTGGTACATAGCATTGCATACATGATAGAACCTATGGCTGAAGCATAGGGAATGACTTTCATTTTCTCTCTATCTTCTGCAGTGGCCGGGTATTGAGTCTGACTCAACTTCACACCTTGTAACACAGGCAAGAACCCTTTCTTTGACTGATCCATTTTGAACTTCTTCAAAACTTTATCAAGGTATGTGCTTTATGAAAGTCCAATTAAGCGTCTTGATCTATCTCTATAGATCTTGATGCCCAATATGTAAGCAGCTTCACCGAGGTCTTTCATGGAAAAACTCTTATTCAGGAATTCCTTTATGCTATCCAGAAATTCTATATCATTTCCAATCAACAATATGTCATCCACATATAATATCAGAAAGGCTACAGAGCTCCCACACACTTTCTTGTAAATACAGGCTACTCCAAAAGTCTGTATAAAACCATATGCTTTGATCACACTATCAAAACGTTTATTCCAACTCCGATAGGGTTGCACCAGTCCATAAATGGATCGCTGGAGCTTGCACACTTTGTTAGCACCCTTTGGATCGACAAAACCTTCTGGTTGCATCATATACAACTCTTCTCCCAGAAATCCATTCAGGAATGCAGTTTTGACATCCATTTGCCAAATTTCATAATCATAAAATGCAGCAATCGCTAACATGATTCGGACAGACTTAAGCATCGCTACGGGTGAGAAAGTCTCATCGTAGTCAACTCCTTGAACTTGTCGAAAACCTTTCGCAACAAGTCGAGCTTTGTAAACAGTAACATTACCGTCTGCGTCGGTCTTCTTCTTAAAGATCCATTTATTTTCTATAGATTGGCGATCATCGGGCAAGTCCACCAAAGTCCACACTTTGTTCTCATACATGGATCCCATCTCATATTTCATGGCCTCAAGCCATTTCGCGGAATCTGGGCTCATCATCGCTTCCTCATAGTTCGTAGGTTCATCATGGTCTAGCAACATGACTTCCAGAATAGGATTACCGTTCCACTCTGGTGCGGATATTACTCTAGAAGACCTATGAGGTTCTGTAGTAACTTGATCTGAAGCTTCATGATCATCATCATTAGCTTCCTCACCAATTGGTAGGAATCACGGGAACTGATTTTTGTGATGAACTACTGTCCAATAAGTGAGAAGGTACAACTACCTCATCAAGTTCTACTTTCCTCCCACTCACTTCTTTCGAGAGAAACTCCTTCTCTAGAAAGGATCCATTCTTAGCAACAAAGATTTTGCCTTCGGATCTGTGATAGAAGGTGTACCCAATAGTTTCCTTTGGGTATCTTATGAAGTCGCACTTCTATGATTTGGGTTTTCACATAAGCATCGCAGCCCCAAACTTTAAGAAATGACAACTTTGGTTTCTTGCCAAACCATAGTTCATAAGGCGTCGTCTCAACGGATTTTGATGGTGCCCTATTTAAAGTGAATGCAGTCGTCTCTAAAGCATAACCCCAAAACGATAGCGGTAAATCAGTAAGAGACATCATAGGTCGCACCATATCCAATAAAGTACCGTTACGATGTTCGGACACGCCATTTCGCTGTGGTGTTCCAAGTGACATTAGTTATGAAACTATCCCATGTTGTTTCAAATGAAGACCAAACTCGTAACTCAAATACTCTCCTCCACGATCATAAACTTTATTTTCTTGTTATGATGATTTTCCACTTCACTCTGAAATTGGTTGAACTTTTCAAATGTTTCAGACTTATGCTCCATTAAGTAGATATAACCATATCTTCTCAAATCATCTCTGAAGGTAAGAAAATAATGATACGCGCCATGAGCTTCAATACTCATTGGACCGCATATATTAGTATGTAATATTTCCAACAAGTCAGTAGCTCGTTCCATTGTTCCGGAGAACGGAGTTTTAGTCATCTTTCCCATAAGGCACGGTTCACAAGCACCAAGTGATTCCAAAAGTCCATCAGCATGGAGTTTCTTCATGCGCTTTATACCGATATGATGCAAACGGCAGTGCCACAAATAAGTTGCACTATCATTATTGAACTTATATCTTTTGGCTTCAACACTATGAATATGTGTATCACTAATATCGAGATTCAACAAAAATAGACCACTCAGCAGGGGTGCATGACCATAAAAGATATTACTCATATTAACAACCATTATTCTCTGATTTAAATGAATAACCGTCTCGCATCAAACAAGATCCAGATATAATGTTCATGCTCCACGCTGGCAACAAATAGCAATTATTCAGGTCCAAAACTAATCCCGAAGGTAGATGTAGAGGTAGCGTGCCGACCGCGATCACATCGACTTTGGAACCATTTCCCACGCGCATCGTCACCTCGTCCTTAGCCAATCTTCGCTTAATTCGTAGCCCTTGTTTCGAGTTGCAAATATGAACAACAGAACCAGTATCAAATACCCAGGCGCTACTGCGAGCATTAGTTAAGTACACATCAATAACATGCATGTATATCAAATATACCTTTCACTTTTCCATCCTTCTTAGCCGCCAAATACTTGGGGAAGTTCCGCTTCCAGTGACCAGTCCCTTTGCTGTAGAATCACTCAGATTCAGGCTTTGGTCCAGACTTGGGTTTCTTCTCTTGAGCGGCAACCTTTTTGTCGTTCTTCTTGAAGTTGCCCTTCTTCCCTTTACCCTTTTTATTGAAACTAGTGGTCTTGTTGACCATCAACACTTGATGCTCCTTTTTGATTTCTACCTCTGCGGCCTTTAGCATCGCTAAGAGCTCGGGAATAGTCTTGTTCATCCCTTGCATATTATAGTTCATCACGAAGCCTTTATAGCTTGGTGGCAGTGATTGAAGAACTATGTCAATGACACAATCAACTGGAAGATCAACTCGCAGCTGAGTCAAGTGGTTATGGTACCCAGACATTCTGAGTATGTGTTCACTGACAGAACTATTCTCCTCCATTTTTGCAGTTGTAGAACTTGTTGGAGACTTCATATCTCTCAACTTGGGCATTTGCTTGAAATATTAACTTCAACTCCTGGAACATCTCATATGCTCCATGACGTTCAAAACGTCTTTGAAGTCCCGATTCTAAGCCGTAAAGCATGGAACACTGAACTATCGAGTTGTCATCAGCTTTGCTCTGCCAGGACGTAATTCTTCTATGCAGCAATGAGGATAATCCTCAAGTTACGGATCCAGTCCGTGTAGTTGCTTGATACGTCTCCAACGTATCTACTTTTCCAAACACTTTTGCCCTTGTTTTGAACTCTCACTTGCATGATTTGAATGAAACTAACCTTGGGATCGACTGTTTTTCAGCAGAACTGCCATGGTGTTGTTTATTGTGCAGAAAACAGAAGTTCTCGGAATGACCTGAAAATTCATGGAGATAACTTTTGGAAAATATAAAAAATACTGGCGAAAGAATCAAGGCCGGGGGGCACACCCTGTCCACGAGGGTGGGGGGCGCGCCCTCTCCCCCTGGGTGCGCCCCCTGTCTCGTGGGCCCCCTGATGCTCCACCGACCTCAACTCCAACTCCATATATTCCGTTTCACGGAGAAAAAAACCAGAGAGAAAGTTTCATCGCGTTTTACGATATGGAGCCGCCGCCAAGCCCTAATCTCTCTCGAGAGGGCTGATCTGGAGTCCGTTCGGGGCTCCGGAGAGGGGGATTCGTCGCCGTCGTCATCATCAACCATCCTCCATCACCAATTTCATGATGTTCACCGCCGTGCGTGAGTAATTCCATCGTAGGCTTGTTGGATGGTGATGGGTTGTATGAGATTTACCATGTAATTAAGTTAGTTTTTTTAGGGTTTGATCCCTAGTATCCACTATGTTCTGAGATTGATGTTGCTATGACTTTGCCATGCTTAATGCTTGTCACTAGGGCCCGAGTGCCATGATTTCAGATCTGAACCTATTATGTTTTCATGAATATATGTGAGTTCTTGATCCTATCTTGCAATTCTATAGTCACCTATTACGCGTTATGATCCGACAACCCCGAAGTGACAATAATCGGGATACTTCTCGGTGATGACCGTAGTTTGAGGAGTTCATGTATTCACTATGTGTTAATGCTTTGGTCCGGTACTCTATTAAAAGGAGGCCTTAATATCCCTTAGTTTCCACTAGGACCCCGCTGCCATGGGAGGGTAGGACAAAAGATGTCATGCAAGTTCTTTTCCATAAGCATGTATGACTATATTCGGAATACATGCCTACATTACATTGATGAACTGGAGCTAGTTATGTGTCACCCTATGTTATAGCTATTGCATGAGGAATCGCATCCGACATAATTATCCATCACTGATCCAATGCCTACAAGATTTTCTCATATTGTGCTTCGCTTATTTACTTTTCCGTTGCTACTGTTACAACTACTACAAAACTTCTATCTTTACTTTTGCCACTGTTACCATTACTATCATACTACTTTGCTACTAAATACTTTGCTGCAGATACTAAGTTATCCAGGTGTGGTTGAATTGACAACTCAACTGCTAATACTTAAGAATATTCTTTGGCTCCCCTTGTGTCAAATCAATAAATTTGGGTTGAATAATTTACCCTCGAAAGCTGTTGCGATCCCCTACACTTGTGGGTTATCAAGACTAATTTCCGTATTTGTTGTGGGGAGCATAGCTTTATTCTTTGAGTCACTTGGGATTTATATCGATGATCACTATGAGGAACTTGAAAGACAAAAGAACTAAGATTTTTCCCTCAACTACGAGGGAGGTAAGGAAGCGCCATCTAGCTCGCACTAGATTCTCATACATTTTGAGTAAGCTTGCAACACCTAAACCTGCTCTTGCTTTGAATTACGATATGTGCATGTTATTGATGATGCCACTTCTACTATGCATGATACTTATGATGAAACTACTTCTGTGCGTGATAATACTTTGCCATTAGGTGAATTTCTTGATGAACAACTTGCTAGGGTTAGAGAGAATGAAATTATTAATGATGATATTATTGATGATAGTGATGATGAAAGTTCTCCCCCTGATTATGAATTGCCTGTTGTTCCTAAGGGTTATGTTATGGATGAAAGCTGCTAGAAGTATTTTTGATTGCAAAGATTGATATGATCTTAAGAAGTTATTAGCTAAATGGAAGCAGCAATCTCTTAATGCTAGAATGAAACGTGACCCCGCTTTTGCTACTTCAACTATCTGTGTTACTGATAAGGATTATGAATTCTCTGTTGATCCTAAGATTATTACTTTGGTTGAATCTGATCCTTTTTATGGCTATGAATCTGAAAATATTGTGGCACATCTTACCAAGTTAAATGATATAGCCACCTGTTTACTAATGATGAGAAGTCTCGCTATTATTATATCCTTAAGATATTTCCGTTCTCATTAAAGGGTGATGCTAAAACTTGGTTTAATTCTCTTGACCCTGGTTGTGTGCGTAGTCCCCAGGATATGATTTATTACTTCTCTGCTAAATATTTCCCTGCTCATAAGAAACAAGCTGCCTTGCGGGAAATTTATAATTTTGTGCAAATCGAAGAAGAGAGTCTCCCACAAGCTTGGGGGAGGCTTCTCCTATTACTTAGGGGCTGTTTGGATTGCGCCCCCGTCAGCCCCGCCAAAATTGGCCACGCCAAAAAGTGGGCGAGAAATTTCACCGCCAAGATCTCGCCAACGCATGGGCGTAGGAACAGAACAAAACTACCAAAACTTTGGCATGGCTACAACATATGGGCGTCAATCCAAACAAGCGCCCCTGGTAGCGGTCAACGCCAAAAAATTGGCAGGGCGTCCCGCGGCTGCGATCCAAACAGGCCCTTAATACTTTACCTGATCATCCTCTTAAGAAAAATGAAATGCTTGATATCTTTTATAATGGACTAACCGATGCTTCCAAGGACTACTTGGATAGTTGAGCTGGTTGTGTTTTCAGGGAAAGAACAGTCGACCAAGCTGAATTACTATTGAATAATATGTTGACTAATGAAAATAATTGGACTCTTCCTGAGCCAATTCCTTAGCCAATTGAGCCAAGTCCTGAGCCTATTCCTAAACCAACTCCGAAGAAGAGGGGAGTTCTATTTCTCAGTCCTGAAGATATGCAAGAGGCAAAGAAATCAATGAAAGAAAAGGGTATTAAAGCTGAAGATGTTAAGAATTTACCTCCTATTGAAGAAATACATGGTATTAATTTACCGCCTGTCGAAGAAATACATTGTCTTGATAACCCAACACAGGTAGTAAAGGTAAATTCTCTCTATATATATGATAAAGTTGAAATCCCGTCTACTAAATTTCATAGCCCATGCTTAGATGAATTTCATGACTTTATGGCTAGACAAGAAAGTTTTAATGCTTATGTTGGTAGAGAATTAAAGAATAATACTTTCGAAATAGGATGCTTGAGTGATTATATGGCTAGAGTTAAAGGTGAACTTAAACTCATTAGCAAATAGGCTTCTATGGTTACCACTCAAGCTGAGCAAGTACTTAAAGCTCAAAGTGATCTACTCGATGAATTAAATAATAAACATGACTTTGCTGTTAGAGTGGCTACTAGAACTGGTAGAATGACTCAGGAACCTTTGTATCCTGAAGGCCACCCTAAGAGAATTGAGAAAGATTCTCAGAGAAATAATTTAGAGGCACCTAGTTCTTCTAAAAAGAAGAAAAAGAAAAATGATAGGACTTTGCATGCTTGTAGTGAACCTGTTATAGACACACCTGAGAATCCCAATGATATTTCTATTTACGATCTTTGAAACACAATCAGGTGATGAACATGAACCTAGTGATAATGTTAGTGATAATGTTCATGTTGATGCTCAACCTAGCAATAATAATGATGTAGAGATCGAACTTGTTGTTGATCTTGATAACCCACAATCAAAGAATCAACGTTATGATAAGAGAGATTTTGTTGCTAGGAAGCACGGTAGAGAAAGAGAACCATGGGTTCAGAAACCCATGCCCTTTCCTCCTAAACCATCCAAGACAAAGGATGATGAGCATTTTGAGCGCTTTGCTGAAATGATTAGACCTATATTCTTACGTATGCGCTTAACTAATATGCTTAAATTAAATCCTTATGCTAAATATATGAAGGATATCATTACAAATAAAAGAAAGATACCGGAAGCTGAAATCTCCACCATGCTTGCTAATTATACGTTTAAGGGTGGAATACCAAAGAAACTTGGAGACCCCGGTGTACCAACTATACCATGCTCCATTAAAATAAACTATGTTAAAACTGCCTTATGTGATCTTGGAGCCGGTGTTAGTGTTATGCCTCTCTCTTTATATCGTAGACTTGAATTGAATAAGTTGACACCTACTGAAACATCTTTGCAAATGGCTGATAAATCAACTGCTATACTTGTCGGTATTTGTGAGGATGTGCCTGTTGTGGTTGCAAATGTCACTATCTTAACAAACTTTGTTATTCTTGATATTCCCGAGGATGATAGTATGCCGATTATCCTTGGTAGACCCTTTTTGAATACTGCAGGGGCTGTTATTGATTGCAACAAAGGCAATGCCACTTTTCATGTTAATGGTAATGAGCATACGGTACACTTTTCGAGGAAACAACCTCAAGTTCATAGCATCAATTCTATTGGAAAAGTCCAGCTATCATTATTGGAGGTTTTGAATTTCCTATTCCTACTGTCAAGAAAAAGTTTGATATTCTTATTGTAACATCCCAAAATTCTAAATTTTGGAATGTTATATTAAATAAATAACTATGATTGTTGTCTGATTGTTTGTCTGATTGATTTAGTGAAATTTAGTGGAATTTGAAAACTTTTGAAAGTTGAATGAGAGGGAATGAAATGACTTTCCCAAACTTTCCCTTTTGCCTTTTGGATCCCAATGAGCTCAAGTTCATTGCAACAGCAAACCCTAGAGTGAAGTTGACATGACTTCATCCATGTTGAAATGAAAAGGGTTTTGGAAATAGATTTGAATTCCATTTGGGAATATTTCAAATTCAAAGCTTTATGCAACTCAATGATTTTCATGAGGGAAGATAAAATGACTTCTTCAATTATATGAAATATGAGTTGGAAGTTAAAAGTATCAAGTTGAAAGTCATTTGAAAGTGCCTTGAAACCCTCTTTCAAATTTTGAGTTTTGAATTTGAATTCAAAACTTTGGCAAGTGGGAAACATTTCAAAAACTAAACCTGATAAATACTTGATCAAAAGTATGAGAGGAGCAAACATGACACTCCAAATATGTCAGGAAGAAAACAATGCCAAAAGTTTTGGATTCAAATCTGAATTTTATTTGAATTTGAAAAAATGGATTTTTATAAAGTTTGGATTTTGCCTTTGGAAAAATGTTCAAATGATAGGAATATTCTGATCATTTTGGTATATATATACCCTATATAAAATATTTATAGATTATGTCTTATATCTGTTTTTGTTTTATTAAAAAAATTCAAAAAAAAAGAAACCCCTAGGCGCCACCAGTTCTGCCCGCCCAACAGACTTCCCAGCCCAAGGCCCACTCGCTAATCCCAATAGCACCTGACCGCCACTCGCCTGAAACGCTACGCCGCCACCCGCCGCCTCGCCTCTCTCTCTCATCGACCATGGGCCCGCCATCTTCTTCCCCGTCTCGCCCGTCGCCGCTGGATCGCCGGATCTCAAGGATCCGGATCCCGATCGCTCGATCGACCCCAAGCGAGGACGACCTCGGCTATAAAAGCCGACCCTCCGCACCCATTGCCCCCGAGACCTCATGGGACCCCTCGCCCTCCCGTTCGTGCTCACCGGAGACCCGAGCTCCCTCACGCCAAAGTCGCCGCCGTCGACGCCTCTAGGCCACCCGACCACCTCGACCCCACGGAAGCCTCACCGAGCTCCCCGCACCACGGCGACTCCCGGACCTCCCGGCGCTCGGAACCCTCGGCGACTCTCACCGCCGCCCGCCGTCCGGGACTCCGGTAAGCCAGGAAAACTCCCTCCGTCCGATCCTAAATAGACGGCTAGGATTAGAACTCAAGGGGTAAGTTTTGATAGAAAACCGCCGATTCGTCCGGGTCTATTAGTTAGGTTTTAGTATTTAGCCGCCCGCTTTTTAGTTTTAACCCGAGGCCCGTTTAGACTATTTGACGCTCGGTATAAAGATAGGCCCATTAGGCCTTTTTCTTTTATTTTGATTTTCTGCTTTTAGCAGAATAGTTTCGCTTTTGAAAAATTGATATCCTTTATTCTGTTTATTATTTTTAGATGATTCTTTTTTGTTGGATTGCAAATTTTATGTAATTTCTGTAGAATATATATTTAGCTATGTTAAAATTAATTAAAATTGCTTTAATTTAGTTTTAGTCAGAATAGTAAATCTGATATAACTTGAGTTAGAAAAATTATTTTTGGATGATTCTTTTGTCCCAACTTTATTTTGACATTGCCAAACCATAGAAATTAATTTGGGTATTTTAGGATTAATAAATAATTAGTTTTAAGCAGAATCTTGTTAATCCTAATTAATTAGCTAGCTACTGTTTTCCTATTAATTTAATTAGTAAATAAATTTATTTTTAACATGTGATTGATTATTCTAGGATAGTTTCTGTCACTTTATAGGATGAACTTTTATTTATAATAAATAAAAGTTTTATTTTATTTTCCTTAATAGAAATTGAATTAGGCCTAATAGGAGTTTCATATTAGATTTTAAATTAATCCTTTTTGCTCCTAGTTGCTTAATGCATCCTTTTACATTAAGTTAACATAAAACCATGATTAGGTTATGTTAAGAAATTTTTGTTATATAAAACTATTTTAGTTGTTGTTTGAAGTAGGAAAACTTTGAATGGGTTTTCTTTGAGTTTTTCCTGTGAGATCTGATTTGTTTGTTTGGTGTGTTATGTTACTATGTATGCTATTGTGTTATGTGATCATATGCTATGTGCTTATTATAGTTATTGTTTGCCTCGGTAGAATTTCCGGAGTCACGAAGATTGCTACTCTGAAACCCTAGTTTTCAAGATCGTCAACTGTGCAAGTTCACTTTGACCATGCTTTCATACCTATATTTTATTGCATTTAGTGACATCTTTGCAACCACCCCTCAGTAGTGATATTGAAATTCTTGTAGTTGAGTAGTATGCATGAGGTAGGAAGCCATCACCCTGTTACCAAGCCCGGACGATATTTTATTTTAATGCTACGCTATAGTAGACGGGGTTTGGTATGAGTGCACGAGTGGTGTGAAGAAGGAGGATTCTACGCCAATGACGACAACTCCATGATGGAATCTGCAAGGACTGCATCTTCAAGACCTCAAGACTTCAAGACTCGAGACAGAATTCAATACACACTCTTTGGGTGAAGGACGGTTGACGGGCACCTGGAGAACCCAAAGTGGTTGGCAGGATGCATGGAGAAGCGCCATGACATCTTGCGGAAAGCTTCACCCAGACTCAAAGAGACGGAAGAATACTTCATGCCCGGAAGCTTACCTGCAACCGCAAGTCATTATGGGCTCTGGCTTGGTTGACCTTAGTGGTGACTCTGGCTGGGGCGGTACTAGCAGATGTAGAACTACGGTAGGATGGGATGAGTACAGACGGTGGTCGAGGAACTCTTCGGAAGACCATGTTTGGTCGTCTTGTTCTCAAACACCTGAAGTGCGAGAACGTAAAAAGAGGGATCGAATCTTGCGGGTAAAGTGTACAAACCTCTGCAGAGGGTTTTAAACCTAATCGATTAGCCGTGTCCCGATTCACGGACAATTTGAGCATCTGGACTTGGATCTATCTCGGAACTCTCAACACCGGATTGATAACTTAATTGTGGGCAACATATGATGAATTTTGGGCTATGAGACATCGGTTGGCGGAACCATGTCATGATAGGAAACTCCTTAGTACAGACTACATTCTATTCCCTTGATGTAGGTAAAATAAAATCAGCTTTTACGCAAACAAAACTCAGATACAGAGCCACAAAGCCAAATTGCATATAGTATAGTTTTACCATCTATTTATTCATATTGTGATCTTGCCGGTACATTCAATGTACTGACCTACACGGCTGCAACGTATCATGTTGTAGATATTTTCCTCGACGAGTAAGAGTATGCAGTGCAGGTTACGGTCTACACTCAACTCGCCGATGGCGTTGATGGGACTCCACACCCGCTTGATTGTTTCGTGAGTATTATGAGGTATATATCAGTTTTACGTTATTTATGCATGTGATTGCACTTTGATATATACATTGATGTCTTGTGTGTGCCAACATCTTGATCTGTGGATGGCATAGAACACGGAGGCTTGACCGTCTGAGGTCGGGTCGCTCTGTAAATGGTATCGAGCACATATTGACTGTGGGGACGTGACCCTAGAAACCGGAAAAGCCCTTAGGACAGGATATCTCAAAAACTTTATTTACAAAAAGACTCTTACTTCTCATCTTTTCTGAATCTATCAAATAGACCCTCTCACCTCAAATAGTTAGAATATACCCCTTACCCTTTTGACCACATGAAGGATCAACTGAAGCCACTCCAAGAAAGATATCGGAGGACTGATGACCTCTTCCAAGTAAAGAGGATTTCACCATGTATTAGAAGCTACAACAGTTGAAGACTCCGAAGATTTGAAGTTCCTAAAGAAATATTTGACCTTTAGAAGACCAAACCCCTGTTACACACTTACGCTAGATGCGACGATGTGTGAGCTGTCATTTGTTTGATGTTTTTCCGACAGCCACAAAGTAAAACTTGTTTCATCAAAAAACTATTGTTTGTATTGTGTGTATATCCCTCCCCACCTCTCTCATCTCACCTTAAAACCCTTGAACCCCATAGATGATGAATGAAGTTGGACTGATATTCTCTGGATCAAGACTTCGGTAGGAGGCGAGCTATGGATGAGAACATGGAGAATCACTTCGGGAACAATTTGGTTTCAAGGAAGTATGAGGTCCAATACGCTCTTCAAGATTTTTACGTAAAGTGCTGCAACCTGGTGGAGAATGCATCAATCCATACAAGGATGTAAAGGAGCAAGAACTTGGGAGGAATACAATAAGACCCTGATGATATAACGTCTTATCCGGAAGCACTATGATACACCAAGAAATAAACCTTGTGCTTGCAAGATTTGCGAGAAATAGGACACACCGGAAGGTTACGCAAAAACACGAGAGTGGTGAAGTAACGATAGATGTTTTGTTTGGCTTGCAGAAACCATGGAATTACTCGAACCCGGTTCGAGAACAAGAGAAATTCTGCAATGCTTGTGAGTATGCCCAAGTGTTAGAATACGTGATTCGATATTTACGTATGTGGTAATGATTCAAATGCGGGATGGATTGGCCCCATACCGAAGACTTCTATCATGAACTATCATATGTTGATGGAAAATCAAAGAGCCTCGAAAACCTTAGAAGAGTGTCGACACGATAAGCCATAAAACCATAGAATGGTAGTACGATGGAACCCTTTACAGCAACCGTTGCCAATCGTAGGATATACGGTGAAGTTCAACCTGCAGACCCGTTCTCTGCAGGAGAAACCATTAATGGTAGACCACCATGAGTGTTTCGATAGTTGTCTAGAATGGACACAGACCTATCGCCTAAGCAGATCCGGTCTCGGACGAACTTCAACTTTGATAAACCGACCCAAGATTTTGAGGAAAACTCTATGCTTACCGACGGAAGAGCGCTAATGAAGGAGCTATTGTAAGATATGTGAAGAGACATACATTGTCAACACTCCGGAGGAAGTATCTCGAGTTTATTGGAACCGTAACCTTGTTTTTAAGTGTGGTAGCACCTGACCTTGACCAAAATATTTACTAGAAGACCCCAACCCTAACCTTTTCTTGCTAGCCTCTTGAATCTCGAGGGCGAGATTCATTTTAAGTGTGGTAGGTTTGTAACATCCCAAAATTCTAAATTTTGGAATGTTATATTAAATAAATAACTATGATTGTTGTCGATTGTTTGTCTGATTGATTTAGTGAAATTTAGTGGAATTTGAAAACTTTTGAAAGTTGAATGAGAGGGAATGAAATGACTTTCCCAAACTTTCCTTTTGCCTTTTGGATCCCAATGAGCTCAAGTTCATTGCAACAGCAAACCCTAGAGTGAAGTTGACATGACTTCATCCATGTTGAAATGAAAAGGGTTTTGGAAATAGATTTGAATTCCATTTGGGAATATTTCAAATTCAAAGCTTTATGCAACTCAATGATTTTCATGAGGGAAGATAAAATGACTTCTTCAATTATATGAAATATGAGTTGGAAGTTAAAAAGTATCAAGTTGAAAGTCATTTGAAAGTGCCTTGAAACCCTCTTTCAAATTTTGAGTTTTGAATTTGAATTCAAAACTTTGGCAAGTGGGAAACATTTCAAAAACTAAACCTGATAAATACTTGATCAAAAGTATGAGAGGAGCAAACATGACACTCCAAATATGTCGAGAAGAAAACAATGCCAAAAGTTTTGGATTCAAATCTGAATTTTATTTGAATTTGAAAAAATGGATTTTTATAAAGTTTGGATTTTGCCTTTGGAAAAATGTTCAAATGATAGGGAATATTCCCTTGATCATTTTGGTATATATATACCCTATATAAAATATTTATAGATTATGTTTTATATCTGTTTTTGTTTTATTAAAAAATTCAAAAAATAGAAACCCCCAGCGCCACCAGCACTCTGCCCGGCCAGACCCGGCCAGCCCTTTAGCCAGCCAGCCAGCCCAGCGCCTGACCAAGCCACTCCCCTCGCCCGAACGCTTCTGCGGCCACCCTTTCGCCTCGCCTCTCTCTCTCATCGACCCATGGGCCCGCCCATCTTCTTCCTCGCCCCGTCGCCGTCGCCGCCATGCGGATCGCCGGATCGAAGGATCCGGATCCCGATCGCCCCGATCGACTTCAAGCGAGGACGACCCCGCTATAAAAGCCGACCCTCCGCACCCCATTCCCCGAGACCTCGCGGACCTCGCCCTCCCGTTCGTGCTCACCAGAGACCCGAGCTCCTCCGCCACGCCAAAGTCGCCGCCGCCGACGCCTAGGCCACCCGACCACCCCGACCCCACGGAAGCCTCACTGAGCTCCCCGCACCAAGACGGCGACTCCCGGACCTCCCGACGCTTCGGAACCCTCGACGCACTCTCACGCCCTTGCCCGCGTCGGGACTCGGTAAGCCAGGAAAACTCCCTCCGTCCAGATCCTAAATAGGCGGCTAGGATTAGAACCCCGAAGAATAAGTTTTATTAGAAAACGGCCGATTCGTCCGGTTTATTAGTTAGGGTTTTAGTATTTAGCCGCCCGTTTTTAGTTTTAACCCGAGGCCCGTTTAGACTATTTGACGCTCGTATGCGCGATATAGGCCCATTAGGCCTTTTTCTTTTATTTTGATTTTCTGTTTTAGCGAGAATAGTTTCTGTTTTGAAAAATTGATATCTTTTATCCTGTTTATTATTTTTAGATGATTCTTTTTTGTTGGATTGCAAATTTTATGTAATTTCTGTAGAATATATATTTAGCTATGTTAAAATTAATTAAAATTGCTTTAATTTAGTTTTAGTCAGAATAGTAAATCTGATATAACTTGAGTTAGAAAAATTATTTTGGATGATTCTTTTTGTCCCAACTTTATTTTGACATGGCCAAACCATAGAAATTAATTTGGGTATTTTAGGATTAATAAATAATTAGTTTTAAGCAGAATCTTGTTAATCCTAATTAATTAGCTAGCTACTGTTTTCCTATTAATTTAATTAGTAAATAAATTTATTTTTAACATGTGATTGATTATTCTAGGATAGTTTCTGTCACTTTATAGGATGAACTTTTATTTATAATAAATAAAAGTTTTATTTTATTTTCCTTAATAGAAATTGAATTAGGCCTAATAGGAGTTTCATATTAGATTTTAAATTAATTCTTTTTGCTCCTAGTTGCTTAATGCATCATTTTCTGTTAAGTTAACATAAAACCATGATTAGGTTATGTTAAGAAATTTTTGTTATATAAAACTATTTTAGTTGTTGTTTGAAGTAGGAAAACTTTGAATGGGTTTTCTTTGAGTTTTTCCCTGTGAGATCTGATTTGTTTGTTTGGTGTGTTATGTTACTATGTATGCTATTGTGTTATGTGATCATATGCTATGTGCTTATTATAGTTATTGTTTGCCTCGGTAGAATTTCCTGAGTGCGAAGATTGCTACTCTGAAACCCTAGTTTTGAAGATCGTCAACCGTGCAAGTTCACTTTGACCATGCTTTCATACCTATATTTTATTGCATTTAGTGACATCTTTGCAACCACCCCTCAGTAGTGATATTGAAATTCTTGTAGTTGAGTAGTATGCATGAGGTAGGAAGCCATCACCCTGTTACCAAGCCCGGGACAATATTTTATTTTAATGCTACGCTATAGTAGACGGGGTTTGGTATGAGTGCATGAGAGTGGTGTGAAGAAGGAGGATTCTACGTCAATGACGACAAATCCATGATGGAATCTGCAAGGACTGCATCTTCAAGACCTCAAGACTTCAAGACTCGAGATAGGAATTCAATACACACTCTTTGGGTGAAGGGCGGTTGACGGGCACCACAGAACCCAGTGGTTGGCCGGGATGCATGGAGAAGCGCCATGACATCTTGCGGAAAGCTTCACCCAGACTCAAAGAGACGGAAGAATACTTCATGCCCGGAAGCTTACCCGTGCAACCGCAAGTCATTATGGGCTCTGGCTTGGTTGACCTTAGTGGTGACTCTGGCTGGGACGGTACTAGCAGATGTAGAACTACGGTAGGATGGGATGAGTACGGACGGTGGTCGAGGAACTCTTGAAGACCATGTTTGATCGTCTTGTTCTCAAACACCTCAAGTGCGAGAACGTAAAAAGAGGGATCGAATCTTATGGGTAAAGTGTACAAACCTCTCAGAGGTTTTAAACCTAATCGATTAGCCGTGTCCCGATTACGGACAATTTGAGCATCTGGACTTGGATCTATCTCGGAACTCTCAACACCGGATTGATAACTTAATTGTGGGCAACATATGATGAATTTTGGGCTATGAGACATCGGTTGGCGGAACCATGTCATGATAGGAAACTCCTTAGTACAGACTACATTCTATTCCCTTGATGTAGGTAAAATAAAATCAGCTTTTACGCATAAACAAAACTCAGAATCTGAGCCACAAAGCCAAATTGCATATAGTATAGTTTTACCATCTGTTTATTCATATTGTGATCTTGCGGTACATTCAATGTCTTGACCTACGGCTGCAACGTATCATGTTGCGTATATTTTCCTCGACGAGTAAGAGTACGGTATAGGGTTACGGTCTACACTCAACCTGCCGATGGCGTTGATGGGACTCCACACCCGTTTGATTGTTTCCGCTGAGTATTATGAGGTATATATCAGTCTTACGTTATTTATGCATGTGATTGCACTTTGATATATACATTGATGTACCGTGTGTGCCAAAGATCTTGATCCGAGGATGGCATAGAACACAGAGGCTTGACCGTCTGAGGTCGGGTCGCTACACTTATTGTTGGGGATGTTCATATCCCCGTTGAGGTAACCTAGTGTTATTCGAAATTTCTCCGGTTCCGTGTTATTCGGAATGAGTTTGTTAACAAGACTTGATCAACCTTGTTAGTGGATTCATTTTGATGATCATGAGATGGATGAAACTAGAAGGCACAACCTTCTGTACCCTCTTTTTACTTTCTGTTATTTAGAATAAATAACGCAAAAATAGTATTAT
This sequence comes from Aegilops bicornis, assembly GCA_021605145.1. Lineage (NCBI taxonomy): Eukaryota > Viridiplantae > Streptophyta > Magnoliopsida > Poales > Poaceae > Aegilops > Aegilops bicornis. The sequence goes on along the minus strand of CM038669.1, from coordinate 609,884,498 downwards.
CTGTCTGTTTTCTGAATTATCCGTGCAATAAAAAATATCCCGAAAATAAAAGTGCTTCAAATGCCATGCAACTTTAGTATGATTTTTTATGTAATATTTGAGGATTTTAGGCACTGAAAACACTGCAGGGGGGCAAGCAGCTGGCCACGAGGGTGGAGGGCGCGCCCACACCCCCTGGGCGCGCCCCCCTATCTTGTGGGCCCATGGTGGCCTCCCTCCACTTATTCCTACACCCACACACTCCTTCTTCTTCCCAAAAAAATCCCCATCTAGCTCAAGCACGAGTTCTAGCTCATTTTGCTGCGATTTTCGATCTCCTTGCTCAAAGCTCCATTCACAAAACTGCTTTGGGAGATTGTTGCTTGGTATGTGACTCCTCCATTGGTCCAATTAGTTTTGTTCTAGTGCTTTATTCTTTGCAATTTTTTGTTGCATAGGTGACCCTGTTCTTGAGCTTGCATGTCAAATTTATGAGGTCCCAAGTAATTCTAATGCATGATATAGGCTCTAGGCACTTGTAGGAGTAGATGCTACCAATCTTGTTTAGTTTTATTCACTTTTATTTTGAAGTTACTAAAAAATTCAGAAATTTTTCAGAGAAAGAAATGTGTCTAGGAGAATGTACCAAGGTGGTTCCTCAACAAAGAGAGGACCTAGGCATGCTATGCGTGAGCAAGACGATGAACCACCAAGGGATGCCGAAGTGCGAGCTTGTGAGTGGCCATCAGACGAGTTTATGGTCAATGCAGGCATCAAGGATGAATTTGACGCATATGTGCGTAATGCCGATCTAGAGGACTTCTTACAAGATAAGTGTCCTCAATACTACCAATTGACAGATTCATTCGTAAGAAGGTTTAAATATACATCTTCGCGTAATTCTCAGACTGTCCTGTTTGATATTTATGATCAATCTTACACCATGGACTTAGAAGATTTTACAACTGCTTGCAAACTCCCTTGGTGGGGCAATGTTCATGAACCCCACAGATCTGAATATAAAGACTTTCTTGCTAGTATTACTGTGGGAGAATCTAGGGATATAGCACAAGCTACCATAGAGAGCATTCATTTTCCTGCTATACATTATTTTTCTCTCTTCATCGGTAGATGCATTAACAGTAAAGATGAAGCATGTCACATGTGTGTCCCTGATCTTTGTGTCCTTAAGAGTGCTGTGTTAGGAAATAAAGATTACAATTTGGGGGCGATAGTTGCACGTAGGTTGCATAATAATGGTATATCTGGAGATTTATTTGGAGGGATTTATGCGACCCGTGTTGCTAATTATCTTGGTATAGCCCCACGAGAGGAGGATATGGAGTTGCTTCCTGCTTATTTAGGTCAAACATCATTTTCTTTTGAAGAACGAACAATTCCTCCAGTATTGACTAATCTTTGACAGACGTAGCGTTGTCCATGTTACTCTCCCTGCTCCTTCCCTTTTTGATTACCAGGCAAAACGAAGATATGTTGTTGCCAGGGAGGAGGCAGCTGAACATGAGGGGAGAGCGGAGGCGGCTTGCCAACATGTTGCTTCAGGGATGCATTTCTGATGCATCTCAAGACGACCCAGCTTATAACCCGGATATCAGCCAGGCTACCCTTGGCAATAGACCAACTTAGGCCAAAAGCCTAAGCTTGGGGGAGTATGTATTTCTCACCGACTTTACATTCATGTTCACACACTATTCTATTTGTCGGTGCTCATACTCTTTCATTGTATTATCCATGTTAGTTTACTTTTGTTTTTCTAGCTTTCTTCTTGTGTGTTTGATAAACTTTAAGAAAAACCAAAAAAATAGTTAGTTTACTTTCCATGCTTGTATTAGTAATTAAAATGAAAAAAACCCAAAAAGATTTCTTGTTCTTCTTTTACTTGTTCGGAGCTTTCCTGTGTAAATAGTTTTATTTCTTTTCTTTCCTTTGGGGGTCGAGAGTAGAAGACCATATTGAAAATGTTTAGTGGCTCTCATATGCATGATTGTTTATTTAACTTAGATCCCATATTACTTTGTCTTCTCTCTTGAGTTGAATGCTTGCATATTCCAGCTTAGTCCAATGCACGTGCACTATTATTATACACACCATTCGGTCGTGCAAGTGAAAGGCAATAATGATGATATATGATGGATTGATTGAGATGAGAGAAGCTGGTATGAACTCGACCTCTTTTGTTTTTGTAAATATGATGAGTTCATCGTTCTGATTCAGCCTATTATGAAATAAACATATTTGCAATGACATTTAGAGATTATAGTTGCTTGTTCCATGCTTAATTAGCTATGAGTTATAATGGTTTACCTTGCGTGCCAACATTGCTATTAAAATGATTATGATGTGGTATGGTGGGATGGTATCATCCTTTGAATGAATTGAGTGACTCGACTTGGCACATGTTCATGCATGTAGTTGAAACAAATCAACATAGCCTTCACGATATTTATGTTCATGGTGGATTATATCCTACTCATGCTTGTTCTTGGTGTAAATTCATTTTAATGCATGTTCATGACTGTTGTCACTCTCTCAGTTGGTCGCTTCCCAGTCTTTTGCTAGCCTTCGCCTACACTAAGCGGGAATACTGCTTGTGCATCCAAACTCCATAAACCCCAAAGTTATTTCATATGAGTCCACCATACCTTCCTATATGCGGTATCTACCTATCGTTCCAAGTAAATTTGTATGTGCCAAACTCCAAACCTTCAAATGAAATAATATTTTGTATGCTCGAGCAGCTCATGTTTCAACTAGGGTTGTCTGTATCTTCCATGCTATGTGGGTTATTCTCAAGAGGAGTGGACTTCACTCCTCATTCACGAGAAAATGGCTGGTAACCGGGATGCCCAGTCCCATGATCAAAAAGATCAAAGCAAATCAAAATAATTAAACAAAACTCCCCCATGGTTGTTGCTAGTTGGACGCACTCGTTGTTTCGAGCAAGCCATGGATTGATGCTTGTTGGTGGTGGGGGAGTATAAACTTTTACCATTCTGTTTGGGAACCGCCTATAATGTAAGTAGCATGGAAGATATCGCCATCTCATAGTTGTTGCGTTGACAGTGAAAGTATGCCGCTCAAAATGTTATTCATCTCTATTTTAAAATCGAGCTCTGGCACCTCTACAAATGTAACATCCCAAAATTCTAAATTTTGGAATGTTATAATAAATAGATAGATTTGATTGATTGTTTGATTGAATGAGTGAATTCAAAACTTTTTGAAAGTTAAATGAGAGGGAACAAAAGGACTTTCCCAAACTTTCATTTTTGCTTTTATGATCTTCGGGAATTCAAATTCTTTTCATCACAAAACCCTGGAGAGAAGATGACATGACTTCTTCCATTTATTTAAATGACAAGGGGTGTTGAAAATATTTGAATTTCGTTTGAGAATATTTCCAATTCTGAAACTTTATGCAACTCAATGATTTGCACGAGCGAAGATAAAATGACTTCTTCAAATTATATGAAATATGAGTTGGGAGTTTTAAAGAATTAAATTCAAAGTTCTTTTGAATTTATTTTCAATTGGAGTTATTTGAGTTTTAATCAAATTATTTTTCTCCAAAAATAAAATATATGGAAAATAGGGTAACATGATTCCCTACATCAGAAAATTGGAGAGAAATAAATTTGAATTAATTTTGGTATTTTAAAAATGATTTTTAGTTGGATTTTATTAGACCAGTAGCACTCTTTGAATTATCTGATTTTGTGTGGATTTTATTTGGCATTATAAAAATGTCCATGTTGTAGGAAATCTTTTTCTGAAAATTTTGATATATAATATGCCTATGTTTCATTTTTAGTTTTTTTTCTCTTTTATTTATTTTTGCTGTCTGCAAAATGTTAAAAAAAAAGCTTTCCGACCGGACCGGGCGGCCCGGCCCGCTAAATCCCCGAGCTCGGGGCAAGTCCCGAGCAAACTTGACGCCGCCAGCCCTTGTAGTGCTCACTTGGCCTCTCGCCGCCTCTCGTGCCCCCTCCTCACGCGCCGCCTCAACCCTCCTCCTTAAATACCGAGGCCCGGGCCCGTTCCTCTCCTCCCGGCGTCACCGCCGCCCTCATGGGAGTTCCGCCTCCGACGAGATCTGTCCGGCCTTGGCGCCTCGTCTTGCCTCCCTCGACCTCATGGCCTTGCCGCCATCGTCTTCACTCTTGTAGCCCTCGGCTACTCCACCGCCATGGTGCCCGCCACCTTGAACCACTCCGCCCGCCATGCCCGGGAGCGCCTCGCCGGAGCCGCCGCTGGAGCCAACCGTCGCCGTCGGTTTTTCTTCACCGAACCGTCGTGGACCGGTAAATAAACCGAACCCCGATCCGGTTTCGTTTAAGATGCGGTTTTTGAATAAAACATGTTTTTTTATTTATTTAGTTGCTTAGGTAACGGATGTTCTCTGTTTAGGTAGATCTAGCGAACGTTCACTCGGTAGAGTTTTCTTTTTATTAATAGATTCCGGCCAGGGACCCATCCGTGAATATTTTATTTACAGATTGGCCCCTGTTTTTCAAACGGTCACAACTTTTTATCCGTTTATCCAAATTCAATGAAACCAACGCCCACTTCTTCGTTATGATCCCCTCTATCTAGTAATCCAACTTAAACATGTTTTTGAAAGTTTTAAAATTTAAACTCAAACAGATTTGTATTGAAACTTCGTTTGATCATAATTTGAGTTTCGTAACTCCGATTTAGTTGATTCTTTTTGCAGATCGAAGCTTTTGACCTAAACTTTCTGAGGCCAAATTCACATAATTTTGGGACTGTTAGAAATTGTTTTATGTTGCAAGAGTTATTTGCTTGGTTTTGATGTTTTTCGAATCGTCTTCTTCGTTCTTTCTGATCTTTTGAGTGATTGCTTATGTGTGGTTACTATTGATTGCTTACGGTAGATTGACCGGAGTGTGACGAGTAGACATATCAAGAGTTTTGAGTGCGAATCATCTTCATCAACATTGCAGGCAAGTAACACTTTGATCATACTTCTTCTCATACCCAGTTTTATGCATTAGATCTATCCTCAAACACTTGCATGATTAGGATCTAATTAAATTGTGGGTTTTGGGAAGTAGATTGAGGTAGTACCTATTACCTGTTTTATTATCAAACCCTTGGGAGTTACTTCTACGTTTGCTTATTATTGCTATGCTATGCTAGTAGACGTGGATTGGGTGAGTGTATCCATGACAGATGTGAGATTGTTATTTAATGGTTTATTTAAGGTGGCAACTTAAACACACATCCGGGTGGATTGAGGCACTGGTTTCTATCGAGGACTTGCTGTATTTCTTCGGACCGCCACCTGTGCTCAAAGGGATCATGAGATTATTCAAACTAGAAACTTCCGTGTGCAGCCACAAGCCATTATGGGCTTTGGCATAGCTGATTAAGTTGTGCGAACTCTTACGGGTAGACTAGCAGATGTAGGGGTTGTAGGTTGGTATGGTCTACCCACATGTAAGGAATCTCATCATGTTACTTCTAATTAATATTGTTGGGTTTTAATGAGTACTTTTAATTGGGATTGAGAATGCCGTCAACCATTCTCAATGTTTAACAACCACCCTGATAGTTAAATAAATTTATTCCTTTGTAGTAGGGAAAAATTGGCTTTTCGCAAAAACATTATAACCATAGAGCTTTCCACCAGCCATATATGCTTGTAGTATAGGCTTATTCTTTCATTATCTCTATGTGTTACATTGCCAGCATATTCCATGTGCTGACCCGTTTTCGGGCTGCAACTTTTCATGTTGCAGACTTTTCGCATTTACGAGTAAGTGATACGTTAGGGTTACGATTTCTACACTCAACTTTGCCGTTGGTGTTGATAGGAATCCACAACCTTGTTACTTCCGCTATTTTGGATTGAGGTAATAGTATTTACGTTACTTTATACATGTGATTTACCTCTGTTATAAAATCCTCGAGTACTGTGTGTGTCAGCATACCGATCCAGGGATGACACTTAAGCCACGTAGATTTGATCCATTCGGTCAGTCGCTACAAGATGGTATCGAGCACATGTTGTGATGGGGACGTGACCGTGAGAAACCCGACAAGCACATAGGAAAGATTTTTCTCTACAACTTTCTTTTCAAAAGAATCTTTTACCTCTCTTCTCTTCTGAGCTTATTCAAATAATTCCTTGTAGTGAGACCATACCATTTTCCCTTTTGACTATGTAACATCCCAAAATTCTAAATTTTGGAATGTTATAATAAATAGATAGATTTGATTGATTGTTTGATTGATTGAGTGAATTGAGTGAAGTTCGAAACTTTTTGAAAGTTAAATGAGAGAGAATAAAAGGACTTTCCCAAACTTCCATTTTTTCTTTTATGATCTTCGGGAATTCAAATTATTTTCATCACAAAACCATGGAGAGAAGATGACATGACTTCTTCCATTTATTTAAATGACAAGGGGTGTTGAAAATATTTGAATTTCATTTGGAAAATATTTCCAATTCTGAAACTTTATGCAACTCAATGATTTTCACGAGCGAAGATAAAATGACTTCTTCAAAACATATGAAATATGAGTTGGGAGTTTCAAAGAAATAAATTCAAAGTTCTTTTGAATTTATTTTCAATTTGGAGTTATTTGAGTTTTATTCAAATTTTTTTCTCCAAAAATAAAATATATGGAAAATCGGGTAACATGATTCCCTACATCAGAAAATTGGAGAGAAATAAATTTGAATTAATTTTGGTATTTTTAAAATGATTTTTACTGAATTTTACTAGGGCAGAAGCACTCTTTGTTTTATTTGAATTTGTGTGTATTCTATTTGACTCTAGAAAAATGTTCAGCTTGTAGGAAATCTTTTTTCTGAAAATTTTGATATATAATATGCCTATATAAAATTCTATTTTGGTTTTATTTATTCAGATTTCCTTTTCTGTTTCTAAAAAAAACTGCGCGTGCGCTTCAGGACTAATAAGCGCCTCGTATGCAGCATAGTAGCATGTGCACTCCTTTGTTTTTTTTTCTTTTTCCCTCCTCCTAAATGGGCCAGGCCCAGCCAGCTTTTCCCTTCCAGTTTTTTTTCTTCCTTCATTGAAAAAAAAAACAAAAGCATACGCTGCCGGCTGGCGAAGTCTTAGCCCAATACGCATGAATTTTTTTGAAATTTATCTGCGTATGTATACATTTAGTCCCACATTGCTTAGCTTTTGACCCCTAAGGCTCTTTTTCATCAATAAATATAGACCCATAGAGCCTCCAAAAATCATTCGATTCGGGTTAAATCAATATTTTGGTTTGACTAGATTCCTTAAAGAAAAATATTTTTCTCCTCTCCGGCGCGACTTCTTCCCTCTGCGAAGTTGTCTTTTCTCTACCTTATAAAGGTATATTTCTTTGAATTTTTTTTTCATAGCTTATTTTTCTTCCATAAAACAGCTTGGCCCTGATTTTTCAAATAGCCATAACTTTTTACTCGTTCTTCCAAATTAGATAGAACCAGCGCCTATAGTTTCGTCTTGTTTTCACCTATCCAGTTAACCTGTCACGTCAACTTTTTGAAATTTTCAAATTTCGAAATTTGTTCAGATTCATATTCAAACTTCTTTTGTTCATAACTTGAGTTCCGTAACTCTGTTTGAGTTGATTCTTTTTGCAAAGCGAAGCTCTTGACCTAAACTTTCGGATAAGGCCAAATTCACATAATTTTGGTACTGTTAGAAATTGTTTTATGTTGCAAGAGTTATTTGCTTGGTTTTGATGTTTTCCGATTTGTTTTCTTCGTTCTTTCCGATCTTTTGCGTGATTGCTTATGTGTGGTTACTATTGATTGCTTACGATAGATTGACCGGAGTGTGACGAGTAGAACTATCAAGAGTTACGAGTGCGAATCATCTTCATCAACATTGCGGGCAAGTAACAATTTGATCATACTCTTTTCTACTACCCAGTTTTATGCATTAGATCTATCCTCAAACATTGCATGATTAGGATCTAATTAAATTGTGGGTTTTGGGAAGTAGTTTGAGGTAGTACCTATTACCTGTTTATTTTCAAACCCTTGGGAGTTACTTCTATGTTTGCCTATTATGCCATGCTATGCTAGTAGACGTGGATTGGGTGAGTGTATTCCATGACAGATGTGAGATTGTTAAATTAATGGTTTATTTAAGGTGGCAACTTAAACACACATCTGGGTGGATTGAGGCACCTGGTTTCCATCAGGACTTGCCTGTATTTCTTCGGACCGCCACCCAGGCTCAAAGGGATCATGAGATTATTCATGCTAGAAACTTACGTGTGCATCCACAAGCCATTATGGGCTCTGGCATAGTTGATTAAGTTGTGCGAACTCTTGCGGGTAGACTAGCAGATGTAGGGGAAAGTAGGTGTACCGGTCTACCCTATGTAAGGTGCTAGCGCTTTCGAAAGACTATGTCTCGGTCATCCGATTCTCAAACATCATGTAGTGCGAGAAATCCAACGGAGGCGATCTAGTCTTGTTGGGAAAAGTGCGCAAACCTCTGCAGAGTGTATAAACTAATCATGATTAGTCGTGTCCCCGGTTATGGACATCTTGAGTATCTAGTTCTTGGATTATCCTGTTGATCTCATCATGTTAATCTAATTAATACTGTTGGGTTGTTAATGAGTACTTTTAATTGGGATTGAGGATGCTGTCAACCATTCTCAATGTTCAACAACCACCATGATAGTTAAATAAAATTTATTCCTTTGCAGTAGGGAAAAATTGGCTTTACGCAAAACTGTAACCATAGAGCTTTCCACCAGCCATATATGCATGTAGTATAGGATTATTCTTTCATTACTCTCTACGTGTTACATTGCCAGCATATTCCATGTGCTGACCCGTTTTCGGGCTGCAACTTTTCATGTTGCAGACTTTTCAGACAACGAGTAAGTGATACGTTAGGGTTACGATTTCTACACTCAACTTTGCCGTTGGTGTTGATGGAAATCCACAACCTTGTTGCTTCCGCTATATTTTGGATTGAGGTAATAGTATTTACGTTATTTATACATGTGATTTACCTCTGTTATAAATCCTCGAGTACTGTGTGTGTCAGCATACCGATCCATGGATGACACTTAAGCACAGAGACTTCACCCCTTTGGGTCGGGTCGCTACAAGATGGTATCAGAGCACATGTTGACTGTAGGACGTGACCCTAGAAACTGACAAGCCCATAGAAAAGATTTTTCTCTACTACTTCATTTTCAAAAAGATCTTTCACCTCTCTTCTCTTCTGAGCTTATTCAAATATTCCCTTTTAGTGAGACCATACCCCTTTTCCCTTTTGACCACTCGAAGATTCGACCGATGAGACCACTCCAAGGAGTACAAGATATCAGACAACTAAGACTACTTTGGAATAAAGAGGATTTTTACCGTGCATTATAATGACGGAAACTACAACGGTGAAGACTCCGAAGACTAGGAGAATTTGAAGGCTTTGAAGAATTTCCGGATTTGTATGACCTAGGAAAGCACCCTATGGAACTTGGCAGACTATGGAAGTTATCAATACCCGAGATCAAGGTGTATCGGAGAAAGACCGGAGCATGTAGAGTTAAAAACTCAAAGTTTTGTTAAGAAAACCCTAAGGCAGGAGATATCAATTATGGAATGAAGCTCATGGCAGTAACATGGGCATGGACATGGCTAACCATGGTGTTATTGCCCGCCTATGCTATTGTCCTTTGGCAGAGTTAAGCATGCAGATGCATTGAAGGATTGGATGGAAGAAGGCTGATGGAGCACCTATCAGCAAGATGAAGATTTAACCTTAGCCGGTGTATCACCAGGATCTGGAGTATTACATGAAGAAGTTTAAGGTGGATCTGCAGGAAGTCGTATTTGACAAGGAAGTATTTCGTGAAGAACCCATGTCCCAGAAGATTAAAATAGCCAAGCAGGAGGAGCTAAACCTCGAGATACCGGAGATTTGTCAGGAACTGAAGGACAGTAGGATCATGGTTCATGTCGAGGTTGATGAAATCCAGAAGTTTGGAATGCAACTCCAGAAATATTAAAGGACGCCACGAGAGATTTCGCGACAACAGAGATGATCTGGCAAAAGAACTTGAGTATGACAAGCATGATCGGAAGAAGCCATCGAAGACATGAACAAGACTTGAAGAGTTTGATGACTTTGAAGATTTATTGACCTTTAGAAGACCAAATCCATGTATATACTTACGTTAGATGCGACGATTGTGAGCTGTCATTCGTTTGATGTTTTTACTACAGCCACAATAAAATCCGTCTTTTCAAAACTTTTGTTTGTATTGTGTGTATCCCTCTCTATCTCTCTTATCCCCCCCCCCAAACCCATGGACCCAATAGAGGATGAATGGAGATGAGCTTATATTTTTCTGGACCGATGAGTCAATTGGAGATGGACCGATGGATTCAGAACATGGAGGATCACATGAAGAATAACCCTATAGCCGGAAAGGATATGGCCCAGCAAGCTCTTCAATGCTTTGAAAGAGGTGCTGCTACTTGGTGGAGGATGTACCAAACCATCAATGGATGGCAAGGAGTAACCAGTTGGAAAGAATTTAAGTTGACTTTGTCAAAGTCTAGGTTCGTGTCCCAGAAATTGGAGCCTTATGGAAATGATATGAAGAAACCTTGTGCATGCAAGCTTTGTGGAGAAATAGGACACTACCATATAGAACACAAAGATGAATGCTCTAATTGTGAAGGAAGTCACCCAACTGAAGAATGCCCAACTAGGCAATTCATTTGTTTCTTGTGTGAAGGGACTATCCACTACCCTGCACATTGTCACATTTACCCCATGGTACAAAGAATCAACCAGCAGAAGAAAGAAGAAAAGAAAGGAGCCCTCACGGAAGTTCTAGGAGGAGCTGTGATGAAGGAAGAGATGGAGGACACACCCAAAGAGGAACCAATTAAACCCTGCACCAAGTCTTGCTATTCATGTGGAGAAGAAGGACACATCTCCCAGAATTGTATGAATGGGGATCTAGTAGAATTCCGACATAGGAAGTAGAGTATGACCCATGTGAAATAGAAGCCACGATTGGAATGGAAAAGTCCAGAAGAGAAGTAGATTGGATTCCAGGAAGGATCTGAGTCATGTCACCTGTTATAGGTGCAAGGAGTCAGGGCACTACCTCAGCAACTGCCCAAAAAGGAAGCCAAGGACCCAAGGAAGCTATATAATCACAAGGAAACCTCGAAATTTTTCTGAAGTAATATGTTTCCGTTGTAATGTAGCAGGGCACTTTGCGGAAGATTGTCCGAAGGAGAAGGAGACTGTGATAAATAGTTGAATTTATGTGAGAAGAAATGCATAGTAGAAGTGAGAGCTTTTTCTTTTATATTGAGGTGTTGGGTTGAGACATGTAATGGAAAAGCGAGAGATTGTAATAATTTAAGAATCAATAAAGTTAGCAGTGTTGGTACTGCTTTGGATTTTATGAGTTACCCTATGAGGAAATTTGTTGACCAATTTCGAGGATATGAGAAATATGGTCTATGGAATATTGGAACATTTTAAGGGTGGTAGTACCCTGTAAGAACCATTGACCCCTGGAAAAGATAAAGATACTCCATCGAATGGATTTGGACAAAATGAATACGAGTTTTGTCTCGATATGTTTGATACCCCAAGAGTGTGTGGGATGACGTTGGAGACCGGCTTGTTTGGATCAAATGTGATCAAGGATTGAGAAGAGAATGTTAAGTTGATTCGAGATAGATCAAGGTATCTCACCAGTGTAAGAGTTATGCAGACTCAAAAACACAAGGAGGTAGTCTATGAAATTGGAGACAGAGCATGTCTTCGTGTGTCCCCTCTGCGAGGATTTAAACGATTTGGAGTTAAGGGAAAGTTATCCCCGAGATTTGTAGGACCATACCGAGTTTTGGAGCGTATGGGAGAAGTGGCCAACAAATTGGAGTCACCCGAAGGACTGTGAGGAGTTCATGATGTGTTTCACATTTCCCAGTTGAAGAAGTAACATGCAGAGATGGCCAATATTCCCCTATAAGGACGCTTGACCCTGGAAAGGATAATGATGTCACACGAAGTGGAGTATGGACTTCATAAGTATAAGTTTTTATCTCGGTATGTGGGATATCGCATACGAGGATGAAGAGATGAATTACTATTGGATATAAAGGAGGTATGATGTTGGAAATATGGATCAATGGAAATTCCATGATGAGTCTGAGTAATCACGTCTCAGTTTGGTACAAATAGAAGGAAGAAAGACATTACAATTGGATGGATTTTAAGTATGCTAGGAAGCTGGAAGTTGAATGTTGGAATAATGATTAGTTGCCCGCGATGATGAGTTCAAGGTTTACAAGTGATGAGATGGGCCATAAACCACAGGGCCCAGGACCTGCCAAGAAGCAAGCACACTCTTGCTGAAGGAAAAACCCTGGAAGAAATTATGATTTTATCGACAAACGGTCCTATAGGAGTTTACGCAAAACCTGAGAGTTGTTAAGGAACGATAGATGTTTGTTTGGCTTGCAGAATCAATGGATTTATCCGAACTTGGTTCGTCGACAAGAGAAATTCTGCAATGCTTGTGAGGATTACCGAGTGTTAGAATGCGAGATTCGCTAAACCATGTACAAGGTAATGATTTGGGTGCGGGATGGATTGATCACCATACCGACTTACTCCTATTATTCGCTTTGCTATATGGGATGGTAAATCTGAGTAACTTACCTATAGTAGAGAGACGACGATCAAAACCTTGTTTAAACCTTAGAATGGTATAAGCATTTTTCCCCTTGTACAAGGCAGTTGTTGCCAACCGTAGGATATACGGTGAGGTTCAACCCAGACCCATTTCCTGCAGGGGAAACCATAAATTGATGACCACCATGAGATATCGATAGTTGTTTAGAATTAGCGCCAGACCCGTCAGCTAAGAGGACCCAGTTTCGGGATAACCTTACCAAGATAAAAGGACAGAAGAAATGAGGAAAAGGTTATGCCGCTACTGGAAGAGCTCAGAGAAGGAATTATCCCTACGATCTGAGAAGACCGACACTGTCAGTAATAAGGATGGAGTATATGAGTTTTGTTGCAACCGTAGCCATGCTTCTAAGGGTGATAGCACCCCAGACCCCGGAGACGATTGATGGATTTTGAGAAGACCCCAAACCTAACCTATTTCATGCTAGCCTCCCCGAATCTCGAGGACGAGATTCATTTTAAGGGTGGTAGTTTTGTAACATCCCAAAATTCTAAATTTTGGAATGTTATAATAAATAGATAGATTTGATTGATTGTTTGATTGATTGAGTGAATTGAGTGAAATTCGAAACTTTTTGAAAGTTAAATGAGAGGGAATAAAGGGACTTTCCCAAACTTTCATTTTTGCTTTTATGATCTTCGGGAATTCAAATTCTTTTCATCACAAAACCATGGAGAGAAGATGACATGACTTCTTCCATTTATTTAAATGACAAGGGGTGTTGAAAATATTTGAATTTCATTTGGAAAATATTTCCAATTCTGAAACTTTATGCAACTCAATGATTTTCTAGCGAAGATAAAATGACTTCTTCAAAACATATGAAATATGAGTTGGGAGTTTCAATGAAATAAATTCAAAGTTCTTTTGAATTTATTTTCAATTTGGAGTTATTTGAGTTTTATTCAAATTATTTTTATCCAAAAATAAAATATATGGAAAATAGGGTAACATGATTCCCTACATCAGAAAATTGGAGAGAAACAAATTTGAATTAATTTTGGTATTTTTAAAATGATTTTTACTGGATTTTACTAGGGCAGAAGCACTCTTTGTTTTATTTGAATTTGTGTGTACTCTATTTGACTCTAGAAAAATGTTCATCTTGTAGGAAATCTTTTTCTGAAAATTTTGATATATAATATGCCTATATAAAATTCTATTTTGGTTTTATTTATTCAGATTTCCATTTCTGTTTCTAAAAAAAAACTGCGCGTGCGCCTGGGACTAACTGTCGCCCACGTACGCAGCACAGTAGCATGGGCGCTCCTTTGTTTTTTTTTCTTTTTCCCTCCTCCTAAATGGGCCAGCCCCAGCCAGCTTTTCCCTTCCAGTTTTTTTCTTCCTTCAATGAAAAAAAACACGTACACACGCGCGGCCTGGCCAAAGTCTTAGCCCAATACGCATGATTTTTTTTAAATTTATCTGCGTATGTATATGTTTAGTCCCACATTGCCTAGCTTTTGACCCCTAAGCCTCTTTTCCATCAATAAATATAGACCCATAGAGCCTCCAAAAATCATCCGATTCGGGTTAAATCAATATTTTGGTTTGACTAGATTCCTTAAAGAAAAATATTTTTCTCCTCTCCGGCGCGACTTCTTCCCTCTCCGTAGTTGTCTTTTTTCTACCTTATAAAGGTATATTTCTTTTTATTTTTTTCCATAGCTTATTTTTCTTCCGTAAAACAGTTTGGCCCTGATTTTTCAAATAGCCATAACTTTTTACTCGTTCATCCAAATTAGATAAAACCAGCGCCTATAGTTTCGTCTTGTTTTCACCTATCCAGCTTAACTTTGTCACGTCAACTTTTTGAAATTTTCAAATTTCGAAATTTGTTCAGATTCATATTCAAACTTCTTTTGTTCATAACTTGAGTTATTCTTTTTGCAAAGCGAAGCTCTTGACCTAAACTTTCTGATAAGGCCAAATTCACATAATTTTGGTACTGTTAGAAATTGTTTTATGTTGCTAGAGTTATTTGCTTGGTTTTGATGTTTTCCGATTTGTTTTCTTCGTTCTTTACGATCTTTTGCGTGATTGCTTATGTGTGGTTACTATTGATTGCTTACGATAGATTGACCGGAGTGTGACGAGTAGAACTATCAAGAGTTTTGAGTGCGAATCATCTTCATTAACATTGCAGGCAAGTAACAATTTGATCATACTCTTTTCTACTACCCAGTTTTATGCATTAGATCTATCCTCAAACATTGCATGATTAGGATCTAATTAAATTGTGGGTTTTGGGAAGTAGTTTGAGGTAGTACCTATTACCTGTTTATTTTCAAACCCTTGGGAGTTACTTCTACGTTTGCCTATTATGCCATGCTATGCTAGTAGACTTGGATTGGGTGAGTGTATTCCATGACAGATGTGAGATTGTTAAATTAATGGTTTATTTAAGGTGGCAACTTAAACACACATCTGGGTGGATTGAGGCACCTGGTTTCCATCAGGACTTGCCTGTATTTCTTCGGACCGCCACCCAGGCTCAAAGGGATCATGAGATTATTCATGCTAGAAACTTGCGTGTGCAGCCACAAGCCATTATGGGCTTTGGCATAGTTGATTAAGTTGTGCGAACTCTTACGGGTAGACTAGCAGATGTAGGGGAAAGTAGGTGTACCGGTCTACCCTATGTAAGGTGCTAGCGCTTCTGAAAGACTATGTCTCGGTCATCCATTTCTCAAACATCATGTAGTGCGAGAAATCCAACGGAGGCGATCGAGTCTTGTGGGGAAAAGTGCGCAAACCTCTGCAGAGTGTATAAACTAATCATGATTAGCCGTGTCCCCGGTTATCGACATCTTGAGTATCTAGTTCTTGGATTATCCTGTTGATCTCATCATGTTACTCTAATTAATAATGTTGGGTTATTAATGAGTACTTTTAATTGGGATTGAGGATGCTGTCAACCATTCTCAATGTTCAACAACCACCATGATAGTTAAATAAAATTTATTCCTTTGCAGTAGGGAAAAATTGGCTTTACGCAAAACTGTAACCATAGAGCTTTCCACCAGCCATATATGCATGTAGTATAGGCTTATTCTTTCATTACTCTCTACGTGTTACATTGCCAGCATATTCCATGTGTTGACCCGTTTTCGGGCTGCAACTTTTCATGTTGCAGACTTTTCAGACGACGTGTAAGTGATACGTTAGGGTTACAATTTCTACACTCAACTTTGCCGTTGGTGTTGATGGGAATCCACAACCTTGTTGCTTCCGCTATATTTTGGATTGAGGTAATAGTATTTACGTTATTTATACATGTGATTTACCTCTGCTATAAATCCTCGAGTACTGTGTGTGTCAGCATACCGATCCAGGGATGACACTTAAGCACAGAGACTTGACCCATTCGGGTCGGGTCGCTACAGACTACTTGAAGATTCGACCGATGAGACCACTCCAAGAAGACAAGATATCGGACAACTAAGACCATTTGGAATGAAGAGGATTTTACCATACATTATGATAATGGAAACTACAACAGTTGAAGACTCCGAAGACTAGGAGATTTTGAAGGCTCTGAAGAATTTTCAGATTTTTATGACCTAGGAAGGTTACACTTATGGAATTTGACAGACTATGGACGTTATCAATACCCGAGATCAAGGTGTATTGGAGTAAGACCGGAGCATGGAGAGTTAAAAACTCAAAGTTTTTGTCAAGGAAACCCTAAGGTGAGATATCAACTATGGAGAGATAGCTCATGGAAATGACAAGAGCAGAAAGACGGCTATCCATGATGTTATCGTCCATTTATGCTATTGTCACCGTGCTGAGTTAAGCATGCAGATGCATGGAAGGATTGGATGGTAGAAGGCTGATGGAGCATCTGTCAGCGAAGGATGAAGTTTTAACCTTAGCTGATGTAACACCGGGATCTGGAGTATTACATCAAGGATTTTAATATGGACATTTAAGAAGCTATATTTGACAAGGAGCATATCGTGAAGAACTCAGGATCCAGAAGCTAAAAGTAGCCAAGCTGGAGGAGCAAAACCTCGAGATACCGGAGATTTTGTCAGGAACTGAAGGACAGTAGGATCATGGTTCATGTCGAGGTTGATGAAATCCAGAAGTTGGAACGTAACTCCAGAAATATTGAAGGACGCCATGATAGACTTTACGACAACAGAGATGATCTGGCAAAAGAACTTGAGAAGGACAAGCATGATCAGAAGAAGCCATCGGAGATCTGAACAAGACTTGAAGAGTTTGGCAACTTTGAAGAGTTATTGACCATTAGAAGACCAAACCCCTGTATATACCTGCGTTAGATGCGACGATTGTGAGCTGTCATTTGTTTGATGTTTTTCCGACAGCCACAATAAAATCTGTCTTTTCAAAACAATTGTTTGTATTGTGTGCATCCCTCTCGGTCTCTCTTATCCCACCCCAAACCCATGGACCCATTAGAGGATGAATGGAGATGAGCTTGTATTTTCTGGACCGATGAGTCAATTGGAGATGGACCGATGGATTAAGAACATGGAGGATCAAATGGAGAATAACCCTATAGCCGGAAAGGATATGGCCCAGCATGCTCTTCAATGCTTTAAAAGAGGTGCTGCTACTTGGTGGAGGATGTACCAAACCATCAATGGATGGCAAGGAGTAACCACTTGGAAGGAATTTAAGTTGACTTTGCCAAAGTCTCGTCTTCTGTCCCAGAAGTTGAAGCCTTATGGAAAGGATGTGAAGAAACCTTGTGCATACAAGCTTTGTGGAGAAATAGGACACAACCATAAAGAAAACAAGGACGAATACCCTCATAAGCAGAGGATTACCAAAGGAGTTAGCCGAGGATCTCAGGGAACATCGGTTGGAGATTGTTCCCAAAGTTTTTGTTGCAGCAATGGAAGTTCAGTCTACATTGTTGGGAAAGATTCGTGAAGCTCAGAAGTATGACAAAGAGATTGCTGAGTTAAAAGAGAGGATGAGTAAAGGAAAGGCCAAAGGTTTTCGTAAGGATGAGCACGACACCTTGTGATTTGAGGATAGTGTATATGTGCCTAATAATGCAGAGATCAGGAAGTTAATACTTCAGGAGGCCCATGATTCGCTATACTCGATTCACCCCGGAAACACCAAGATGTATTTGGATTTGAAGGATCTTTTCTGGTGGACCGGTATGAAGAAGGATATTGCCGAGTATGTAGCTGTATGTGATGTATGTCAGAGAGTAAAAGCAGAGCATCAGAAGCCAGCAAGATTACTACATCCTATGCCGATACCCAAATGGAAGTGGGATAAGCTTGGCATGGATTTCATTACCGGATTTCCCAGAACCCGAACAGGACATGATTCTATCTGGGTAGTAGTTGATTCGCTTGACCAAAGTGGCTCACTTTACCCCAGTGAAAACCACCTATACAAGTGAGAAGTTGGCCAAGATATTTAACCAGGATCGTATGTCTGCATGGAGTTCCGAGGACCATCGTAGAGGAACACAGTTTACCTCAAAGTTTTGGAATCAGCTGCACCAGACTTTGGGTACTAGGCTAGAGTTCAGTACAGCCTTTCATCCGCAGACAGATGGATAAATTGAGAGAGTTAATCAGATTCTGGAGGACATGTTGAGAGCGTGTGCGCTAAATTTTGGGTCTAGTAGTGATGATAATCTACCTTACGCGGAGTTCTCATTCAACAACAACTACCAAGTCAGTTGGAAGATGGCCCCTTTTGAAGCTTTGTATGGGAAAAGGAGCCAGACACCATTTGATGTGGGATGTAGATGGATATCGTCAGTTGTTTGGACCAAATGTGATCAAGGAGACAGAAGAGAATGTTAAGTTGATTCAAGATAGACTGAAGGTAGTTCAGTCCAGGCAGAAGAGCTATGCAGACTCAAAAAAAACGCAAGGAGGAAATCTATGAAATTGGAGACATAGCATGTCTTCGTGTGTCCCCTCTGTGAGGAGTTAAACGATTTGGAGTTAAGGGAAAGTTAGCCCCGAGATTTGTAGGACCATACCGAGTTTGGAACGTATGGGAGAATTGGCTAACAAGTTGGAGTCACCGAAGGATCGGGGAGTTCATGATGTGTTTCACGATTCCCAGTTGAAGAAGTGCCATGCAGAGATGGCCAATATTCCCCTGTAAGGACGCTTGACCCTGGAAAGGATAACTTCCACGAAGTGGGGTATGGACTTCATAAGTATAAGTTTTTATCTCGGTATGTGGGATATACCATGAGGATGAAGAGATGAATTTATTATTGGATATAAAGGAGGTATGATGTTGGAAATATGGATCAAGGTAAATTCCATGATGAGTCTGAGTAATCATGTCCTAGTTTGGTGCCAATAGAAGGAAGAAAGACAGTACAATTGGATGGATTCTAAGTATGCCAGGAAGTTGGATGTTGGGATAATGATCAGTTGCCCAGATGATGTGTTCAAGGATTATAAGTGATGAGATGCGCCATAACCCACATGCCCCAGGACCTGCCAAGAAGCAAGCACACTCTTGAAGGAAAACCCTAGAAGAAGTTACGATTTTAACGGTAGACGATCTTATAGGAGTTTACGCAAAACCTGAGAGTTGTTAAGGAACGATAGATGTTTGTTTGGCTTGCAGAATCAATGGATTTATCCGAACTTGGTTCGTCGACAAGAGAAATTCTGCAATGCTTGTGAGGATGACCGAGTGTTAGAATGCGAGATTCGCTAAACCATATACAAGGTAATGATTTGGGTGCGGGATGGATTGATCACCATACCGACTAACTCTTATTATTCGCGTTGCTATAGGGGATGGTAAATCTGAGTGACTTACCTATAGTAGAGAGACGCATTTATCAAAACCCTGTTTAAACCTTAGAATGGTATAAGAATTTTTCCCCTTGTACAAGGCAACTTTTGCCAACCATAGGTTATACGGTGAGGTTCAACCCAGACCTGTTTTCTGCAGGAGAAACCATAAATGGTTGACCACCATGAGATATCGATAGTTGTTTAAAATTGGCGCCAGACCCGTCAGCTAAGAGGACCCAGTTTCGGGAATAACCTTACCAAGAAAAGGACAAAAGTATTGAGGAAAAGGTTATCCATTACCGGAAGAGCCCAGAGAAGGAATTATCCTTAAGATCTGAGAAGACCGACACTGTCAGTAATAAGGATGGAGTATATGAGTTTTGATGGAACCTTAACAATGCTTCCAGGGGTGGTAGCACCCGAGACCCCGGAGACGATCGATGGATTTTGAGAGAACCCCCAAACCATAACCTATTTCTTTCTAGCCTCTCCGAATCTCGAGGACGAGATTCATTTTAAGGGTGGTAGTTTTGTAACATCCCAAAATTCTAAATTTTGGAATGTTATAATAAATAGATAGATTTGATTGATTGTTTGATTGAATGAGTGAATTGAAATTTTTGAAAGTTAAATGAGAGGGAATAAAAGGACTTTCCCAAACTTTCATTTTTGCTTTTATGATCTTGAGAATTCAAATTCTTTTCATCACAAAATCACGGAGATAAGATGACATGACTTCTTCCATTTATTTAAATGACAAGGTGTTGAAAATATTTTAATTTCGTTTGAGAATATTTCCAATTCTCGAAACTTTATGCAACTCAATGATTTTCACGAGCGAAGATAAAATGACTTCTTCAAATTATATGAAATATGAGTTGGGAGTTTCAAAGAATTAAATTCAAAGTTCTTTTGAATTTATTTTCAATTTGGAGTTATTTGAGTTTTAATCAAATTATTTTTCTCCAAAAATAAAATATATGGAAAATAGGGTAACATGATTCCCTACATCAGAAAATTGGAGAGAAATAAATTTGAATTAATTTTGTTATTTTAAAAATGATTTTTAGTTGAATTTTATTAGACCAATAGCACTCTTTGAATTATCTGATTTTGTGTGGATATTATTTAGCATTATAAAAATGTCCATGTTGTAGGAAATCTTTTTCTGAAAATTTTGATATATAATATGCCTATGTTTCGTTTTTAGTTTTTTTCTCTTTTATTTATTTTTGCTATCAAGAAATGTTTAAAAAGCTTTCCCTCACGTCAAGGCCATTGACCAGCCACGGCCCGGCCCACGCCGCTTCGTCCCGAGCTCGGGGCGAAGTCCCGAGCCAAGACGCTTGGCCGCGTGCTCCGCCCGGCCTCTCCCCGCCGCCTCTCCGTTGCCCCTTCTCCACGCCACCGCCTCCACCCCTCCTCCTTAAATACCCGAGGCCCCGGGCCCCGTTCCTCTCCTCCCCGAGCGTCACCGCCGTCCTCGCCGGAGTTCCGCCTCCGACGAGATCTGTCGCCACCGCCGCGCCTCGTTCTGCCTCCCTCGACCTCCGCCGCCGCCGCCATCGTCTTCCCCTCTTGCCCTCCTAGCTACTCCACCGCCATGGTGCCCGCCACTGCCCTCCGCCCACTTCCGCCGGAGACGCGCCTCACCGGAGCCGCCGCTGGAGCCAACCGTCGCCGTCGGGTTTTCTTCACTGAACCGTCGTGGACCGGTAAATAAACTGAACCCCGATCCGGTTTCGTTTAAGATGCGGTTTTTGAATAAAACATGTTTTTTTTATTTAGTTAGTTGCTTAGGTAACGAACGTTCACTGTTTAGGTAGATCTAGCGAACGCTTTCATTCGTTAGCGTTCGGTAGTGAACGTTCGCTCGGTAGAGTTTTCTTTTTATTAATAGATTCCGGCCAGGGACCCATCCGTGAATATTTTATTTACAGATTGGCCCCTGTTTTTCAACCGGTCACAACTTTTTATCCGTTTATCCAAATTCAACGAAACCGACGCCCACTTCTTCATTATGATCCCCTCTATCTAGTAATCCAACTTAAACATGTTTTGGAAAGTTTTAAAATTTAAATTCAAACAAATTTGTATTCAAACTTCGTTTGATCATAACTTGAGTTTCGTAACTCCGATTTAGTTGATTCTTTTTACAAACCGAAGCTCTTGACCTTAACTTTCTGATAAGGCCAAATTCACATAATTTTGGTACTGTTAGAAATTGTTTTATGTTGCAAGAGTTATTTGATTGTTTATGATGTTTTTCGAATCTTATTATTCGTTCTTTATGATCTTTTGAGTGATTGCTTATGTGTGGTTACTATTGATTGCTTACGGTAGATTGACCGAAGTGTGACGAGTAGACCTATCAAGAGTTTTGAGTGCGAATCATCTTCATCAACATTGCAGGCAAGTAACACTTTAATCATACTTCTTCTCATACCCAGTTTTTATGCATTAGATCTATCCTCAAACACTTGCATGATTAGGATCTAATTAAATTGTGGGTTTTGGGAAGTAGATTGAGGTAGTACCTATTACCTGTTTTATTATCAAACCCTTGGGAGTTACTTCTACGTTTGCTTATTATTGCTATGCTATGCTAGTGGACGTGGATTGGGTGAGTGTATCCATGACAGATGTGAGATTGTTATTTAGTGGTTTATTAAGGTGGCAACTTAAACACACATCTGGGTGGATTGAGGCACCTGGTTTCTATCAGGACTTGCCTGTATTTCTTCGGACCGCCACCCAGGCTCAAAGGGATCATGAGATTATTCAAACTAGAAACTTCCGTGTGCAGCCACAAGCCATTATGGGCTCTGGCATAGCTGATTAAGTTGTGCGAACTCTTACGGGTAGACTAGCAGATGTAGGGGTTGTAGGTTAGTACGGTCTACCCACATGTAAGGTGCTAGCGCTTCTGAAAGACTATGTCTCGGTCATCCGTCTCTCAAACACCATGTAGTGCGAGAAATCAATCGGAGGCGATCGAGTCTTGTGGGGAAAAGTGCGCAAACCTCTGCAAAGTGTATAAACTAATCATGGTTAGCCGTGTCCCCGGTTATGGACATCTTGAGTATCTAGTACTTGGATATCATGTGAATCTCATCATGTTACTTCTAATTAATATTGTTGGGTTTTAATGAGTACTTTTAATTGGGATTGAGAATGTTGTCAACCATTCTCAATGTTTAACAACCACCCTGATAGTTAAATAAATTTATTCCTTTGTAGTAGGGAAAAATTGGCTTTTTGCAAAAACATTATAACCATAAAGCTTTCCACCAGCCATATATGCTTGTAGTATAGGCTTATTCTTTCATTACTCTCTATGTGTTACATTGCCAGCATATTCCATGTGCTGACCCGTTTTCGGGCTGCAACTTTTCATGTTGCTGACTTTTGAACTGACGAGTAAGTGATACGTTAGGGTTACGATTTCTACACTCAACTTTGCCGTTGGTGTTGATGGGAATCCACAACCTTGTTACTTCCGCTATTTTGGATTGAGGTAATAGTATTTACGTTACTTTATACATGTGATTTACCTCTGTTATAAATCCTCGAGTACTGTGTGTGTCAGCATACCGATCCAGGGATGACTCTTAAGCACAGAGACTTGATCCATTTGGGTCGGTTCGCTACAACAAATCCCTGCTTCCCTCTGCGAAGGGCTTATCTATTTAATTTTATGTTGAGTCATCATCCTCTTATTAAAAATCACCCGCTGGAGAGCACACTGTCATTTGCATTCATTACTATTAGTTTATATTGGGTATGACTTGACTGGATCTCTTTTACCATGAATTACAATGTTTAGTCAGCCCTTGGTGTTTAAAGGTGCTCTGCATTTATGTTTTGCGGTCTCAGAAAGGGCTAGCAAGATACCATCTTGTTATATCATATTATGATTGTTTTGAGAAAGTGGTGTCAACCGAGTTTTATTATTATTGCTCGCTAGCTGATTATGCCATTGATATGAGTAAACATGAGACCTAAGTGTTATTTTGAATATGGCTAGTTCATAATCTTTGCTGAAAACTTGAATGCTGGCTTTACATATTTACAACAACAAGAGCAAACAGAGTTTGTAAAAGTTTTTCTTTATCACTTTCAGTTTATCAACTAAATTGCTTGAGGACAAGCAATGGTTTAAGCTTGGGGAGTTGATACGTCTCCAACGTATCTACTTTTCCAAACACTTTTGCCCTTGTTTTGGACTCTACCTTGCATGATTTGAATGAAACTAACTTGACCGATTTGTTTTCAGCAGAACTGCCATGGTGTTGAATATTGTGCGTAAAATAGAAGTTCTCGGAATGACACGAAAATCCATGGAGATAACTTTTGGAAAATATAAAAATATCTTGGCGAAATAATCAAGGCCGGGGGCACACCACATCCCACGAGGGTGGGGGCGCGCCCTCTCCTGAGTCGCCCCATCTCGTGGGCCCCCTGATGCTCCACCGACCTCAACTCCAACTCCATATATTCCGTTTCACGGAGAAAAAAACCAGAGAGAAAGTTTCATCGTGTTTTACGATACGGAGCCGTCGCCAAGCCCTAATCTCTCTCGAGAGGGCTGATCTGGAGTCCTTTCGGGGCTCCGGAGAGGGGGATTCGTCGCCGTCATCATCATCAACCGTCCTCCATCACCAATTTCATGATGCTCACCGCCGTGCATGAGTAATTCCATCGTAGGCTTGTTGGATGGTGATGGGTTGTATGAGATTTACCATGTAATTAAGTTAGTTTTTTTAGGGTTTGATCCCTAGTATCCACTATGTTCTGAGATTGATGTTGCTGTGACTTTGCTATGCTTAATGCTTGTCACTAGGGCCCGAGTGCCATGATTTCATATCTGAACCTATTATGTTTTCATGAATATATGTGAGTTCTTGATCCTATCTTGCAAGTCTATAGTCACCTATTACGTGCTATGATCCGACAACCCCGAAGTGACAATAATCGGGATACTTCTCGGTGATGACCGTAGTTTGAGGAGTTCATGTATTCACTATGTGTTAATGCTTTGGTCCGGTACTCTATTAAAAGGAGGCCTTAATATCCCTTAGTTTCCACTAGGACCCGCTGCCATGGGAGGGTAGGACAAAAGATGTCATGCAAGTTCTTTTCCATAAGCATGTATGACTATATTCGAATACATGCCTACATTACATTGATGAACTGGAGCTAGTTATGTGTCACCCTATGTTATAGCTATTGCATGAGGAATCGCATCCGACATAATTATCCATCACTGATCCAATGCCTACAAGATTTTCACATATTGTGCTTCGCTTATTTACTTTTCCGTTGCTACTGTTACAACTACTACAAAACTGCTATCTTTACTTTTGCCACTGTTACCATTACTATCATACTACTTTGCTACTAAATACTTTGCTGCAGATACTAAGTTATCCAGGTGTGGTTGAATTGACAACTCAACTGCTAATACTTAAGAATATTCTTTGGCTCCCCTTGTGTTAAATCAATAAATTTGGGTTGAGTACTTTACCCTCGAAAGCTGTTGCGATCCCCTACACTTGTGGGTTATCAAGACTAATTTCCGGCGCCGTTGCCGGGGAGCATAGCTCTATTCTTTGTGTCACTTGGGATTTATATCTGCTGATCACTATGAGGAACTTGAAAGACGAAAGAACTAAGATTTTTCCCTCAACTACGAGGGGAGGTAAGGAACTGCCATCTAGCTCTGCACTAGATTCTCATACATTTTGAGTAAGCTTGCAACACCTAAACCTGCTCTTGCTTTGAATTACGATATGTCGCATGTTATTGATGATGCCACTTCTACTATGCATGATACTTATGATGAAACTACTTCTGTGCGTGATACTACTTTGCCATTAGGTGAATTTCTTGATGAACAACTTGCTAGGGTTAGAGAGAATGAAATTATTAATGATGATATTATTGATGATAGTGATGATGAAAGTTCTCCCCCTGATTATGAATTGCCTGTTGTTCCTAAGGGTTATGTTATGGATGAAGAAGCTGCTAGAAGTATTTTTGCTTGCAAAGATAGATATGATCTTAAGAAGTTATTAGCTAAATGGAAGCAGCAATCTCTTAATGCTAGAATGAAACGTGACCCCGCTTTTGCTACTTCACCTATCTGTGTTACTGATAAGGATTATGAATTCTCTGTGGATCCTAAGATTATTACTTTGGTTGAATCTGATCCTTTTTATGGCTATGAATCTGAAAATATTGTGGCACATCTTACCAAGTTAAATGATATAGCCACCCTGTTTACTAATGATGAGAAGTCTCGCTATTATTATATCCTTAAGATATTTCCGTTCTCATTAAAGGGTGATGCTAAAACTTGGTTTAATTCTCTTGACCCTGGGTGTGTGCGTAGTCCCCAGGATATGATTTATTACTTCTCTGCTAAATATTTCCCTGCTCATAAGAAACAAGCTGCCTTGCGGGAAATTTATAATTTTTTGCAAATCGAATAAGAGAGCCTCCCACAAGCTTGGGGGAGGCTTCTCCGATTACTTAGGGGCTGTTTGGATTACCCCCCTGTTAGCCTCGCCAAAATCAGCCACGCCAAAAAGTTGGCGAGCAATTTCACCACCAAGATCTCGCCAACGCATGGGCGTAGGAACAGAACAGAACTACCAAAACATTGGCATGGCTACGACATATGGGCGTCAATCCAAACGAGCGCCCCTGGTAGCGGTCAACGCCAAAAAATTGGCAGGGCGTCCCGCGGCTGCGATCCAAACAGGCCCTTAATACTTTTCCTGATCATCCTCTTAAGAAAAATGAAATACTTGATATCTTTTATAATGGACTAACCGATGCTTCCAAGGACTACTTGGATAGTTGAGCTGGTTGTGTTTTCAGGGAAAGAACAGTCGACCAAGCTGAATTACTATTGAATAATATGTTGACTAATGAAAATAATTGGACTCTTCTGAGCCAATTCACGAGCCAATTGAGCCAAGTCCTGAGCCTATTCCTAAACCAACTCCGAAGAAGAGGGACTTCTATTTCTCGATCCACGAAGATATGCAAGAGGCAAAGAAATCAATGAAAGAAAAGGGTATTAAAGCTGAAGATGTTGAGAATTTACCTCCTATTGAAGAAATACATGGTCTTAATTTACCGCATGTCGAAGAAATACATTGTCTTGATAACCCAACACAGGTAGTAAAGGTAAATTCTCTCTATAGATATGATAAAGTTGAAATCCCGTCTACTAAATTTCGTAGCCCATGCTTAGATGAATTTGATGACTTTATGGCTAGACAAGAAAGTTTTAATGCTTATGTTGGTAGAGAATTAAAGAATAATACTTTCGAAATAGGACGCTTGAGTGATTATATGGCTAGAGTTAAAGGTGAACTTAAACTCATTAGCAAATATGCTTCTATGGTTACCACTCAAGCTGAGCAAGTACTTAAATCTCAAAGTGATCTGCTCGATGAATTAAATAATAAACATGACTTTGCTGTTAGAGTGGCTACTAGAACTGGAAGAATGACTCAGGAACCTTTGTATCCTGAAGGCCACCCTAAGAGAATTGAGCAAGATTCTCAGAGAAATAATTTAGAGGCACCTAGTTCTTCTAAAAAGAAGAAAAAGAAAAATGATAGGACTTTGCATGCTTCTAGTGAACCTGTTATAGACACACCTGAGAATCCCAATGATATTTCTATTTCTGATGCTGAAACACAATCAGGTGATGAACATGAACCTAGTGATAATGTTAATGATAATGTTCATGTTGATGCTCAACCTAGCAATAATAATGATGTAGAGATTGAACTTGCTGTTGATCTTGATAACCCACAATCAAAGAATCAACATTATTGAGGGAGTCCTGGACTAGGGGGTGTCCGGATAGCCGAACTATCATCACGGCCGGACTCCAAGACTATGAAGATACAAGATTGAAGACTTCGTCCCGTGTCCGGATGGGACTTTCCTTGGCGTGGAAGGCAGGCTTGGCGATACGGATATATAGATCTCCTACCATTGTAACCGACTCTGTGTAACCCTAACCTATACGGTGTCTATATAAACCGGAGGGTTTTAGTCCGTAGGACGAACAACAATCATACCATAGGCTAGCTTCTAGGGTTTAGCCTCCTTGATCTCATGGTAGATCTACTCTTGTACTACCCATATCATCAATATTAATCAAGCAGGAGTAGGGTATTACCTCCATCGAGAGGGCCCGAACCTGGGTAAAAACAGCGTGTCCCTTGTCTCATGTTACCATCCACCTAGACGCACAGTTCAGGACCCCCTACCCGTGTCACGACCGGTTTTCCAATAAAAATATTTATTGAGAAACCAATCTTTTAATTCCAGTGTGAGGAAAATCCTCCATACTGGTGGACAAAACCTTGATACAATAAGACAGTAGCAATTAATATATTACAGGGTCGAGCTGAGGTTGCTCAACAAATTATTACAAGCACACCAATAATTATACATAGTGGCGGATATGACACAGTGGAGTGGTGGCATACTCTTGACTCGAGGTAAAGTGGTGGAATAACACGGTGGAGTGGGTGATATGACTCCTACCTTTGGCGGCTCATCGAAAGGCCGAGGTGAGGCTCGGTGAATTTATTTGGGTAGCGGAAGCGAATATATCATGATGACTAATCTAGGGTCGACGAGACCGACTGGGATTCCTCTAGGCGTCGGACTCGCTATCGAACTCTTCATCCATGAGATCGCCACAAGACATCTGGCCAAATCAATAAGCCAAGTGAGTACTTTGAAAGTACTCGCAAGACAGTTCGGACAAAAGATATAA
Organism: Aegilops bicornis; assembly: GCA_021605145.1. Classification (NCBI taxonomy): domain Eukaryota; kingdom Viridiplantae; phylum Streptophyta; class Magnoliopsida; order Poales; family Poaceae; genus Aegilops; species Aegilops bicornis. The sequence goes on along the minus strand of CM038669.1, from coordinate 609,856,172 downwards.
CAAATGTATGCACGAATGCGACATGAATAATTTAACAATGCGCAATCAAATCAGTATAGCAAGGTAAGTAAAAAGGGAATCGGCGGTAGTCCGCTCGAAAACCCAAAGAAAATAAACCAAAAACCGATCGGGTGTCTGGAGCGACACCTCGAAGGGCGAACCAATAAGTAAAGCATGCCACAGTCGGGCGTCTAAGCGACACCTCATAAAGGGCATATACTAAAAGAAAAGACATGCGTGCCGCAGTCGGACGTCGGAGCGACATCACTGAAAGGGCTTATATCAATAATAAGTAAATAACTTGATTACCCGCGATCGGACGTCTGAGCGACATCGCAGAAAGGGCTTATATCAAAAATAACTAAATAACAATGCCACAGTCGGACGTCTGAGCGACATCGCAGAAAGGCCTTATACTTCATTATTCATAACTTACAAGAAATGGTGCTCACGAAAAATATTCATCACAATGTTGGGGAACATAGTAATTTCAAAAAATTTCCTACGCACACGCAAGGATCATGGTGATGCATAGCAACGAGAGGGGAGAGTATTGTCCACGTACCCTCGTAGACCGTAAGCGGAAGCGTGATGACAACGCGGTTGATGTAGTAAATGCGTCTTCACGATCCGACCGATCCAAGTACCGAGCGTCACGGCACCTCCGAAGTTCAGCACACGTTCAGCTCAATGACGATCCCGGGCTCCGATCCAGCAAAGCTTGAGGATGAGTTCCGTCGACCTGACGGCGTGGTGGCGATGATGATGCTCTACGGCGAGGCTTCGCCTAAACTCCATGACGATATGACCGAGGTGGAATATGGTGGAGGGGCACCGACACGGCTAAGGAACGATCCGTAGATCAACTTGTGTGTCCATGGGGTGCCCCTGCCCCGTATATAAAGGAGTGGAGGAGGGAGGGTCGGCCCTCTCTATGGCGCTCCTAGGGAGTCCTACTCCCACCGGAGTAGGATTCCCTTTCCTAGTCCAACTAGGAACCCTTCCATGTAGTAGGAGTAGGAGAGAAGGAAAGGGAAGAGAGAAGGAGAAGGAAGGAAGGGTGCCCCCTCCCTAGTCCAATTCGGACTAGTCCAAGGGAGGGGTGCGGCCACTCTTTTGGCCCTTTCTCTCCTTTCCCGTATGGCCCAAAGAGGCCCAATACGAATTCCCGTAACTCTCCGGTACTCCCAAAAAGACCCGAATCACTCGGAACCTTTCCGAACTCCGAATATAGTCGTCCAATATATCGATCTTTACGTCTCGACCATTTCGAGACTCCTCGTCATGTCCCCGATCTCATCCGGGACTCCGAACTCCTTCGGTACATCAAAAACTCATAAACTCATAATATAAGCATCGCCGAAACCTTAAGCGTGCGGACCCTACGGGTTCGAGAACTATGTAGACATGACCTAGAACTATTCTCGGTCAATAACCAATAGCGGAACCTGGATGCTCATATTGGCTCCTACATATTCTACGCAGATCTTTATCGGTCAAACCGCATAACAACATCCGTTGTTCCCTTTGTCATCGGTATGTTACTTGCCCGAGATTCGATCGTCGGTATCCAATACCTAGTTCAATCTCGTTACCGGCAAGTCTCTTTACTCGTTCCGTAATGCATCATTCCGTAACTAACTCATTAGCTACATTGCTTGCAAGGCTTATAGTGATGTGCATTACCGAGAGGGCAGAGATACCTCTCCGAGCAATCGGAGTGACAAAACCTAATCTCGAAATACGCCAACCCAACATGTACCTGTGGAGACACCTGTAGTACTCCTTTATAATCACCCAATTACGTTGTGGACGTTTGGTAGCACCAAAGTGTTCCTCCGGTAAGCAGGAGTTGCATAATCTCATAGTTACAGGAACATGTATAAGTCATGAAGAAAGCAATAGCAACATACTAAGCGATCAAGTGCTAGGCTAACGGAATGGGTCATGTCAATCACATCATTCTCCTAATGATGTGATCCCATTAATCAAATAACAACACATGTCTATGGTTAGGAAACATAACCATCTTTGATTAATGAGCTAGTCAAGTAGAGGCATACTAGTGACTATATGTTTGTCTATGTATTCACACATGTATCATGTTTCCGGTTGATACAATTCTAGCATGAATAATAAACATTTATCATGATATAAGGAAATAAATAATAACTGTATTATTGCCTCTAGGGCATATTTCCTTCAGTCTCCCACTTGCACTAGAGTCAATAATCTAGTTCACATCGCCATGTGATTTAACATCAATATTCATATCTGTATATGATTAACACCCATAGTTCACATCGTCATGTGACCAACACCCAAAGGGTTTACTAGAGTCAATAATCTAGTTCACATCGCTATGTGATTAACACCCAAAGAGTACTAAGGTATGATCATGTTTTGCTTGTGAGAGAAGTTTAGTCAACGGATCTGTCATATTCAGAGCCGTATGTATTTTGCAAAATATTCTATGTCCACAATGCTCTGCATGGAGCTACTCTAGCTAATTGCTCCCACTTTCAATATGTATGCAGATTGAGACTTAGAGTCATCTGGATCAGTGTAAAAGCTTGCATCGTTGTAACTTTTTACGACGGGCTCTTTTATCACCTCCATAATCGAGAAACATCTCCTTAGTCCTCACTAAGGATATTCTTGACCGCTTTCCAATGATCTACTCTTAGATCAAAATTGTATTCCTTTGTCAAACTTAGAGCAAGGTATACAATAGGCCTGGTTCACAGACATAGCATACTTTATAGAACCTATGGTGAGGCATAGGGAATGACTTTTCATTCTCTTTCTATTTTACGCCATGGTCGGGTCTTGAGTCTTACTCAAATTCACACCTTTGCATCACAGGCAAGAACTCCTTCTTTGACTGTTCCATTTTGAACTATTTCAAAAATTTATCAAGGTATGTACTCATTGAAAAATCTTATCAAGCGTCTTGATCTATCTATATAGATATTGATGCTCAATGTGTAAGCAGCTTCACCGAGGTATTGCTTTGAAAAACTCTTATTCAAGTATCCTTTCATGCTATCCAGAATTTCTATATCATTTCCAATCAACAATATGTCATCCACATATAATATTAGAAATGCTCTGAGCTCCCACTCACTTTCTTGTAAATCTGAGGCTTCTTCAACGATGCATATAAAACCATATGCTTTGATCAACTCGTCCAAAGCGTATATTCCAACTCCGAGATGCTTGCACTGGTCCACAGATGGATCGCTGGAGCTTGCACACTTTGTTAACATCTTTAGGATTGACAAAACCTTCTGGTTGCATCATATACAACTCTTCTTTAATAAATTCATTAAGGAATGCAGTTTTGACATCCATTTGCCAGATTTCATAAAATGTGGCAACTGCTAACATGATTCGGACAGACTTAGGTTTCGATCACGGTGAGAAAATCTCATCGTATTCAACACTTTGAACTTGTTGAAAACCTTTTGCAACAAGTCGAGCTTAGTAGATAGTAACACTACTATCGGTGTCCGTCTTCCTCTTGAAGATCCATTTATTTAACATGGCTTGCGATCATTGAGCAAGTCAATCAAAGTCCATACTTTGTTCTCATACATGGATCATATCTCAGATTTTATGGCCTCAAGCCATTTCGTGGAATCTGGGCTCATCATCGCTTCCTCATAGTTCGTAGGTTCATCATGGTCTAGTAACATGACTTCCGAACATGATTACCGTACCACTACAGTGCGGATCTTACTCTGGAAGACCTACGAGGTTTGGTAGCAATTTGATCTGAAGTTTCATGATCATCATCATTAACTTCCTCACTAATTGATGTAGGAATCACTGGAACTGATTTTTGTGATGCACTACTTTCCAATTCGGGAGATGGTACAAATTACCTTATCAAGCTCTACTTTCCTCCCACTCACTTCTTTCGAGAGAAACTTCTTCTCTAGAAAGGATCCATCTTAGCAACGAATAACTTGCCTTCGGATCTGTGATAGAAGGTGTACCCAATAGTTACCTTTGGGTATTCTATGAAGACGCACTTCTCCGATTTGGGTTCGAGCTTATCAGGTTGAAAACCTTTTTCATATAAGCATCGCAACTCCAAGCTTTAAGAAACGACAGCTTATGTTTCTTGCTAAACCATAGTTCATACGGTGTCGTCTCAACGGATTTAGATGGTGCCCTATTTAAGCGTGAATGCAGTTGTCTCTAATGCATAACCCCAAAGCGATAATGGTAAATCAATAAGAGACATCATAGATCGCACCATATCCAATAAAGTCTTGATTCTGACGTTCGGACACACCATTAATCTATTGTGTTCCAGGTGGCGTGAGTTGCGAAACTATTTCACATTGTTTTATATGAAGGCCAAACTCGTAACTCAAATATTCTCTTCCACGATCAGATCGTAGAAACTTTATTTTCTTGTTACGATGATTCTCCACTTCACTCTGAAATTCTTTGAACCTTTCAACTATTTCAGACTTATGTTTCATCAAGTAGATATACCTATATCTGCTCAAATCATCTTGTGAAGTTCAGAAAATAACGATACTTGCCACGAGCATCAACACTCATTGGATCGCATACATCGGTATGTATTATTTCCAATAAGTCAAGAGCTTCGTTCCATTGTTCAGGAGAACGGAGTTTTAGTCATCTTGCCCAAAAGGCACGGTTCGCAAGCATCAAATGATTCATAACCAAGTGATTCCAAAAATCCAGCTTTATGGAGTTTCTTCATGCGCTTTACACCGATATGACCCAAACGGCAAAGGTCACAAATAAGTTGCACTATCATTATTAACTTTGCATCTTTTGGCATCAATATTATGAATATGTGTATCACTACGATCGAGATCCAACAAACTATTTTCATTGGGTGTGTAACCATCGAAGGTCTTATTCATGTAAACAGAATAACAATTAGTCTTTAACTTCATATGAGTAAGCGTATACATAATAAACATGATCAAATCATATTCATGTTCAACGCAAATGCTAAATAACATTTATTTAGGTATAACACTAATCTCGAAAACATAGGGAGTGTGCGATGATGATCATATCAATCTTGGAACTACTTCCAACACTCATCGTCACTTCCCCTTCAACTAGTCTCTGTTTATTACGTAACTCCTGTTTGAGTTACTAATCTTAGCAACCGAACAAGTATCAAATACTCAGGGGTTACTATAAACACTAGTAAGGCACATATCAATAACCTGTATATCAAATACACCCTTGTTCACTTTGCCATCCTTTGTAACATCCCAAATTTTCAATTTGGAATGTTATACATTAAGTCATAATGCATATCATATTTTCTTGCATTTTCCGATCCTAGAAAATTTCACGCAACTCAAGGACCCTCGGAGAGAGTTGGAGATTTCATTATTTTCATATTTGAGTTCTCTCAAAACTATGAAAAGAGGATCATTGGATTTATTTATTTTATCTTCAAATATTTTTCCAATACAAAAAAAAATATGAGAGGGAATAATATGACTTTCCCAAAAATTTAGGAAAAATGAAGACTTAATAAATAAACCAAATTTTGGATTTTCGAAGTTTATTTGCTTTAGGGAAAAAAATGAGTATTTTAAAAATTTGCATTTTGGCCCCGTATTAAAGTTCATTTTGTTCGACTCATTTTTAGGAGTCGGGGAAAATTTACTTTATTAATTTTGGAGTCCGTTTAGATTTTATTTTATCCGTTTTTCTGCGCGAGATTTTAAAAAAGGACCCGGCACATGGCCTTGGCCAGAGCCAAGGCCCGGTAGGCAGCCCACCCCCGCCGCCTCCCTTGGGAGTCCTCGCCGCCGCCGCCGCTTGAGTCCCGGCTCGGCCACGCCCGCCGCCGTGGCCCCTCCCCAAGGCACACCTCTCCTCCTTAAAAGCCGCCGCCCTCGACCCACCTCGAGCCGCCTTGCGCCGACCCGCCGCCCGGCGTCAGCCACCAGCCGTCACCCGGCGCCGTGCGCTTGCCCGCCGCCACCGCCCGACCCGCCCGACCCCGCCGGAGCCCCGTTCGCCCGCCGGCGACCTCGCCGGAGGTAGCCGCCGCGCCTCCCCCGGTTCGGTTTTGTTTTAAAAACCGTTCCGGTTTTCTTTCCGTTGTTCGGTTTTTTTTAAAACCCTAGATCAGTTTTTTTTCTCGGTTTAGTTATTTAGTGAACGTTCACCGATCCGTTCGTTTTAACGAACGCGTTCACCGGTTAGTTTCTGTTAACGAACGTCCGTTCGTTTAACCGTTCGTCGTTTTTCTTTTAACCGGATTTAATCCGTTATTTTTCGATCTCGATTTGAGATCCAATCTTGATCTAGTTTGTTTTCTCGCTCGTTTATCGGAATCGGGTGATTCAAGCGCTGGAGTTTCGTTTGAAACCGCCGTTCCGACTAATCAACTTAAACAAAGTTTTGCTACTGTAAAATTTGACCTAGTTTCAAATTGCTAGAACCGAGTCGTTTTCTTTCGACGTTTGACTTTCGTTGCTTTATTTGATTCGATTCTTTTTGCAACCAGGGGTCTTAAGTTGAACTTTCTGGTTATATATTTTATACGAGATTTACCTGTGCATTAGATGAGTACTTATTGTATGCTTGTTGTTTGTCTGCGATAGATCACCCGGAGTGCGCCGCTTGTTACTTCGAGTCTCTAGGTTTCGCGGATCGTCAGCAAGGAAAGTAACACTTGATCATGCCTTTTCTACTACCCAGTTTTTATGCATTAGATCTATTCCTCAAACACTTGCATGGTTAGGATCTAATTAAATTGTGGGATGGGAAGTAGATTGAGGTAGTACCTATTACTTGTTTTACTTATGAAACCTTGGGAGTTACTTCTACGTTTGCTTATTATGCCATGCTATGCTAGTAGACGTGGATTGGGTGAGTGAATATCCATGACAGATGTGAGATTGTTAATTAATGGTTTATTTAAGGTGGCAACTTAAACACACATCCGGGTGGATTGAGGCACCTGGTTTCTATCGAGGACTTGCTGTATTTCTTGGACCGCCACCTGTGCTCAAAGGGATCATAAGATAATTCATACTAGTAACTTACGTGTGCAGCCACAAGCCATTATGGGCTCTGGCATAGCTGAGTAAGTTGTGCGAACTCTTACGGGTAGACTAGCAGATGTAGGGGAAAGTAGGTGTGCGGTCTACCCACAAGTAAGGTGCTAGTGCTTCTGAAAGACTATGTCTCGGTCATCCGTCTCTCAAACACCATGTAGTGCGAGAACCAAATGGAGGCGGTCGAGTCTTGTGGGGAAAAGTGCGCAAACCTCTGCAGAGTGTATAAACTAATCATGATTAGCCGTGTCCCCGGTTATGGACATCTTGAGTATCTAGTACTTGAATATCATGTGAATCTCAACATGTTACTCTAATTAATGTTATTGGGTTTTAATGAGTACTTTTAATTGGGATTGAGGATGCTGTCAACCATTCTCAATGTTTAACAACCACCATGATAGTTAAACAAATTTATTCCTTTGCGATGAGGGAAAACTGGCATTTATGCAAAATCAGAATCAGAGAGCTTTTCCACCAGCCATATATGCATGTAGTATAGGCTTATTCCTTCATTGCTCTCTATGTGTTACATTGCCAGCATATTCCATGTGTTGACCCGTTTTCGGGCTGCAACTTTCATGTTGCAGACTTTTCAGACGACGAGTAAGGTGTTTTAGGTCGTGGTTCTATACTCAGTGATGCCGATGGAGTTGATGGACTCACTTATCTTCCAAGTCTTCCGCCGTTATCGTTATTAGATGGCCTTAAGCCATATTTATTGTAATAAGTCCTCTTTTGGACAACGCTGTAATAAGTGTGTGATTGCCACTCTGCTATAAATCCTTGAAATCTTGTGTGGTGTCGGCATTCTTGATCCAGGATGACACTGAGCACGTAGACTTGATCCATTCGGTCGGGTCGCTATAGAGATGGTATCGAGCACACGCCGATCGTAGAGGACACGACCACTAAGTTAAAGCCATAGATCACTACTCTCTTCTCAATTTCTAACTCCTCATCTTTTCCACTCTTTTAGGATGAAGGACGCAAAGATCAAGTACACCCAACCGGATGAAGGCACGCCTTTTGGATTTCACTTGAAGGAAGTCACTAAGTACCTGAACATTGGGCTACCAAGTTTCACCGGGACGTTCAACGCCACTCTGCCTGAAGAGGAGCGCTGGAAGATTCAAGCTCATGTACCAGGAAGGACGTTCGCCCCAATCACCAAGCCTATAGATAGTGTTTTGATTGCACCAACTCGAGTGCAGGAAAGAGCATGGCAGCTCATATCACCATGGGACGCATTGGAGAAGTTTATCAAGAAGACCTCAAGGACACCATCTATCAGAACTGCGGACGCCGAGATGAGCAATGGGAGATAGTCAGCACCAAGAAGGACCGATCCATTGCAGCTTTCATCCAGGAGTTAAACCAGCACATTCGACGCCAGGAGAACCAGATGTGCAATGATATGCTCGAATTGAAGAATGCGAAGGGAAGGATCATCAAACTTGAAGGAGAACTAAAGTCAACACGTAAGGACTACATGGACGAGATCGTAGCATTAGCAAGACACAATAACGATCTTAAGTATGAGATTAAAGAACTCAAGAAGAAATTGGCACTCAAGAATGAAGACCAGTACGTCGGTTGTCCAAGCGACTACATCAACATCGACGACACCAATTCGGATCCAAGTGAACCCGACTTTGAAGATGAAGCTGGAGCAGACATCATGGAGTCTTCCACCGGTTCAAATTAATAGATGACCCCACATATTAGTAGTATTTCCTCCATGTAACCTTTTTAGTTCACGCACTTTTGCGATAGCTAGACCGTTGTAAGCCCTTTTGTTTGAATTGAATGAAGTGATTTTGTGTGCATTTGCTCATATACATTTGGGTAGTGTTTCTCCTTAGATCCCACTCTATTCTTAATTTTTCGTCTTTTCTAAACCCATCAGATGCCTCCGAGACGCGACCCCGGATTTGTTTTTCCGCCAGAGATCACCCAGTTGATTCAGCCGCAGAACACTTTGATCCAAACATTGGTGCAGAATCAAGGCAACAACAACAACAACCCACCGCCACCACCACCTGCGGATCACTTGACACGTTTCTTAAGACTGAATCCGCCAGTATTTTCCAGTAGCACCGAGCCGATAGTAGCAGATGATTGGCTCCGTAAGGTAGGAAGGGAGTTGACCACTGCAGGATGTACAGATGGAGAGAAGGTGAAGTTTGCTGCACACCAACTTGAAGGACCCGCAGCAGCATGGTGGGAGAATTTTACAGCCACTTACCCTGTAGACATTGTCACATGGGATCAGTTTCAGCAATCTTTCAAGACTTGCCCATGTCTCGGCAGGAGCTATGGCCATGAAGAAGCGTGAGTTTCGCAACTTACGCCAAGGAGGAAGGACTGTTGGCGATATGTGGATGATTTTAGTAAGTTAGCACGTTATGCCCCGGATAGCGTTACTACTGAGATCTGACTAAGCGGAGAAGTTTGGAAGGACTGAATGATGAGTTAAGCATGCAGTTGATGGTAGCAAGTTTCAATAACTACCAGGAGTTGGTAGACCGTGCCCTCATGATTGAAGGAAAGCAACAGCAAATTGAGAATCGCAAGAGGAAGTATGGACAGGGGAAGTATAACTCTGGAGCTCAGCAGAAGCCTCGTTATACCCCTAAACAAGGAATTCAATTTCAACATACCCACGGAGGAAGTAATTCGCACAACCATAATGGCACCAAGAATGGGAACGGGCATGGAGGAAGCAATGGACAGAACCGCACCACACCATCAACCCCAACCAAGAAAGACCTCAGCCATGTCACCTGTTTCAAGTGTTCCAAGACCGGACATTATGCAAATGACTGTCCAGAAGGCCAAGGTGGCAATGGAAGCTCGAAAGAAGCCCAACCCTTTCAACAGGGGACGGGTGAACCACATTGATGTGGAGGAGGTTGAAGATCAGCCCGATGCACGATGTCGGTAAGTTTTGGTTAAGTCATTTAATGCACTAGTTCTTTTTCGATACCGGTGCATCGCATTCATACATATCAAGGGATTTGTAGAGAAGTATAGCCTACCTTCTAGGATTCTTAAAACACCTTTTCTAGTAAGCTCACCAGAGCGGAGTATATGGCGGACAAGGATGTTTTCAAGTGCCATTAAGTATAGGAAGGCATGTGTTCTGACGGATTTGATCATTCTGGAATCCCAAGGATTTGATGTGATATTAGGCATGGATTGGCTGTCGATGTATGGAGGGAACATCGATTGCGCAGGTAAGACGATTTTTCTCACAACACCAGAAGGAAGAAGGATTAAGTATGTATCACTGCATCATCCGAGGAGAGCTCATGTAAATTGCTTATCAGGAGTTGTGCAGGAAGAAGTAACAGTAGTGAAGGATTACCCTGATGTATTTCCTGAGGAATTGCCAGGAATGCCACCGGATAGAGACATTGAGTTTTTGATAGAGCTTTTGCCAGGAACAGGCCCAATATCGAAGCGACCATACAGGATGCACGCACAGGATTTGGCGGAAATCAAGAAGCAGATTAAGGAGCTATTGGATAAAGGTTTTATACGCCCAAGTTAGTCGCCTTGGGGATCACCCGTACTATTAGTGGAGAAGAAGGATGGATCGTTAAGGATGGTTGTAGATTATCGTGGATTGAATGCAGTAACAATCAAGAACAAGTACCCTCTACCTATGATAAATGATCTGTTTGATCGTTTGCAAGGAGCTAAAGTATTTTCCAAGATCGATTTGCGATCAGGGTACCATCAGTTGAAGATTCGAGAGCAGGACATACCTAAGACAGCATTTACCACGAGATATGGACTATATGAGTACACCGTTATGTCATTTGGACTGACTAACGCTACCGCCTATTTCATGAACACGATGAACAAAGTGTTTATGGAGTTTTTGGATAAGTTCGTCGTGGTGTTCATAGATGATATTTTGATTTTCTCGAAGAATGAAGAGGAACATAAGGAACATTTGCGATTGGTTTTGGAGAAACTAAGGGAACATCAGTTATATGCCAAGTTCAGCAAATGTGAGTTTTGGCTAAAGGAAGTTGGATTTCTTGGACATGTTATATCCGAAGAAGGGATAGCAGTTGACCCCACAAAGGTTGAGACCGTAACCAAATGGGAAGCACCAACGACAGTTGGAGAGATTCGGAGTTTCCTTGGACTCGCAGGATACTACCGAAGATTCATTGAGAATTTCTCAAGGATTGCAAAGCCTATGACAGAATTGTTGAAGAAAGATACCAAGTTCATATGGTGAGGATTGTGAGGCAAGTTTTCAGGAGTTGAAGAAAAGATTGGTTACCTCACCAAAGGTTAATTTTGCGAGATCAGACCAAGGATTATGAGGTGTATTATGACGCTTCACGCCGAGGACTTGGAGCGAGTGCTTATGCAAGAAGGAAGAGTTGTTTCGTATGCTTCACGACAGCTTAAGCCTCATGAGTTGAATTATGCCACACATGATTTGGAGTTAGCAGCTGTTGTGCATGCATTGAAGACACGGAGACATTTTCACATTGGAAATCATTGTGAGGTGTACACGGATCACAAGAGTTTGAAGTACATTTTCACGCCAGAAGGAATTAAATCTCGCATGAGAGGAGATGGTTGGAGCTAATAAAGGATTATGATATGAGATTGCATTATCACCCGGAAAGGCTAACGTTGTAGGGGCGCATTGAGCCGTAAGAGCCACGTAAATACCCTAAAGATGGGAGGAATACCCAAGGAGTTAGCCGAGGATCTTGAGAGCTATGTTTAGAAATAGTTCCGAGAGGCTATGTAGCAGCATTGGAGATTGATCTCGTTGATGGACAAAATCGAGAAGCTCAAAAGGCGCATAAGGAAGTTGCATCTATAAAGGAGAAAATGAGCGAAGGAAAAGCTAAGGGATTTCGTGAGGATGAGCACGATACCCTATGGTTTGAGGACCGTGTTTATGTGCCAAATAACCCGGAGATCAGGAAGTTGATTTTGCAAGAAGCACATGATTCACCCTACTCATTTCACCCAGGAAATACCAAGATGTATTTGGATTTGAAGGAAGCGTTACGGTGGACCGGAATGAAGAAGGATATTGCGGAGTATGTAGCAGTTTATGGCGTATGTCGAGAGTGAAGGCGTAACATCGAAGCCAGCAGGATTGTTACAACCATTGCCAATACCGAATGGAAGTGGGATAAACTAGGCATGGATTTCATCACAGGTTTGCCAAAGATTACGTTAAGCTATGACTCAATTTGGGTTATAGTCAATCGCTGACGAAGGTAGCTCATTTCATTCGATCAAGACTACCTATAGCAGTGCTAAGTTGGCAAAGATATACATGACCAGAATTGTGTGTTTACACGGAGTTCCGAGGAGTATCGTATCGATAGAGGAACTCAATTTACTTCAAAGTTTTGGAATCGGTTGCACGAAACATTGGGAACCAGGCTGGAATTGATCTGACTTTTCACCCAGAACCGATGGATGACCGAGAGAGTCAATCAGATTTTGGAAGATATGTCGAGAGCTTGTGCACTAGATTATGGATCTAGTTGGGATGATAATTTGCCGTATGCGAATTTTCTTATAACAACAGTTACCAAACCAGCTTGAAGATGGCACCTTCGAGGCTTTATGCGGAAGGAGGTGCAGGACACCGTTATCATGGGACGAAGCCGAGACCGTCGGTTGTTTGGACCAGATTTGATTAAGGAGTGCGAACAGAAGGTTAAGTTGATTCGCGATAGGCTCAAGGTAGCCCACCTGCATGTAAAAGCTATGCGGATTCAAAACGCAAGGCAATGGAATATGAAGTGGGAGACAGAGTATATCTTAGAGTATCCCCGCCGAGGAGTTAAGCGTTTTGGAGTTAAAGGAAAATTAGCACCACGCTTCGTTGGACCGTATAAGATTTTGCAACGCATGGGAGAAGTTGCTTATAAGCTGGAATTGCGGAGGGACTGTCAGAGTTCATGATGTATTCCATGTTTCTCGGTGAAGAAATGTCACGCCGAGATGGCAGAGGTGCAGTTAAGAGATACAGTGCCACTTGAAGCGATTCAGTTGAAGGATGATTTTACATATGAGGAGAAACCAGTCAAGATTCTCGATTATGCCAGCAGAGTTACCCGCAGCAAGGTTATCAAGTTTTGCAAAGTTCAGTGGAGCCACCACACTGAGGATGAAGCCACCTGGGAAAGAGAAGAAGAATTGCTCAAGGATCACCCTCACCTATTTTCTAGCCAACCCGAATCTCGAGGGCGAGATTCATCTTAAGGGGGGTAGGTTTGTAACATCCCAAATTTTCAATTTGGAATGTTATACATTAATTCATAATGCATATCATATTTTCTTGCATTTTCCGATCCTAGAAAATTTCACGCAACTCAAGGACCCTCGGAGAGAGTTGGAGATTTCATTATTTTCATATTTGAGTTCTCTCAAAACTATGAAAAGAGGATCGTTGGATTTATTTATTTTATCTTCAAATATTTTTCCAATACAAAAAAAAATATCAGAGGGAATAATATGACTTTCCCAAAAATTTAGGAAAAATGAAGACTTAATAAATAAACCAAATTTTGGATTTTCGAAGTTTATTTGCTTTAGGGAAAAAAATGAGTATTTTAAAAATTTGCATTTTGGCCCCGTATTAAAGTTCATTTTGTTCGACTCATTTTTAGGAGTCGGGGAAAATTTACTTTATTAATTTTGGAGTCCGTTTAGATTTTATTTTATCCGTTTTTCTGCGTGACATTTTAAAAAAAAAGGACCCGCGCCGCGCGCCGACTGGGCCAAGGCCCAGCCGACGGCCCACCCCGCCGCCGCCTCCCGCCCGGGAGTCCTCGCCGCCGCCGCCGCCGAGTCCGGCTCGGCCACGCCCCGCCGCCGTGGCCCCTCCCCCAAGGCACCCCCCCTCCCCTCCTTAAAAGCCGCCCGACTCGCCTGACGCCGCCCAGCGCCTTGAACCACCGCCGTCACCCGGCAGCTGTGCGCCGCCGCCCGCCGCCACCGCCCGACCCGCCGACCCGCGCCGGAGCCCCGTTCGCCCGCCGGCGACCTCGCCGGAGGTAGCCGCCGCGCCTCCCCCGATTCGGTTTTGTTTAAAAAACCGTTTCGGTTTTCTTTCCGTTGTTCGGTTTTTTTTAAACCCTAGATCAGTTTATATTTTTTTCGGTTTACTTATTTAGTGAACGTTCACCGATCCGTTTGTTTTAACGAACGCGTCACCGGTTAGTTTCTGTTAACGAACGTCCGTTCGTTTAACCGTTCGTCGTTTTTCTTTTAACCGGATTTAATCCGTTATTTTCCGATCTCGATTTCAGATCCAATCTTCGATCTAGTTTGTTTTCTCGCTCGTTTATCGGAATCAGGTGATTCAAGCGCTGGAGTTTCGTTTCAAACCGCCGTTCCGACTAATCAACTTAAACAAAGTTTTGCTACTGTAAAATTTGACCTAGTTTCAAATTGCTAGAACTGAGTCGCTTTTCTTTCGACGTTTGACTTTCGTTGCTTTAGTTGATTCGATTCTTTTTGCAACCAGGGTTCTTAAGTTGAACTTTCTGGTCAGATCTTCTATTCGAGATTTACCTGTGCATTAGATGAGTACTTATTGTATGCTTGTTGTTTGCCTGCGATAGATCACCCGGAGTGCGCCGCTTGTTACTTCGAGTCTCTAGGTTTCGCGGATCGTCAGCAAGGCAAGTAACACTTGATCATACCTTTTCTACTACCCAGTTTTTACGCATTAGATCTATTCCTCAAACACTTGCATGGTTAGGATCTAATTAAATTGTGGGATGGGAAGTAGATTGAGGTAGTACCTATTACTGCTTTTACTTATGAAACCTTGGGAGTTACTTCTACGTTTGCTTATTATGCCATGCTATGCTAGTAGACGTGGATTGGGTGAGTGAATATCCATGACAGATGTGAGATTGTTAATTAATGGTTTATTTAAGGTGGCAACTTAAACACACATCCGGGTGGATTGAGGCACTGGTTTCTATCGAGGACTTGCCTCAGATTTCTTGGACCGCCACCTGTGCTCAAAGGGATCATAAGATAATTCATACTAGTAACTTACGTGTGCAGCCACAAGCCATTATGGGCCCTGGCATAGCTGAGTAAGTTGTGCGAACTCTTACGGGTAGACTAGCAGATGTAGGGGAAAGTAGGTGTACCGGTCTACCCACAAGTAAGGTGCTAGTGCTTACGAAAGACTATGTCTCGGTCATCCGTCTCTCAAACACCATGTAGTGCGAGAACCAAGCGGAGGCGATCGAGTCTTGTGGGGAAAAGTCATAAACCTCTGCAGAGTGTATAAACTAATCATGATTAGCCATGTCCCCGGTTATGGACATCTTGAGTATCTAGTACTTGAATATCATGTGAATCTCAACATGTTACTCTAATTAATGTTATTGGGTTTTTAATGAGTACTTTTAATTGGGATTGAGGATGCTGTTAACCATTCTCAATGTTTAACAACCACCATGATAGTTAAACAAATTTATTCCTTTGCAGTAGGGAAAAACTGGCATTTATGCAAAATCAGAATCAGAGAGCTTTTCCACCAGCCATATATGCATGTAGTATAGGCTTATTCCTTCATTGCTCTCTATGTGTTACATTGCGGCATATTCCATGTGTTGACCCGTTTTGGGCTGCAACTTTCATGTTGCAGACTTTTAGAACGACAGTAAGGTGTTTTAGGTCATGGTTCTATACTCAGTGATGCCGATGGAGTTGATGGACTCACTTATCTTCCAAGTCTTCCGCTGTTATCGTTATTAGATGGCCTTAAGCCATATTTATTGTAATAAGTCCTATTTTGGACAACGCTGTAATAAGTGTGTGATTGCCACTCTGCTATAAATCCTTGAAATCTTGTGTGGTGTCAGCATTCTTGATCCGAGGATGACACACGAGCACGTAGACTTGATCCATTCGGTCGGGTCGCTATAGAGATGGTATCGAGCACACGACCGTAGGACACGACCACTAAGTTAAAGCCATAGATCAAGATTTCTCTTCTCTATTTCTAACTCCTCATCTTTTCCACTCTTTTAGGATGAAGGACGCGAAGATCAAGTACACCCAACCAGATGAAGGCACACCTTTTGTATTTCACTTGAAGGAAGTCACTAAGTACCTGAACATTGGACTACCAAGTTTCACCGGGACGTTCAACGCCACTCTGCTCAAGAGGAGCGCTGGAAGATTCAAGCTCATGTATCGGGAAGGACGTTCGCCCCAATCACCAAGCCTATAGATAGTGTTTTCAGTGCACCAACCTGGAGTCTGGAAAAGAGCATGGCAGCTCATATCACCATGGGACGCATTGGAGAAGTTTATCAAGAAGACCTCAAGAACACCATCTATCAGAACTGCGGACGCCGAGATGAGCAATGGGAGATAGTCAGCACCAAGAAGGACCGATCCATTGCAGCTTTCATCCAGGAGTTAAACCAGCACATTCGACGCCAGGAGAACCATATGTGCAATGATATGCTCGAATTGAAGAATGCGAAGGGAAGGATCATCGAACTTGAAGGAGAACTAAAGTCAACACGTAAGGACTACATGGACGAGATCGTAGCGTTAGCAAGACACAGTAACGATCTTAAGTATGAGATTGAAGAACTCAAGAAGAAATTGGCACTCAAGAATGAAGACCAGTACGTCCGGTTGTCCAAGCGACTACATCAACATCGACGACACCGATTCGGATCCAAGTGAACCCGACTTTGAAGATGAAGCTGGAGCAGACATCATGGAGTCTTCCACCGGTTCAAATTAATAGATGACCCCACATATTAGTAGTATTTCCTCCATGTAACCTTTTTAGTTCACGCACTTTTGCGATAGCTAGACCGTTGTAAGCCCTTTTGTTTGAATTGAATGAAGTGATTTTGTGTGCATTTGCTCATATACATTTGGGTAGTGTTTGTCCTTAGATCCCACTCTATTCTTAATTTCGCCTTTTCTAAACCCATCGATGCCTCCGAGACGCGACCCGGATTTGTTTTTCCGCCAGAGATCACCCGATTGATTCAAAGCGTAACACTTTGATCCAAACATTGGTGCAGAATCAAGGCAACAACAACAACAACCCATCGCCACACCACTGCGGATCACTTGACACGCTTTCTTAAGACTGAATCCGCCAAGATTTTCCAAAGAGCACCGAGCCGATAGTAGCAGATGATTGGCTCCGTAAGGTAGGAAGGGAGTTGACCACTGCAGGATGTACAGATGGAGAGAAGGTGAAGTTTGCTGCACACCAACTTGAAGGACCCGCAGCAGCATGGTGGGAGAATTTTACAGCCACTTACCCTGTAGACACTATCACATGGGATCAGTTTCAGCAAGCTTTCCGCCTTGCCCATGTCTCGGCAGGAGCTATGGCCATGAAGAAGCGTGAGTTTCGAACTTACGCCAAGGAGGAAGGACTGTTGCACAAGATGTGGATGATTTTAGTAAGTTAGCACGTTATGCCCCGGATGACGTTGCTACAGATGCAGCTAAGCGGGAGAAGTTTGGAAGGACTGAATGATGAGTTAAGCATGAAGTTGATGGTAGCAAGTTTCAATAACTACCAGAGTTGGTAGACCGTGCCCTCATGATTGAAGGAAAGCAATAGCAAATTGAGAATCGCAAGAGGAAGTATGGACAGGGAAGTATAACTCGAGCTCAGCAGAAGCCTCGTTATACCCCTAAACAAGGAATTGATTTCAAAGCATACCCACGGAGGAAGTAATTCGCACAACCATAATGGCACCAAGAATGGGAACGGGAATGGAGGAAGCAATGGACGAACCGCACCACACCATCAACCCCAACCAAGAAAGACCTAAGCAATGTCACCTGTTTCAAGAGTTCCAAGACAGGACATTATGCAAATGACTGTCCGGAAGGCCAAGGTGGCAATGGAAGCTCGAAAGAAGCCCAACCCTTTCAACAGGGGATGTGAACCACATTGATGTGGAGGAGGTTGAAGATCAGCCCGATGCACGATGTCGGTAAGTTGTTGGTTAAGACATTTACCGCACTCGTTCTTTTCGATACCGGTGCATCGCATTCATACATATCAAGGGGATTTGTAGAGAAGTATAGTCTACCTACTCGGATTCTTAAAACCCCTTTGCTAGTAAGCTCACCAGGAGCGGAGTATACGGCCAGTCAATGATATTTTGAAGTTCCATTAAGTATAGGACGGCATGTTTTCCAGACGGATTTGATCATTCTGGAATCCCTTGGATTTGATGTGTTATTTTGCATGTATTGGCTGTCGATGTATGGAGGAACATCGATTGCATAAGTAAGACGATTTTCTCACAACACCGAAGGAAGAAGGATTAAGTATGTATCACGGCATCACCGTAGGAGAGCTCATGTAAATTGCTTATCGTGAGTTGTGCAGGAAGAAGTACCAGAGTGAAGGATTACCACGATGTATTTCACGAGGAATTGCCGTGAATGCCACGGATAGAGACATTGAGTTTTGATAGAGCTTTTGCGAGAACAGGCCCAATATCGGGCGACCATACGGGATGCTCGCACAAGATTTGGCGGAAATCAAGAAGCGATTAAGGAGCTATTGGATAAAGGTTTTATCGCCCAAGTTCTTCGCCTTGGGGATCACCCGTACTATTAGTGGAGAAGAAGGATGGATCGTTAAGGATGGTTGTAGATTATCGTGGATTGAATGCAGTAACAATCAAGAACAAGTACCCTCTACCTATGATAAATGATCTGTTTGATCGTTTGCAAGGAGCTAAAGTATTTTCCAAGATCGATTTGCGATCAGGGTACCATCAGTTGAAGATTCGAGAGCAGGACATACCCAAGACATCATTTACCACGAGATATGGACTATATGAGTACACCGTTATGTCATTTGACCGACTAACGTGGCTCGCCTATTTCATGAACCCGATGAACAAAGTATTTATGGAGTTTTTGGATAAGTTCGTCGTGGTGTTCATAGATGATATTTTGATTTTCTCGAAGAATGAAGAGGAACATAAGGAACATTTGCGATTGGTTTTGGAGAAACTAAGGGAACATCGGTTATATGCCAAGTTCAGCAAATGTGAGTTTTGGCTAAAGGAAGTTGGATTTCTTGGACATGTTATATCCGGAGAAGGAATAGCGATTGACCCCACAAAGGTTGAGACCGTAACCAAATGGGAAGCACCAACGACAGTTGGAGAGATTCGGAGTTTCCTTGGACTCGCAGGATACTACCAAGATTCATTGAGAATTTCTCAAGGATTGCAAAGCCTATGACAGAATTGTTGAAGAAAGATACCAAGTTCATATGGACTGAGGATTGTGAGGCAAGTTTTCAGGAGTTGAAGAAAAGATTGGTTACCTCACGGTGTTAATTTTGCCGATCGGACCAAGGATTATGAGGTGTATTGCGACGCTTCACGTCGAGGACTTGGAGCAGTGCTTATGCAAGAAGGAAGAGTTGTTTCGTATGCTTCACGACAGCTTAAGCCTCATGAGTTGAATTATGCCACACATGATTTGGAGTTAGCAGCTGTTGTTCATGCATTGAAGACCTGGAGACATTTTCTCATTGGAAATCATTGTGAGGTGTACACGGATCACAAGAGTTTGAAGTACATTTTCACGCAGAAGGAATTAAATCTCTTTACAGAGGAGATGGTTGGAGCTAATAAAGGATTATGATATGAGATTGCATTATCACCCTGGAAAGGCTAACGATGTAGCAGACGCATTGAGCCGTAAGAGCCACGTCAATACCCTAAAGATGGGAGGAATACCCAAGGAGTTAGCCGAGGATCTTCGAGAGCTATGTTTAGAAATAGTTCCGAGAGGCTATGTAGCAGCATTGGAGATTCAGTCTACGTTGATGGACAAAATCAGAGAAGCTCAAAAGGCGGACAAAGGAAGTTGCCTCTATAAAGGAGAAAATGAGCGAAGGAAAAGCTAAGGGATTTCGTGAGGATGAGCACGATACCCTATGGTTTGAGGACCGTGTTTATGTGCCAAATAACCCGGAGATCAGGAAGTTGATTTTGCAAGAAGCACATGATTCACCCTACTCAATTCACCCAGGAAATACCAAGATGTATTTGGATTTGAAGGAAACGTTCTGGTGGACCGGAATGAAGAAGGATATTGCGGAGTATGTAGCAGTTTGCGATGTATGTCAGAGAGTGAAGGCGTAACATCGGAAGCCATAGGATTGTTACAACCATTGCCAATACCGAATGGAAGTGGGATAAACTAGGCATGGATTTCATCACAGGTTTGCCAAAGACTTCGTTACGGCTATGACTCAATTTGGGTTATAGTCGACCGCTTGACGAAGGTAGCTCATTTCATTCGGTCAAGACTACCTATAGCAGTGCTAAGTTGGCAAAGATATACATGACCAGAATTGTGTGTTTACACGGAGTTCCGAGGAGTATCAGACGATAGAGGAACTCAATTTACTTCAAAGTTTTGGAATCGGTTTACGAAACATTGGGAACCAGGCTGGAATTCAAGACAGACTTTTCACCCACGAACCGATGGATGATCGAGAGAGTCAATCAGATTTTGGAAGATATCTCGAGAGCTTGTGCACTAGATTATGGATCTAGTTGGGATGATAATTTGTCAGATGCCTAATTTTCTTATAACAACAGTTACCAAACCAGCTTGAAGATGGCACCTTTCGAGGCTTTGTACGAAAGGAGGTGCAGGACACCGTTATCATGGGACGAAGCTGGAGACCGTTAGTTGTTTGGACCAGATTTGATTAAGGAGTCTGAACAGAAGGTTAAGTTGATTCGCGATAGGCTCAAGGTAGCCCAGTCCAGACAGAAAAGCTATGCGGATTCAAAATGCAAGGCAATGGAATTTGAAGTGGGAGACAGAGTATATCTTAGAGTATCACCGCTTCGAGGAGTTAAGCGTTTTGGAGTTAAAGGAAAATTAGCACCACGTTTCGTTGGACCGTATAAGATTTTGCAACGCATGGGAGAAGTTGCTTATAAGCTGGAATTGCCAGAGGGACTGTCAGGAGTTCATGATGTATTCCATGTTTCTCAGCTGAAGAAATGTCACGCCGAGATGGCAGAGGTACGGTTAAGAGATACAGTGCCACTTGAAGCGATTCAGTTGAAGGATGATTTTACATATGAGGAGAAACCAGTCAAGATTCTCGATTATGCCAGCAGAGTTACCCGCAGCAAGGTTATCAAGTTTTGCAAAGTTCGATTGGAGCCACCACACCGAGGATGAAGCCACAGGGAAAGAGAAGAAGATTTGCTCAAGGATCACCCTCACCTATTTTCTAGTTAACTTTGAATCTCGAGGGCGAGATTCATCTTAAGGGGGGTAGGTTTGTAACATCCCAAATTTTCAATTTGGAATGTTATACATTAAGTCATAATGCATATCATATTTTCTTGCATTTTCCGATCCTAGAAAATTTCACGCAACTCAAGGACCCTCGGAGAGAGTTGAGATTTCATTATTTTCATATTTGAGTTCTCTCAAAACTATGAAAAGAGGATCGTTGGATTTATTTATTTTATCTTCAAATATTTTCCAATACAAAAAAAATATGAGAGGGAATAATATGACTTTCCCAAAAATTTAGGAAAAATGAAGACTTAATAAATAAACCAAATTTTGGATTTTCGAAGTTTATTTGCTTTAGGGAAAAAAATGAGTATTTTAAAAATTTGCATTTTGGTTAAAGTTCATTTTGTTCGACTCATTTTTAGGAGTCGGGGAAAATTTACTTTGATAATTTTGGAGTCCGTTTAGATTTTATTTTATCCGTTTTTCTGCGCGAGATTTTAAAAAGGACTCATGACCGGGCCAAGGCCCGACGGCCCACTCACGCCGCCTCCCGCCTGGGAGTCCTCGCCGCCGCCCGCCTTGGGAGTCCTCGCCACTGCCGAGTCCGGCTCGGCCACGCCCGCCGTGGTGGCCCCTCCCCAAGGCACACCCTCCTCCTTAAAAGTCGCCCGCCGACCCACCCCGAGCCGCCACGACCCACTGGCCAGCCCGACGCCTGACGCCTTGACGCCTGAGCCAACCGCCGTCACGCGCCAGCTTGCCGCCTCTGCCGGAGCCCCTGCCGTTCGCCATTGGCGACCTCGCCGGAGGTAGCCGCCGCGCCTCCCCCGGTTCGGTTTTCTTTAAAAAACCGTTCCGGTTTTCTTTCCGTTGTTCGGTTTTTTTTAAACCCTAGATCAGTTTATCTTTTATCTCGGTTTAGTTATTTAGTGAACGTTCACCGATCCGTTCGTTTTAACGAACGCGTTTCACCGTTAGTTTTCGTTAACGAACGTCCGCTCGCTTAACCGTTCGTCGTTTTTCTTTTAACCGGATTTAATCCGTTATTTTCCGATCTCGATTTCAGATCCAATCTTCGATCTAGTTTGTTTTCTCGCCGTTTATCGGAATCAGGTGATTCAAGCTACCGAGTTTCGCTTTCAAACCGCCGTTCCGACTAATCAACTTAAACAAAGTTTTGATACTATAAAATTTGACCTAGTTTCAAATTGCTACAACCGAGTCGTGTTCGTTAGACGTTTGTCTTTCGGTGCGTTATTTGATTCGATTCTTTTGCAACTGTGGTTCTTAAGTTGAACTTTCTGGTCAGATCTTCTATTCGAGATTTACCTGCATTAGATGAGTACTTATTGTATGCTTGTTGTTTGCCTGCGATAGATCACCCGAGTGCGCCGCTTGTTACTTGAGTCTCTAGGTTTCGCGGATCGTCAGCAAGGCAAGTAACACTTGATCATACCTTTTCTACTACCCAGTTTTTATGCATTAGATCTATTCCTCAAACACTTGCATGGTTAGGATCTAATTAAATTGTGGGATGGGAAGTAGATTGAGGTAGTACCTATTACCTGTTTTACTTATGAAACCTTGGGAGTTACTTCTACGTTTGCTTATTATGCCATGCTATGCTAGTAGACGTGGATTGGGTGAGTGAATATCCATGACAGATGTGAGATTGTTAATTAATGGTTTATTTAAGGTGGCAACTTAAACACACATCCGGGTGGATTGAGGCACCTGGTTTCTATCAGACTTGCTTGTATTTCTTGGACCGCCACCTGTGCTCAAAGGGATCATAAGATAATTCATACTAGTAACTTATGTGTGCAGCCACAAGCCATTATGGGCTCTGGCATAGCTGAGTAAGTTGTGCGAACTCTTACGGGTAGACTAGCAGATGTAGGGGAAAGTAGGTGTACCGGTCTACCCACAAGTAAGGTGCTAGTGCTTCTGAAAGACTATGTCTCGGTCATCCGTCTCTCAAACACCATGTAGTGCGAGAACCAAATGGAGGCGGTCGAGTCTTGTGGGGAAAAGTCATAAACCTCTGCAGAGTGTATAAACTAATCATGATTAGCCGTGTCCCCGGTTATGGACATCTTGAGTATCTAGTAGTTGAATATCATGTGAATCTCAACATGTTACTCTAATTAATGTTATTGGGTTTTTAATGAGTACTTTTAATTGGGATTGAGGATGCTGTCAACCATTCTCAATGTTTAACAACCACCATGATAGTTAAACAAATTTATTCCTTTGCAGTAGGGAAAAACTGGCATTTATGCAAAACTGTAACCGTAGAGCTTTTCCACCAGCCATATATGCATGTAGTATAGGCTTATTCCTTCATTGCTCTCTATGTGTTACATTGCCAGCATATTCCATGTGTTGACCCGTTTTCGGGCTGCAACTTTCATGTTGCAGACTTTTCGCATTGACAGTAAGGTGTTTTAGGTCGTGGTTCTATACTCAATGATGCCGATGGAGTTGATGGACTCACTTATCTTCCAAGTCTTCCGCCGTTATCGTTATTAGATGGCCTTAAGCCATATTTATTGTAATAAGTCCTCTTTTGGACAACGCTGTAATAAGTGTGTGATTGCCACTCGCTATAAATCCTTGAAATCTTGTGTGGTGTCAAGACATGCGATCCAGGGATGACACACGAGCACGTAGACTTGATCCATTCGGTCGGGTCGCTATAGAGATGGTATCAGAGCACACGCCGAATCGTAGGAGACACGACCACTAAGTTAAAGCCATAGATCACTACTCTCTTCTCAATTTCTAACTCCTCATCTTTTCCACTCTTTTAGGATGAAGGACGCAAAGATCAAGTACACCCAACCGGATGAAGGCACGCCTTTTGGATTTCACTTGAAGGAAGTCACTAAGTACCTGAACATTGGGCTACCAAGTTTCACCGGACGCTCAACGCCACTCGCTGAAGAGGAGCGCTGGAAGATTCAAGCTCATGTACCGGGAAGGACGTTCGCCCCAATCACCAAGCCTATAGATAGTGTTTTGATTGCACCAACACAGTGCAGGAAAGAGCATGGCAGCTCATATCACCATGGGACGCATTGGAGAAGTTTATCAAGAAGACCTCAAGAACACCATCTATCAGAACTGCGGACGCCGAGATGAGCAATGGGAGATAGTCAGCACCAAGAAGGACCGATCCATTGCAGCTTTCATCCAGGAGTTAAACCAGCACATTCGACGCCAGGAGAACCATATGTGCAATGATATGCTCGAATTGAAGAATGCGAAGGGAAGGATCATCGAACTTGAAGGAGAACTAAAGTCAACACGTAAGGACTACATGGACGAGATCGTAGCATTAGCAAAGACACAATAACGATCTTAAGTATGAGATTAAAGAACTCAAGAAGAAATTGGCACTCAAGAATGAAGACCAGTACGTCGGTTGTCCAAGCGACTACATCAACATCGACGACACCGATTCGGATCCAAGTGAACCCGACTTTGAAGATGAAGCTGGAGCAGACATCATGGAGTCTTCCACCGTTCAAATTAATAGATGACCCCACATATTAGTAGTATTTCCTCCATGTAACCTTTTTAGTTCACGCACTTTTGCGATAGCTAGACCGTTGTAAGCCCTTTTGTTTGAATTGAATGAAGTGATTTTGTGTGCATTTCCTCATATACATTTGGGTAGTGTTTCTCCTTAGATCCCACTCTATTCTTAATTTCTCGTCTTTTCTAAACCCATCAGATACCTCCGAGACGCGACCCCAGATTTGTTTTTCCGCCAGAGATCACCCAGTTGATTCAGCAGCAGAACACTTTGATCCAAACATTGGTGCAGAATCAAGGCAACAACAACAACAACCCACCGCCACCACCACCTGCGGATCACTTGACACGTTTCTTAAGACTGAATCCGCCAAGATTTTCCAAAGAGCACCGAGCCGATAGTAGCGTATGATTGGCTCCGTAAGGTAGGAAGGGAGTTGACCACCGCAGGATGTCTGAGATGGAGAGAATGTGAAGTTTGCTGCACACCAGATTGATGGACCCGCATCAGCATTGTTGGAGAATTTTACAGCCAATTACCCTGTAGACACTGTAACATGGGATCAGTTTGACAAGCTTTCCACCGCCCATGTCTCGGCGGGAGCTATGGCCATGAAGAAGCGTGAGTTTCGCAACTTACGCCAAGGAGGAAGGACTGTTGGCAAGATGTGGATGATTTTAGTAAGTTAGCACGTTATGCCCGGATGACATTGCTATGAGATGCAGCTAAGCAGGAGAAGTTTCTGGAAGGACTGAATGATGAGTTAAGCATGCAGTTGATGGTAGCAAGTTTCAATAACTACCAGGAGTTGGTAGACCGTGCCCTCATGATTGAAGGAAAGCAATAGCAAATTGAGAATCGCAAGAGGAAGTATGGACAGGGGAAGTATAACTCTGGAGCTCAGCAGAAGCCTCGTTATACCCCTAAACAAGGAATTCAGTTTCAGCATACCCACGGAGGAAGTAATTCGCACAACCATAATGGCATCAAGAATGGGAACGGGAATGGAGGAAGCAATGGACAGAACCGCACCACACCATCAACCCCAACCAAGAAAGACCTAAGCCATGTCACTGTTTCAAGTGTTCCAAGACCGGACATTATGCAAATGACTGTCCGTAAGTCCAAGGTGGCAATGGAAGCTCGAAAGAAGCCCAACCCTTTCAACAGGGGACAGGTGAACCACATTGATGTGGAGGAGGTTGAAGATCAGCCCGATGCAAAGAATCGGTAAGTTTTTGGTTAAGTCATTTACTGCACTAGTTCTTTTCGATACCGGTGCATCGCATTCATACATATCAAGGGGATTTGTAGAGAAGTATAGTCTACCTACTCGGATTCTTAAAACCCCTTTGCTAGTAAGCTCACCAGGAGCGGAGTATATGGCCAGACAAGGATGTTTTCAAGTGCCATTAAGTATAGGAAGGCATGTGTTCCCGACGGATTTGATCATTCTGGAATCCCAAGGATTTGATGTGATATTAGGCATGGATTGGCTGTCGATGTATGGAGGGAACATCGATTGTGCAAGTAAGACGATTTTGCTCACAACACCAGAAGGAAGAAGGATTAAGTATGTATCACGGCATCAGCCGAGGAGAGCTCATGTAAATTGCTTATCAGGAGTTATGCACGAAGAAGTACCAGTAGTGAAGGATTACCCTGATGTATTTCCTGAGGAATTGCTGTGAATGCCACCGGATAGAGACATTGAGTTTTGATAGAGCTTTTGCCGTGAACAGGCCCAATATCGAAGCGACCATACAGGATGCACGCACAGGATTTGGCGGAAATCAAGAAGCAGATTAAGGAGCTATTGGATAAAGGTTTTATACGCCCAAGTTCTTCGCCTTGGGGATCACCCGTACTATTAGTGGAGAAGAAGGATGGATCGTTAAGGATGGTGGTAGATTATCGTGGATTGAATGCAGTAACAATCAAGAACAAGTACCCTCTACCTATGATAAATGATCTGTTTGATCGTTTGCAAGGAGCTAAAGTATTTTCCAAGATCGATTTGCGATCGTGGTACCATCGATTGAAGATTCGAGAGCAGGACATACCTAAGACAGCATTTACCACGAGATATGGACTATATGAGTACACCGTTATGTCATTTGAACTGACTAACGCGCCTGCCTATTTCATGAACCAGATGAACAATGTGTTTATGGAGTTTTTGGATAAGTTCGTCGTGGTGTTCATAGATGATATTTTGATTTTCTCGAAGAATGAAGAGGAACATAAGGAACATTGCGTATTGGTTTTGGAGAAACTAAGGGAACATCAGTTATATGCCAAGTTCAGCAAATGTGAGTTTTGGCTAAAGGAAGTTGGATTTCTTGGACATGTTATATCCGGAGAAGGAATAGCAGTTGACCCCACAAAGGTTGAGACCGTAACCAAATGGGAAGCACCAACGACAGTTGGAGAGATTCGGAGTTTCCTTGGACTCGCAGGATAATACCGAAGATTCATTGAGAATTTCTCAAGGATTGCAAAGCCTATGACAGAATTGTTGAAGAAAGATACCAAGTTCATATGGACTGAGGATTGTGAGGCAAGTTTTCAGGAGTTGAAGAAAAGATTGGTTACCTCACCAGTGTTAATTTTGCGGATCGGACCAAGGATTATGAGGTGTATTATGACGCTCACGCCGAGGACTTGGAGCGGTGCTTATGCAAGAAGGAAGAGTTGTTTCAGTATGCTTCACGACAGCTTAACCCTCATGAGTTGAATTATGCCACACATGATTTGGAGTTAGCAGCTGTTGTGCATGCATTGAAGACTGGAGACATTTTCTCATTGGAAATCATTGTGAGGTGTACACGGATCACGGGGAGTTTGAAGTACATTTTCACGCAGAAGGAATTAAATCTCAGACAGAGGAGATGGTTGGAGCTAATAAAGGATTATGATATGAGATTGCATTATCACCCCGGAAAGGCTAACGTTGTAGCAGACGCATTGAGCCGTAAGAGCCACGTAAATACCCTAAAGATGGGAGGAATACCCAAGGAGTTAGCCGAGGATCTTCGAGAGCTATGTTTAGAAATAGTTCCGAGAGGCTATGTAGCAGCATTGGAGATTCAGTCTACGTTGATGGACAAAATCAGAGAAGCTCAAAAGGCAGACAAGGAAGTTGCCTCTATAAAGGAGAAAATGAGCGAAGGAAAAGCTAAGGGATTTCGTGAGGATGAGCACGATACCCTATGGTTTGAGGACCGTGTTTATGTGCCAAATAACCCGGAGATCAGGAAGTTGATTTTGCAAGAAGCACATGATTCACCCTACTCATTTCACCCAGGAAATACCAAGATGTATTTGGATTTGAAGGAAACGTTCTGGTGGACCGGAATGAAGAAGGATATTGCGGAGTATGCAGATTTGGCGATGTATGTCGAGAGTGAAGGCGTAACATCGAAAGCCGCCAGGATTGTTACAACCATTGCCAATACCCGAATGGAAGTGGGATAAACTAGGCATGGATTTCATCACAGGTTTGCCAAAGACTTGTTACGGCTATGACTCAATTTGGGTTATAGTCGACCGGCAGCTTGAAGGTAGCTCATTTCATTCCAGCCAAGACTACCTATAGCGGTGCTAAGTTGGCAAAGATATACATGACCAGAATTGTGTGTTTACACGGAGTTCCGAGGAGTATCATATCGATAGAGGAACTCAATTTACTTCAAAGTTTTGGAATCGGTTGCACTAAAACATTGGGAACCAGGCTGGAATTCAGTACAGCTTTTCACCCACAGACCGATGGACAGACTGAGAGAGTCAATCAGATTTTGGAAGATATGCTGAGAGCTTGTGCACTAGATTATGGATCTAGTTGGGATGATAATTTGCCGTATGCCGAATTTTCTTATAACAACAGTTACCAAACCAGCTTGAAGATGGCACCTTTCGAGGCTTTGTACGAAAGGAGGTGCAGGACACCGTTATCATGGGACGAAGCTGGAGACCGTTAGTTGTTTGGACCAGATTTGATTAAGGAGTCTCAACGAAGGTTAAGTTGATTCGCGATAGGCTCAAGGTAGCCCAGTCCTGCATGTAAAAGCTATGCGGATTCAAAACGCAAGGCAATGGAATATGAAGTGGGAGACAGAGTATATCTTAGAGTATCCCCGCCGAGGAGTTAAGCGTTTTGGAGTTAAAGGAAAATTAGCACCACGCTTCGTTGGACCGTATAAGATTTTGCAACGCATGGGAGAAGTTGCTTATAAGCTGGAATTGCGGAGAGGGACTGTCAGGAGTTCATGATGTATTCCATGTTTCTCGGTGAAGAAATGTCACGCCGAGATGGCGGAGGTAATGTTAAGAGATACAAAGTGCCACTTGAAGCGATCTGATTGAAGGATGATTTTACATATGAGGAGAAACCAGTCAAGATTCTCGATTATGCCAAAGCAGAGTTACCCGCAGCAAGGTTATCAAGTTTTGCAAAGTTCAGTGGAGCCACCACACCGGAGGATGAAGCCACCGGGAAAGAGAAGAAGATTTGCTCAAGGATCACCCTCACCTATTTTCTAGTTAACCCGAATCTCGAGGGCGAGATTCATCTTAAGGGGGGTAGGTTTGTAACATCCCAAATTTTCAATTTGGAATGTTATACATTAAGTCATAATGCATATCATATTTTCTTGCATTTTCCGATCCTAGAAAATTTCACACAACTCAAGGACCCTCGGAGAGAGTTGGAGATTTCATTTTTTCATATTTGAGTTCTCTCAAAACTATGAAAAGAGGATCGTTGGATTTATTTATTTTATCTTCAAATATTTTTCCAATACAAAAAAAATATGAGAGGGAATAATATGACTTTCCTAAAAATTTAGGAAAAATGAAGACTTAATAAATAAACCAAATTTTGGATTTTTGAAGTTTATTTGCTTTAGGGAAAAAATGAGTATTTTAAAATTTTGCATTTTGGCCTCAGACAAAGTTCATTTTGTTCGACTCATTTTTAGGAGTCGGGAAAATTTACTTTATTAATTTTGGAGTCCGTTTAGATTTTATTTTATCCGCTTTTCTCATGAGATTTTAAAAAAGGACTCACACACATGGCCGACCGGGCCAAGGCCCACTGACGGCCCACCCGCCGCCTCCCGCCTCGGGAGTCCTCGCCGCCGAGTCCGGCTCGGCCACGCCTCACGCCGTGGCCCCTCCCAAGGCACCCCCTCCCTCCTTAAAAGCCACACGCCGCCTCGACCCACCTCGAGCCGCCACGCCGACCCCGGCCGCCTCGACTCACCTGACGCCGCCCGGCGACGCCCGAGCCACCGCCGTCACCCGGCGCCAGTGCGCCTCACGCCGCCACCGCCCGCTGAGCCCTGTGCCCGGCGGCGACCTCGCCGGAGGTAGCCGCCGCGCCTCCCCCGGTTCGGTTTTGTTTAAAAAACCGTTCCGGTTTTTTTTCCGTTGTTCGGTTTTTTTTAAACCCTAGATCGGTTTTTTTTCTCGGTTTAGTTATTTAGTGAACGTTCACCAATCCGTTCGTTTTAACGAACGTGTTCACCGGTTAGTTTCTGTTAACAAACGTCCGTTCGTTTAACCGTTCGTCATTTTTCTTTTAACCGGATTTAATCCGTTATTTTCCTATCTCGAGTTCAGATCCAATCTTCGATCTAGTTTGTTTTCTCGCTCGTTTATCGGAATCAGGTGATTCAAGCGCCTGGAGTTTCGTTTCGAAACCGCCGTTCCGACTAATCAACTTAAACAAAGTTTTGCTACTGTAAAATTTGACCTAGTTTCAAATTGCTAGAACCGAGTCGTTTCCTTTCGACGCTTTGACTTTCGTTGCTTTATTTGATTCGATTCTTTTGCAACCAGGGTTCTTAAGTTGAACTTTCCGGTCAGATCTTCTATTCGAGATTTACCTGTGCATTAGATGAGTACTTATTGTATGCTTGTTGTTTGTCTGCGATAGATCACCCAGAGTGCGCCGCTTGTTACTTCGAGTCTCTAGGTTTCGCGGATCGTCAGCAAGGCAAGTAACACTTGATCATACCTTTTCTACTACCCAGTTTTTATGCATTAGATCTATTCCTCAAACACTTGCATGGTTAGGATCTAATTAAATTGTGGGATGGGAAGTAGATTGAGGTAGTACCTATTACTGCTTTTACTAATGAAACCTTGGGAGTTAATTCTACATTTGCTTATTATGCCATGCTATGCTAGTAGACGTGGATTGGGTGAGTGAATATCCATGACAGATGTGAGATTGTTAATTAATGGTTTATTTAAGGTGGCAACTTAAACACACATCTGGGTGGATTGAGGCACCTGGTTTCTATCAGACTTGCCTGTATTTCTTCGGACCGCCACCTGTGCTCAAAGGGATCATAAGATAATTCATACTAGTAACTTACGTGTGCAGCCACAAGCCATTATGGGCTCTGGCATAGCTGAGTAAGTTGTGCGAACTCTTACGGGTAGACTAGCAGATGTAGGGGAAAGTAGGTGTACCGGTCTACCCACAAGTAAGGTGCTAGTGCTTCTGAAATACTATGTCTCGGTCATCCGTCTCTCAAACACCATGTAGTGCGAGAACCAAACGGAGGCGATCGAGTCTTGTGGGGAAAAGTGCGCAAACCTTTGCAGAGTGTATAAACTAATCATGATTAGCCGTGTCCCCGGTTATGGACATCTTGAGTATCTAGTACTTGAATATCATGTGAATCTCAACATGTTACTCTAATTAATGTTATTGGGTTTTTAATGAGTACTTTTAATTGGGATTGAGGATGCTGTCAACCATTCTCAATGTTTAACAACCACCATGATAGTTAAACAAATTTATTCCTTTGCAAGAGGGAAAACTGGCATTTATGCAAAATCAGAATCAGAGAGCTTTTCCACCAGCCATATATGCATGTAGTATAGGCTTATTCCTTCATTGCTCTCTATGTGTTACATTGCCAGCATATTCCATGTGCGGACACGTTTTCGGGCTGCAACTTTCATGTTGCAGACTTTTCAGACGACGACTAAGGTGTTTTAGGTCGTGGTTCTATACTCAGTGATGCCGATGGAGTTGATGGACTCACTTATCTTCCAAGTCTTCTGATGTTATCGTTATTAGATGGCCTTAAGCCATATTTATTGTAATAAGTCCTCTTTTGGACAACGCTGTAATAAGTGTGTGATTGCCACTCTGCTATAAATCCTTCGGCACTTGTGTGGTGTCAAGACATCGATCCAGGGATGACACCTGAGCACAGAGACTTGATCCATTCGGGTCGGGTCGGTACATCCTTCTTATCCACCAAATATTTAGGGCATTTCCGCTTCCAGTGACTATTTCCTTTGGAGTGTAAGCACTCAGTTTCAGGCTTTGGTCCAGCTTTGGCCTTCTTCACGGGAGTGACAACTTGTTTGCCATTCTACTTGAAGTTTCCCTTTCTTTCCCTTTTCTAAAACTAGTGGTCTTGTCAATCATCAACACTTGATGCTCTTTCTTGATTTCTACCTTCGTCGATTTCAACATCACGAAGAGCTTGGGAATCGCTTTTCTTCATCCCTTGCATTATAGTTCATCACGAAGTTCCACTAACTTGGTGATGGTGACTAGAGAACTCTGCCAATCACTATCTTATCCGGAAGATTAACTCCCACTTGATTCAAGCGATTGTAGTACTCAGACAATCTAAGCACTTGCTCACTAGTTGAGCGATTCTCCTCCATCTTTTAGCTATAGAACTTGTTGGAGACTTCATATCTCTCAACTCGGGTATTTGCTTGAAATATTAACTTCAATACCGGAACATCTTATATGGTCCATGACGCTCAAAACGCCTTTGAAGTCCCGATTCTAAGCCGTTAAGCATGGTGCACTAAACTATCAAGTAGTCATCATATTGAGCTAGCCAGACGTTCATAACATCTCGCATTCCGCTCCGCAATAGGTCTGTCACCTAGTGGTGCATTAAGAACATAATTCTTCTGTGCAGCAATGAGGATAAACCTCAGATCACGGATCGAATCCGCATCATTGCTACTAACATTTTTCAACACAATTTTCTCTAGGAACATATCAAAATAAACATATGAAAACAACAACGCGAGCTATTGATCTACAACATAATTTGCAAAATACTACCAGGACTAAGTTCATGATAAATTTAAGTTCAATTAATCATATTACTTAAGAACTCCCACTTAGATAGACATCCCTCTAATCCTCTAAGTGATCACGTGATCCAAATCAACTAAACCATGTCCGATCATCACGTGAGATGGAGTAGTTTTCAATGGTGAACATCACTATGTTGATCATATCTACTATATGATTCACGCTCGACCTTTCGGTCTCCTTGTTCCGAGGCCATATCTGTTATATGCTAGGCTCGTCAAGTTTAACCTTAGTATTCCGCGTGTGCAACTATTTTGCACCCGTTGTATTTGAACGTAGAGCCTATCACACCCGATCATCACGTGGTGTCTCAGCACGAAGAACTTTCAGAACGGTGCATACTCGGGAGAACACTTATACCTTGATAATTTAGTGAGAGATCATCTTATAAAGCTACCGCGAACTAAGAAAAATAAGATGTATAAAAGATAAACATCACATGCAATCAAAATATGTGACATGATATGGCCATCATCATCTTGTGCCTTTGATCTCCATCTCCAAAGCATCGTCATGATTTCCATCACACCGGCATGCCACCATGATCTCCATCATCTTGATCTATATCAATGTGCGTCACATGGTCGTCCTCGCCAACTATTGCTCTTGCAACTATTGCTATCGCATAGCGATAAAGTAAAGCAATTATTTGGCGCTTGCATCTTATGCAATAAAGAGACAACCATAAGGCTTATGCCAGTTGCCGATAACTTCAACAAAACATGATCATCTCATACAACAACTTATATCTCATCACGTTTTGACCATATCACATCACAACATGCCCTGCAAAAACAAGTTAGACGTCCTCTACTTTGTTGTTGCAAATTTTACGTGGCTGCTACGGGCTGAGCAAGAACCGTTCTTACCTACGCATCAAAACCACAACGATAGTTTGTCAAGTTGGTGATGTTTTAACCTTCGCAAGGACCGGGCGTAGCCACACTCGGTTCAACTAAAGTGAGAGAGACAGACACCCGCCAGTCACCTTTAAGCAACGTGTGCTCGCAGCGGTGAAACCAGTCTCGCGTAAGCGTACGCGTAATGTCGGTCCGGGCCGCTTCATCTCACAATACCGCCACACCACAGTCTGACATGCTGGTAAGCAGTATGACTTGTATCGCCCACAACTCACTTGTGTTCGACTCGTGCATAGAACATCAACGCATAAAACCAGGCTCGGATGCCACCGTTGGGGAACGTAGTAATTTCAAAAAAAATCCTACGCTGCGCAAGGATCATGGTGATGCATAGCAACGAGAGGGGAGAGTATTGTCCACGTACCCTCGTAGACCGTAAGCGAAAGCGTTATGACAACGCGGTTGATGTAGTCGTACGTCTTCACGATCCAACTGATCCAAGTACCGAACGTACGGCACCTCCGAGTTCAGCACACATTCAGCTCGATGACGATCCCCGGGCTCCGATCCAGCAAAGCTTCGGGGATGAGTTCCACAAGACGACGGCGTGGTGACGATGATGATGCTCTATCGGCGAGGGCTTCGACTAAACTCCGCGACGATATGACCGAGGTGGAATATGGTGGAGGGGGGCACCGCACACGACTAAGGAACGATCCGTAGATCAACTTGTGTGTCCATGGGGTGCCCTGCCCCCGTATATAAAGGAGTGGAGGAGGTGAGGGCGGGCCCTCTCTATGGCGCGCCCTAGGGGAGTCCTACTACTTCCTAGTCGAACTAGGAACCCTTCCATGTA
This sequence comes from Aegilops bicornis, assembly GCA_021605145.1. Classification (NCBI taxonomy): domain Eukaryota; kingdom Viridiplantae; phylum Streptophyta; class Magnoliopsida; order Poales; family Poaceae; genus Aegilops; species Aegilops bicornis. The sequence continues at coordinate 609,821,371 of CM038669.1, read as the reverse complement.
GTAGGAGTAGGAGAGAAGGAAAGGGAAGAGAGAAGGAGAAGGAAGGAAGGTGCGCCCCTCCCTAGTCCAATTCGGACTAGTCCAAGGGAGGGTGCGCCACTCTTTGGCCCTTTCTCTCCTTTCCCGTATGGCCCAAAGAGGCCCAATACGAATTCCCGTAACTCTCCAAGACTCCCAAAAATACCCGAATCACTCGGAACCTTTCCGAACTCCGAATATAGTCGTCCAATATATCGATCTTTATGTCTCGACCATTTCGAGACTCCTCGTCATGTCCCCGATCTCATCCGGGACTCCGAACTCCTTCGGTACATCAAAAACTCATAAACTCATAATATAAGCACATCGAAACCTTAAGCGTGCGGACCCTACGGGTTCGAGAACTATGTAGACATGACCTAGAACTATTCTCGGTCAATAACCAATAGCGGAACCTGGATGCTCATATTGGCTCCTACATATTCTACGAAGATCTTTATCGGTCAAACCGCATAACAACATACGTTGTTCCCTTTGTCATCGGTATGTTACTTGCCCGAGATTCGATCGCCGGTATCCAATACCTAGTTCAATCTGCTATCGCAAGTCTCTTTACTCGTTCCGTAATGCATCATTCCGTAACTAACTCATTAGCTACATTGCTTGCAAGGCTTATAGTGATGTGCATTACCGAAAGGGCCCAGAGATACCTCTCCGACAATCGGAGTGACAAAACCTAATCTCGAAATACGCCAACCCAACATGTACCTTTGGAGACACCTGTAGTACTCCTTTATAATCACCCAGTTACATTGTGACGCTTTGGTAGCACCCAAAGAGTTCCTCCCGTAAACGGGAGTTGCATAATCTCATAGTTACAGGAACATGTATAAGTCATGAAGAAAGCAATAGCAACATACTAAACGATCAAGTGCTAGGCTAACGGAATGGGTCATGTCAATCATATCATTCTCCTAATGATGTGATCCCATTAATCAAATAACAACACATGTCTATGGTTAGGAAACATAACCATCTTTGATTAATGAGCTAGTCAAGTAGAGGCATACTAGTGACTATATGTTTGTCTATGTATTCACACATGTATCATGTTTCCGGTTGATACAATTCTAGCGTGAATAATAAACATTTATCATGATATAAGGAAATAAATAATAACTTTATTATTGCCTCTAGGGCATATTTCCTTCACACAAGACAATAAGCGGGTTAGTCCATCCACAGGAAAGAAACCTTTAACATTCATGTGGTTCTCAGGTGTTACTGTCTCCGGGACTGACATTTGACAAGATAAGATGAACACAGCACTTGAACATGAATAGAATGATTTCAAGGATTTTTGACTCTGCAGAGTTTGTACTAAAATATCCACAGCCAACGGATTTTCGTAGTCACGAAGGACTAGTTCCATTTACGGTATTTCAGAGAAAACACAGCTAACCAGTACACACCCATCTTACCTCACATTGCCAGGAATCACCCTAGACAGCGTTCAAGAAAAACTTTGAGACGGGGAGATCACAATCTCGAATAGCATGGGATCAAATTTATATACGCATGCTCTAAGGGGTGCCCCCCTCTCGGTCCCAACCGGAAACACCCATGCCCCCTGACCGGATGATAGGCTTTAATCCAGGGCCATGGAACCCTCATCCCGGCCTCTCGATTTGGTGTGTACCAGAAAGTGCTTTGCAACTTACTAAGCCGTATCCCTTGCGGAAAACATGTGGTAGTACGAAAGGGGAGACGGACGGGAATTGGACTGATTTATGTTGACACTGGGTCAACGGTTTGGCATAAGACTGGCATGCTACAACACTGCCATCTTACCCATTCTCATGCCAACTCATGGCCATGCAACATGTTTCCAACAACTCATGGATTTCCCGAAACTCACTTGCCTCAACTTTTACGAGATAAACTTTCATCGAGATGCTCATGAACATGCCATGATACTAAATTAATGCAAACATGCCCAAACACTCATCATATCAAAAGTTCAAACATGCTTGCCTGGTTCGGAGCAGTCGGGGCCTAGCTCGGTGAAGTTCGCGGTTCTGTCACCTCCTTCGGTATCTACGGTATACAAAAATATACGCACTAACGTAAATACCAAGGGGTGCTCCAAAATTGTTCCAAATATTTTTCAAATAAATCTGATAAAAAACTAGACAAAAATTTTAAGAGGACAGAAAAAGAATCATTCAAAGATCCTTTCCTGTTTAAAAGTTATAAGAGTTTTGGTCCAAGGACCTCTCTGTAATGAAACAGAAACTTCCCAGGGGGTTATGCAGAAAAGTACAGAAAACGGTTCGGTTTGGAAAGTGCATTTATAAATATACGCTTTCAGAAAACATTTCAAAATAAAGAACAGAGAGGCTGACGGGCGGGTCCCACCCGTCAGGTTTGAAAATTCAAACGAGGCGGCAGAGCTCGTCAGCGCCCGAGAGCCGCGGTGGTCGCCGGCGGTGATCCACGGCGAGGCAGGAGGATCGGGTGGTACCTCTATGCTCAGGGCGTCATTCCGCGTCGGTGGGTGGTGGTGGTGGTCGCCGGCGAGCACTACGTCGACGGCGGCCGTTGCTCCGGCGGACGGCGGTTCGGGAGGGGTTGGATCTCGTCGGGGAGTGCTGCGAAGGGCAAATTGAAGAGGGGGTTAGACTACTGGGTGCTCGAGGGGTTCTTGGCGAGGTTAGGGCGCCGGGACGGCCTCACCGGAGTGAATCGAGGTGGAGGCCGAGGCGGAACGGGCGGCCGGAGTTGGGGAGGAGACCTCCTCGAGGTCCTCCTAGTAACTGGGCGGAGTGTTGGTGAGGTGTAGGGATGTTGCGTGCTCGAGGGCGAGCTCGGGGCCCTTTTTATAGGCGATCGGGGGTGACCGTGAACGGAGTTCTCCGTGAAGGATTCTGGCGCGCAGGGCTTGGTCGGGGTGGTTTAGCGGTTGAGCATCAACGTGGAGGTCTCTTGGCTCCATTTAGACGCTTAAACGAGTTTGGACGAGAAGCTTTGGGGAGTTCGACTAACGGGCAGGCGGCCTGCTGGCGGCAGAGGGCGTGCCCTGTGCTTGCCGGCCACGGCGACGGTGCAACGGGGGTGCGCTGGCGTGCATGAGCCACGCGGAGGGCCAGGGAACGATGGGCGGTGACGGGTGTCGTGGCGAGCGGGCCAAGAGGAGATATGAATTTCACCAAATTTGACAAATCTGGTCCAAACTTGTAGAAGCTGAAACTTGAAAATTTTTAAAAGGAGAAGAGTGGATCTTGATGGTTCTAGGTTGTGGGTGCTAGGGACTATCCAGAGAAGTTAGTTTGAGAGCAAAGTTCAAAGGCAATTAGGTACTTGCTTTGCAAATCACTTAGGCTCAAAATAATGGGCAGAATTGTTTTGGGGAAAGAGTTAAATGGAATAAAATCCAAAAATGAGTTGGACTTGTTGGGACAGAATATTTGGATTGTCCCAAAGGGGAAGGAGGGGTTTTGGGAAAATTTACCCCAAGAGGCATGGTAAAATCATGGGTGGTTTCAAAATAAGAGAAGACCCAAAACTCCTAGGTTTTTCTTCTAAAAGAAAATAAATCCCAAAAATAGAATTTGAGAAGGGGGAAATCAGAAGAAAGGTTTTTAATAACCAACACCAGAGTTGAAGAAGGTGCCAAAGTAAAAATCTTTTGTCAAAGGGAAAAAATTCTTGAGAGAAAGAGATTTGTGGAAGGGTTTAAATGACCTCCTTCAAAACCAATAAGGTTTTTGCTGAAACCAAAACAAAAAATTTTGGAGTGTCACAACACCTACCCCCTTAGGAAAAATCTCGTCCCCGAGATTCCAGCTGATCCTCAAATAAATGTGGGTGCTCTGTCCGAAGAAAATCCTCTCTTTCCCAAGTGGCTTCACTCTCGGTGTGGTTGCTCCACTGAACTTTGAAGAACTTGATGGTTTTCTGTCGGGTTCTCCTTTCAGACTCTTCCAAGATTTTTATTGGATGCTCTCGATATGTGAGGTCTGGCTGCACGTCAATGTTTCATGGGGTACTTGTTTCTTTGGGTTTCTCACGCACTTCCTCAATTGCGAGACGTGGAACACGTCGTGGACGTCGGATAAATCTTCGGGTAAGTCTAGCTGGTAGGCTACCGTGCCTTTCCGTGCCACTATGCAGAATGGTCCGATGAATCTTGGTGCTAGCTTCCCTTTAATCTTGAATCGATGCAGGCCCCTCATAGGGGATACTCGTAGGTACACAAATTTACCGGGTTCAAAGCTGATCCCCCGATGTTTTTGATCGTAATAACTCTTACGTCGACTTTGGGCTGTCTTGAGTCGGTCCCTAATCACCTTGACCTTATCTTCAGCCTCCTTGAGCATGTCTGGGCCGAAGATATGGCTGTCTCCGGTCTCCGACCAATTTAGCGGGGTACGACATCTTCGCCCGTACAGAGCCTCAAATGGTGCCATTTGCAGGCTGGCATGATAACTATTGTTATATGCGAATTCTACGTATGGTAAGCTCTCTTCCCAACTGGTCCCATAGGTGAGGACACATGCTCTCAGCATATCTTCTAGAATCTGGTTTACTCGCTCGGTTGCCCATCCATGCAGGGGTGGTATGCGATCTTGAATGCCGTTGAGTTCCCAGAGCTTGTTGTAAGTGATCCCAAAATCGGAGACGAATTGAGTGCCTCTGTCGAGATTATTTTCTTTGGGACTCCATGTAAGGCATTTATACAGAAAGATAGAGCCTAGCAAGCTTCTCGAGTGGTGTGGGTTGTCTTCACGGGGATGAAGTGTGCTACTTTAGTCGATCTATCGCTGATGACCCAAATGGCGTTATTTCCGTGCCGGATCGAGGTAGCCCAACAATAAAATCCATCCCAATCTCGTCCCATTTCCACTCGGGTATTTTATTTGGCTGTAAAAGTCCGGCCGGTTTCTGATGCTCGGCTTTGATGCGTTGACAAGAGTCACAACATGCGATGAACGTGGCTATGTCCCTTTTTAGACCGTGCCACCAATATTTTTCCTGAATATCCTTGTAAATTTTTGTCCCTCCAGGATGTATCGAATACGGGGCGGTGTGGCCTTCAGCTAAGATCTGCTATTTAAGATCCTTGATATTTGATGCATAAAGTCTATCCCCGTACCACAATATTCCCTACTTATCGATAATGAATTTTGGGGCCTTGCCCAAACTCACTTTCCGTTTAATGCCTTCAATGCTGGGGTGTCCATGCTGAGCCTCTTTGATTGTTTCCATTAGGGTAGGCTGTATTTCTATATTTGATACGCTGCCTTTGGTGACTACCAGCAAGTTGAGTTTAGCAAACTCCTGTCGAAATTCAGGCCTCAGGTTTGGCAGGCCGTCGTCGTTTGGGCTAGGGTTCCGACTTAGAGCGTCTGCCACTACATTTGCTTTACCTGGGTGGTAGTGGATTCCAACGTCATAATCCTTCACTAGTTCCAACCAGCGTCGTTGCCTCAAATTCAGTTCCGGTTGTGTGAAAATATACTTGAGGCTCTTATGGTCCGTATATATCTCACAACGATTTCCAAGTAAAAAGTGTCTCCATTCTTTGAGTGCATGAATGACGTACTGCTGCTAATTCTAGGTCATGAGTAGGGTAATTTTCTTCATGCTTGCGAAGTTGTCTGGAGACATATGCGACTACCTTGCCTTCTTGCATCAACACGCATCCGAGGCCTTTCCGGGATGCGTGCAATACACCTCAAAATTCTTGTGTATGTCCGGCACAATTAATACCGGTCTTGGACGTTAATTTCCTTTTTAATTCTTGGAAACTTTTCTATAAGCTTCCGTCCATTCAAACTTCTTGTCTTTCTTGAGTAGTTGCGTCATTGGCTTTTCTATGGTGGAGAATCCTTCAATAAATCTTCGGTAGTACCCTGCCATTCCCAAGAAACTTCGTACGTCCGTTACGCTGGTTGGTGGCTTCACCAAGTCTGGCCTTGACTTTTTTCCGGTCCACGGCAATACCTTCTTGGGTCAAGACGTGGCCCAGAAAACCTACTTGCCTTAGCCAAAATTCACACTTGCTGAATTTAGCGTATAATTGATGTTTCCTGAGTTCCCCTAGTATAATTCAGAGATGTTCTGCGTGCTCTTCTGGTGTCTTGGAGTATACCAGAATATCATCGATAAATACCACAACAAATTTGTCCATAAACTTCATAAATTCTTTGTTCATGAGGTGAAAAAAATATGCGGGGGAGTTTGTTAGTCTGAATGGCATTACGGTGAACTCATACAATCCGTATCTGGAGGTGAAAGCCGTCTTGGGAATATCTTCTGTTCGTACTTTTAATTGATGGTATCCCGACCTCAAGTCAATCTTTGAGAATACCTTGGCATGAGCGAGCTGATCAAATAAATCATTTATCCATGGCATCGGATATTTGTTCTTGATTGTGACCATGTTAAGCGCTCGATAGTCTATGCACAATCTCGGGGTTTCATCCTTCTTTTGGCAAATAAAATCGGTGAACCCTGTGGTGAGGAGCTGGCTCGTATATAACCCTTGTCCGATAATTCTTTTATTTGCTTCTTCGGTTCTACCAATTCGGATGGTGCCATTCGTATGGTTTCTTGTATATGGGGCGGTTCCGGTGCTAGCTCAATGCTGAATTCTATCTCTCGATGCGGTGGCATGCCCGGTAGTTCTTGGAAATACGTCTGAAATTCACACACTCATCGAACCTTGCTCAATTCAGAAATATCCCCTTGTTCAATCTTGGTTGCGGGATATTTTTCTTTCCTTGGCTGAAACTTTTATGGTCTTCCCGTGGTGGTGGGTGAGAATTACGGTCCGGTTGAAGCAATCAATAAAACCTTTGTTGGTGGTTAACCAATCCATCCCTAGGATGACATCCAGCCCTTTATTTTCCAACACGATAAGATTTGCGTGAAACTTCAACCCTTCAAACTCGATAACCACACCCTGGCAATAACTACGGGTAACTTGCTTAATTCCGTGGGACTTGACGATCATAGATTTTCCCAAGGGAAGCATCCAAAAATTAATTTGCAAAGCAAAACTTTTCAAAACAAATGAGTGAGAAGCTCCAGAATCAAACAAAACCATGGCAGGTATTGTGTTGACAGGAAACGTACCGAGTACGATATCTGGGGCATTTTGTGCTTCCTCTTTGGTCACGTGGTTCAGATGACCCTTCCTGTGGTTGTTATTTGGGTTGAAATTGTTGCGCTTTGGCGCCGAATTATTGCCTCCGTTGTTCGGCTTTGGGGTCGAGTTCCTTGGCTTGGGGCACTGCTTGGCATAGTGCCCTTCTTCTCCACAAGCGTAATAGGTAACGCCTGGGCGGTATGTGAACTCCTTGTCTCTTGCATGAAAATTCTTGATTGGGCGTGAGACGCTTGTCGTGGGTTTGGGTGTCCAGTTTTTCTGAACATCTGTCTTGTTGCGGTGGTTGCGGGCATGATTAGTCTGGTCCCTCTTCCGCTTGCGGAAATCTTCTAAGCTGCGTCTCTCATTCTCCAAGGTAATGGCCTTATCCAACAGCGTCTTAAAATCTGGAAAGGTGTGCACGACCAGTTGGCATTTAAGCGCGGGTGTCAGACCGTCTAGGAATTTCTCCATCTTCTTGTTTTCCGACATACGCTCCTCGTTGGCGTAGCGAGACAGCAGAGTAAACTGATTGTTGTCTCCTGACACCGTCATTGTCGTTTGCTTGAGGTCATCAAATTCTCTCTTTTTGATCTTCATAAGACTCTTAGGAATATGTGCCCCACGAAAACCTTCTTTAAATTCCTCCCATGTTATATTATTTTCGTTGGGGTGCATGTGTAGGAAATTTTCCCACCATGATGCGGCTGCTCTAGTGAGATAGTGCGGTGCATACAGTACTTTCTCCAGATCTGAACACTGGGCAATGATTAATTTTCTTTCCATATCTCGAAGCCAGTCCTCGGCTTCAAGAGGTTTGTCAAGATGAGAAAATGTTTGGGGACGTCTTACGTAGCTCGAGATAACTTTGATTGCTGCTGATACTGTCCACGGTGATTTCCCATATTGATGACTTGGTTCATCATTTCCTGATGTTGTTGCTGACTTTGCTCATAAAGACGGCACATTTGGGAAAGTGCCGTTTCAACGTCTGTTGACTTGATTTCCCCTGTGTGAAATTGTTGCTGGGTTGTGTGTCATAATTTTGCTCTGGCGGAGTTGGCATGGAGCGCGTCCAAGGACGAGACATTGTTCACTCTGGGGACATATTTTGTGAAACTCATAAGAAAAGAAATTTGAGTCGGAAAAGTCAATAAATTCATGAAGACGAAAGAAGTCGCAAATGCTCCAAGATTTTTTTTTTCAAGAGAATAAACGTTTGCGCACGGAGAAGGACTGCTCATTACATATCTTACACGCAAGCAGTAATTATACAATACATCACTCAGGATATGCGTACATAATCCTGACATGTTATTTAGGCTAGTGCACTTCTCCAGTTCCTACATGATGCGCAAACAAGCTACTTCTCACAGCTTATGTACATAAAAACATATCGCACTGGGCCGGTACATCGCATGGCAGCTAAGCGTGCATTTAGTCGGAGATGGTAAGGATTTCCCTTGGCCTGCCAAGGGTGAGGCGCAGATGAGGCTGGGGACTCAACCTCCTCTTCGGTGATAGGCTCCAGACGTGAAGTGTTGCGCTGAGTTGGTGGAGCAGGTGCCTGTCTTGGGACAACTCGAACATGAGCGGGCACGAGGGGTGGTGCAGAACGAACCGGAGTAGGCGCAATGACATGGTTGAACTCCTCCGTGGTAGGCAGGCGACGAGTAGTGGTGAGAGCAGTAGGAGCAAAAGATGCTGATGATGAGACGAAAGTCAGTGGCGGTGCGGCGCAGGAGCTCCCTCTGTTGGCGGCACAGACCATGGATCGAGTCCATGCGGCAGCTACAAAGTCGCCCACCAGGTTGTCGAAGGCTGCCTCCAAAGCCCGTAGATACTCGATAAGCATCTCAAAAGCTTCGTCTCGTTCTCCTCCGGGGCAAGAGAACGCGTAGTGGCAGGTGTATGGCACGTGACATGGCAGGTAGCGGTAACGACGAGTCTTCATCGAAGGAAGGATGTCCCTGAGACGAGCTATCGCCTCACGGGCTGCCATCTGCATGCATGCTTCTCCATGGGCATGGCTCTCCCCAAGAACCGGAAACGCACAACTTCGCCCTCCCTTGAATTGCACCGCTGCTTGGTGCATGGTTAGACGGTCATTGACCTTGTCTTTGAGAGAGTGAGAAGACTGGGCGACAGATGGCCCCATCGCGACTTGGACGATGAAGGAGAGAAGCTTGACGAACCCATCGGGCATGTTGGCGAACATCTGTGACTCGCAGTCGTTGCCAGCCATCTACAAAAGTAGGCAAAATTCCTGAGTAGTCAAAGCACAAAATTATGCTGACTGTCAAAAATTGACTACATTTGTAAGAATTAAGTAATAGCTCGATATGATAATAACCGATTAGCGATCGCACCTAGTGGCTTCCTCTGGTCCAGCCTGGCTCGGTACCAAGCTTGTCACGACCGGTTTTCCAATAAAAATATTTATTGAGAAACCAATCTTTTAATTCAAGTGTGAGGAAAATCCTCCATCTTTGGTGGACAAAACCTTGATACAATAAGCCGGTAGCAATTAATATATTACAGGTGGTCGAAATGAGGTTGCTCAACAAATTATTACAAGCACGCCAATAATTATACATAGTGGCGGATATGACACTGATGGAGTGGTGGCATACTCTTGACTCGAGGTAAAGTGGTGGAATAACACGATTGGAGTGGGTGATATGACTCCTACCTTTGGCGGCTCATCGGTGCCGAGGTGAGGCTCGGTGAATTTATTTCGGTAGCGGAAGCGAATATATCACGATGACTAATCCAGGGTCGACGAGACTGACTGGGATTCCTCTAGGCATCGGACTCGCTATCGAACTCTTCATCCATGAGATCGCCTTCGTCGGCATCTGGCCAAATCAACAAGCCAGGTGAGTACTTCGAAAGTACTCGCAAGACAGTTCGGACAAAATATATAACAAATGTATGCACGAATGCGACATGATTAATTTAACAATGCGCAATCAAATCAGTATAGCAAGGTAAGTAAAAAGGGAATCGGCGGTAGTCCGCTCGAAAACCCAAAGAAAATAAACCAAAAACCGATTAGGTGTCTGGAGAGACACCTCGAAGGGCGAACCAATAAGTAAAGCATGCCACAGTCGGCCGTCTAAGCGACACCTCATAAAGGGCTTATACTAAAATAAAAGACATGCGTGCCGCAGTCGGACGTCGGAGCGACATCACTGAAAGGGCTTATATCAATAATAAGTAAATAACAGTGCCACAGTCGGACGTCTGAGCGACATCGCAGAAATGGCTTATATCAAAAATAAGTAAACAACAATGCCACAGCCGGACGTCTGAGCGACATCGCAGAAAGGGCTTATACTTCATTATTCATAACTTACAAGAAATGGTGCTCACAGAAAATATTCATCACAAGACAATAAGCGGGTTAGTCCATCCACAGGAAAGAAACCATTAACATTCATGTGGTTCTCAGGAGTTACTGTCTCCGGGACTAACATTTGACAAGATAAGATGAACACAACACTTGGACATGAATAGAATGATTTCAAGGATTTTTGACTCTGTAGAGTTTGTACTAAAATATCCACAGCCAACGGATTTCCGTAGTCACGAAGGACTAGTTCCGTTTACGGTATTTTGGAGAAAACACAGCTAACCAGTACACACCCATCCTACCTCACGTTTCCAGGAATCACCCTAGACAGCGTTCAAGAAAAACTTTGAGACGGGGAGATCACAATCTCGAATAGCATGGGATCAAATTTATATGCGCGCGCTCTAAGGGGTGCCCCCCTCTCGGTCCCAACCGGAAACACCCATGCCCCCTGATCGGATGATAGGCTTTAATCCAGGGCCATGGAACCCTCATCCCGGCCTCTCGATTTGTTGTGCACCAGAAAGTGGTTTGCAACTTACTAAGCCGTATCCCTTGCAGAAAACATGTGGTAGTACGAAAGGGGAGACGGACGGGAATTGGACTGATTTATGTTGACACTGGGTCAACAGTCTGGCATAAGACTGGCATGCTACAACACTGCCATCTTACCCATTCTCATGCCAACTCATGGCCATGCAACATGTTTCCAACAACTCATGGATTTCCCGAAACTCACTTGCCTCAACTTTTACGAGATAAACTTTCATCGAGATGCTCATGAACATGCCATGATACTAAATTAATGCAAACATGCCCAAACACTCATCATATCAAAAGTTCAAACATGCTTGCCTGGTTCGGAGTAGTCGGGGCCTAGCTCAGTGAAGTTCGCGGTTCCGTCACCTCCTTCGGTATCTACGGTATACAAAAATATATGCACTAACGTAAATACCAAGGGGTGCTCTAAAATTATTCCAAATAGTTTTCAAATAAATCTGATAAAAAACTAGACAAAATTTTGAAGAGGACAGAAAAATAATCACTCAAAAATCCTTTCCTGTTTAAAAGTTATAAGAGTTTTGGTCCAAGGACCTCTCTGTAATGAAACAGAAACTTCCCAGGGGGTTATGCAGAAAAGTTCAGAAAACGATTCGGTTTGGAAAGAGCATTTATCAGAATACGCTTTCAGAAAACATTTCAAAAAAAAGAACAGAGAGGCTGACGGGTGGGTCCCACCCGTCAGGTTTGAAAATTCAAACGAGGCGGCAGAGCTCGCTTGGCCCGAGAGTCATGATGGTCGCCGGCGGCGATCCACGGTGAGGCAGGAGGATCGGGTGGTACCTCCGTGCTCAGGGCGTAATTCCGCGTCAGTGGGTGGTGGTGGTGGTCGCCGGCGAGCACTATGTCGACGGCAGCCGTTGCTCCGTGGACGGATTCGGGAGGGGTTGGATCTCACGGGAGTCTGCGAAGAGCAAATTGAAGAGGAGGTTAGACTCTTGGGTGCTCGAGGGGTTCTTGTGAGGTTAGAGGCGCCGGGACGGCCTCACCAGAGTGAATCGAGGTGGAGGCCGAGGCGGAACGGGGCGGCTGGAGTTGGGGGAGGAGACCTCCACGAGGTCCTCCTAGTAGCCTGGCGGAGTGTTGGTGAGGTGTAGGGATGGTGCATGCTCGAGGGCGAGCTCGGGGCCCCTTTTTATAGGCGATCAGGGGGGTGGCCGTGAACGGAGTTCTACGGCGAAGGTTACGGCGGTGCAGGGCTTGGTCGGGGTGGTTTAGCGGTTGAGCATCAACGTGGAGGTCTACTGGCTACATTTAGACGCTAAACAAGTTTGGACGAGAAGCTTTGGGGGGAGTTCGACGGAATGGGGCGGTGCGGGCCCGTCGGCGACAGAGGGCGTGCCCTGTGCTTGCCGGCCATGGCGACGGTGCAACGGGGGTGCGCTGGCGTGCATGAGCCACGCGGAGGGCTGTGGAACGATGGGCGGCGACGGGTGGCGTGGCGGCGGGCTCGAGCCCTCGGCATTGCCGCCACGGTGGCGCAGCCACCACGAAACCGCCAACGCCCGGCGAGGCTTTCGCCGCCACCGACGCCAGCATCCGTCCCTGGGCGTGCGGTAGGCCCGCCAGGAGGAGGAGGCCGTGCGAACGCGCCAGGCGCCTTGTTGACAGTGACCCGACCACGACGAAGAAACGCTTTGAAACTCAATTTCTGAATTCTTGAAAGTGCAAAGTGACAGTGCATGCTAGGTGTTCGACAGAATGCTTTTGGAATGTGGGTATTTTTCCTTGAGCTGATTTTTGGTGGAGTGGCTTCTCATTGCAACAGGAGGTTGCCTGAATTTTGGTGGAATTTTTGGAGAAGAGGAGATATGAATTTCACCAAATTTGACAAATCTGGTCCAAACTTGCAGAAGCTGAAACTTGAAAAATTTTAAAAGGAGAAGAGTGGATCTTGATGGTTCTAGGTTGTGGGTGCTAGGGACTATCTATAGAAGTTAGTTTGAGAGCAAAGTTCAAAGGCAATTAGGTACTTGCTTTGCAAATCACTTAGGCTCAAAATAATGGGCAGAATTGTTTTGGGGAAAGAGTTAAATGGAATAAAATCCAAAAATGAGTTGGACTTGTTGGGACAGAATATTTGGATTGTCCCAAAGGGGAAGGAGGGGTTTTGGGAAAAATTACCCCAAGAGGCATGGTAAAACCATGGGTGGTTTCAAAATAAGAGAAGACCCAAAACTCCTAGGTTTTTCTTCTAAAAGAAAATAAATCCCAAAAATAGAATTTGAGAAGGGGGAAATCAGAAGAAAGGTTTTTAATAACCAACACTAGAGTTGAAGAAGGTGCCAAAGTAAAAATCTTTTGTCAAAGGGGAAAAAATTCTTGAGAGAAAGAGATTTGTGGAAGGGTTTAAATGACCTCCTTCAAAACCAATAAGGTTTTTGCTGAAACCAAAACAAAAATTTTTGGAGTGTCACAACCCGAGATCCGCCGGTTTTGACACCGACTTGGTGCTTTCATTGAGAGTTCCTCTGTGTCGTCACCGATAGGCCCGATGGCTCCTTCAATCATCAGCAAGGACGCGGTCCAGGGTGAGACTTTTCTCCCTGGACAGATCTTCATATTCAGCGGCTTTGCACTGAGGGCCAATTCAATTGGCCATCTGGAGCAGATCGAAAGCTACGCCCCTAGCCATCAGGTCAGATTTGGAAGCTTGAATTATACGGCCAACGCCCGCGGAGACTTGATCTTCGACGGATTCGACCCACAACCAAGTGCGCCGCCTTGTCTCGATGGGCATGATCTAACTCTGCCGCGAGCAGTGTCACGGAGGCCGCACTAGTGTCCCTCCGAACATTGATTGAGCCGATCTCGCCTATCGAGGATGGTTGGTTGGACACCACCTCGGGGGCTGAAATCTCTACGGCGATTAAGCCGAACACAATCCCTGTCCTTTGCGAAGATCGTGACTCCCAGGTGCCGGACTCCTCTCCGGACTCCGAACCCTCCGCGCCCCTGCCAATCGAATCCGATCGGGCGCCGGTCATGGAGTTCACTGCCGCAGACATCTTTCAGCACTCGCCCTTTGGCGACATCCTGAATTCACTAAAGTCTCTCTCTTTATCCGGAGAGCCATGGCTGGACTACGGTCAGGAAGGTTGGGACGCAGGCGACGAAGAAATTCAACGCCCACCCACCACCCACTTCATAGCTAATCGCCGAAAGCTTACACGACGTGCTCGATTTCGACTCCGAAGACATCGACGGTATGGACGACGATGTAGGAGACAACCATGAACCAGCGCCTATAGGATGCTGGACAACCACCTCATCCATGATTATACATGGTGGATACACCTAAAGGAAATGAAGACGAGGAACAATGGGACACTACGAAGGATAAATCCCTCGAAAAGCAGTCAAAACGGCAATGTAAACGCTGAACCAAGTCCCGCCTCAACAAAGACCCAGCCATAGAGCAGGGCGAACCGGTGGACGACGAACATGCTATCGAGCAATCGTCTGAACAAGACAACTTGGATAAACAACCCGTCCCCGGCGAAGATAACAGTCCGGACGATCTCACGCCGGACATGTTGGAGCAGAACAACCTCCACAAAAGGCTGCCGCCATCGCTGCGTAGCCTGAAAAAAGCTGAAGCGAAGCTCAAAACAGCGGAAGATGCACTCAGAATCAGATGGAGCAAAGTATTCAACACATGAGACAAACACGGGCGACGGTCGCCAAGAAAGAGCTACCCAAAGAGAAAGCTCTTGCCGAATTTGATGAGGAGGCCTTAGAGCCCCACAATCAAAAAGTAAGAAGGCCACCGGTCGGACGGACGACCCCACGGCAAAAAGAGAGCGGCAAATGGCGCCAAGACACAAGCCGATCGTGATCCGCATAAGGATTCACATCAAAAGGATGGCCCAGCTTAGGTCCATCTATGGGCCGAAAGCAAGCTCTTCAAAGCAATGCAACACGCCAAATATCCGAACATCACGGCACACCCAAATCTGAGCCGCACATCCCCTATGTTTCACCGATGAGGTCTTTGGATCATGAATTTCCAGTGATTTAAACCCGTAAACATAGAGGCATACGACGGAACAACAGCACTTCGGAGTCTGGATTGAGGATTACATCCTCCACATACACATGGCTAGAGGAGATGATCTCCACGCCATAAAATACTTACCCTCAAACTCAAATGGCCAGCTCGGCATTGGCTTAAAAGCCTCCCGAAAATACCATTGGAAGCTGGAAAGAGCTCGAGGATGCGTTTGGGGCAAATTTTGAGGGACCTATGTCCGCCCTCCGGATCAGACGATCTAAGTCACATAACTCAACAGCCGGAGAGTCGGCCCGGAATTGCAGAACAGGTTCCTTACTAAAAAGAACCAAATAGTCGACTGTCCAGGACGCCAAGCCTTAGCAGCCTTCAAACACAACGTCCGAGACGAATGGCTCGCCAGACACCTCGCCAAGAAAATCCAAGAACAATGGCCGCATTAACAAGCCTCATGACCCGCTTTTGCACGGAGAGGATAGCTGGCTAGCAAGATGTAGCACCAATGACCCAAGTACATCCGAAGTCGGGGATGGAAATGGGAAACCACGCGCAACAAGGACCAGCACCGGATTAAGGAGCGGTCCAAAGAGCGGCGATCAACGCCGGATTCAAAAGCTCACGGCAGAACAATAAAAACTGCCCTTAAGGACAATAGCGATGAGCTATCCAACTTAAACAAAATCTTGGACAAGATGTGTCAAATCCACAGTACTCACAGGAAGCTCGCAAACCATACCCACAGAGATTGTTGGGTCTTCAAACAGTCCGTGAGACTCAGCAGCGAGAACACAAGGGGCTCGACACACCAAGTGAGGATGATGACGAACCCCACAAGCAGAGCACCGGAAAACAAAATAATTTCCCACAAGAGGTTAAAACAGTAAACTCACTTCACGTGACAAAAGGAAAAAACAGAGCGGCGCCCATTAAGATGCGCGCCGCACATACTACCCTAGCGGAGTACCAACATTGGTTGTCAAAACCAATCACCTTCGACCATCAGGACTACTCCGAAAGTATCCGGAACGCAGGATGGACTGCCTTGATATTGGATCCTATAATCGACGGATTCCAATTTGCACAAGTCCTCATGGATGGTGGCAGTGACATAAACCTGATATATCAGGACACAATCCGCAGGATGGGGATAGACCCAACCAAAATTCGCCGTAGCAACACCTCCTTTAAAGGAGTAATGTCAGGCCCATATGCCCATTGTACGGGCTCCATACTGCTAGAAGTTGTGTTCGGTTCATCCGACAACTTCCGTCGCGAAAAGTTAGTCTTCCATGTCGCCCCGTTTAAAAGTAGCCATCAAGCACTTTGGGACGCGACGCTTTCGCCCGCTTGAATACAATACCGCATTATGCATCTCTTACACTTAAATTGCCCGGTCCACGCGGCATCATCTCATTAAAAGGGAGTATTAAGTGTTACTCGAGCACGGAAGAATGTGAGGCTGCCTTGACAGCCCCACACCAATCCGGCTCCGCTAACCAAAGCATCTGAATAGGTAATTCGAACCCCGGACACGGCTAGACGAGTCCGGTGCCTACTAGCGGCATACCCCCGTACAAGGGGCTGCACGCATGTACAACAAGAGACAATAAAGCTCAATCTTATTCACTTCTTCGAATCGTACTCTGTTTATTTAATATAAAGTATATTTTTCGCACGATCTTTGTTCTTTTAAACTAAGTTCCTCTCTTTTACAGATGAACAACGTGCTACACCCGTCCAGGATACGGCTGCGGAGACACGGTAGCGCAGCGTGCGAGGGACCCGTTGCAAGGATTCTTTTGATTAAGACCTGCGTAAACCTTTTTACTGTCTCTTGTTGATATACATCCCCGGTTTCTTACTATAACCGAGGAGGAGGCTGGCGTTTTGGCATTGGCCGCACCAGAATTTTTTGGCGTGCACTGGACACGGGGCTTAGGGCATTATTCTGCCCGTTTTCATAAAGACCGAATACCTTAGGGAGTGTTCGGCGTCTCGAATTAGGCCTTATATCCATCAGCTCCGAATCATGTCTTTGGTCAAATGTTGGGTTTGCCCGGCTCCTGTGTTTGGCTGCCTTACGTTCCGTTTTATCGGCTAACGTGGCACTAGGAGAACTACTGCGATTGTGCCCCGGTTTGGTAGGCGAGCACCTCTCAGAGAGAAAGCCGAAAACTGACTGTCATGATATAGCGAGAGACTGGTCAACCACTCGATGACTCACCGGAATGTTAGAATTCCTCCGCATTAACGAAGGACCGTTTTTCGGTCAGGCACATACGCACCCCGAATTCGGGAGAGTGCGGTGCCCCCAGGGGCTATATCGTAGCCCCACCCTCAAACTCCTATGGCTAAGTGAATGTGATAAAGCATTATAGTCCGGTTGCCTAGTTTGCTACGCTACCACCTCCTTAATAGGACCAAGACATTGGATTAAGTGTGAAAAAGCGCCTTCTTTGCAAACACCCCCGCACTATGTGCGTGGGGCTGAAGCCAAGGACTGCCATCTTTCGAGTTATATATACATATACATCAACGGCATAGCGAGGTAGTTTACTACTTGAATGCACAAGTATAAAAAGCTCTTATATTATACTGAAACATTGTTTTCACAAATCATACATGTCATTTAAACATAATATCCTTCGAGCACTGCGTCTCTATTAAACGAGCGCCTGCGGAGACTTCCTCAAAATAGTGCTCGGCGGTACTAAACCTGTCGAGAATCTTGGGATGCAACGTCGGTGGCCTTCATCTCCGCCCGGTATGTCTTGACACGGGCGAGCCATCTGCGCTCCTCAATACACGTCGACCGCTTCATTGCGTCGTCTGATACCGCACCAAGGAACTGCTGCACTAAACCAAAATAACTCTTCGGCTGGGGTCCGCCTGGCCACAAATGAGTCATGACATGCTTCATGGCAAGTCCGGATAATCGATTCAGCTCGGCCCATTCGGCCAACCAATCGGTCAACGGAAGAGGACGCTCCGGACTATGGAATTGCGACCAATATAGCTCTTCCCTTCTGTGCCCCTTCTGGCCTCGGAAGTGCTCAATCGCGTCCGCAGCGCTCGCCGCTAAGTCCAGATAAGCATCCTCCAAACTCCACAACTTGTCCAACTGAGCATACCGGATCCGTATATTTCCTCCATGGCGAAAGCGGTTTTCCGGCCGCAATAGCCCGGCCCGACTCAGCTCCTCCTTGGCAGCTCTCAAAGCGGAGCAGGCATCCTTGGATTCGGCGGTGGCCTTTTTTCAGCCCTCTTGCTCCGCTGACGTTCTTTTTCAAGAACCTCGCAGCGGTCGGTAGTATTCTTCAACTTTACGCCATATCGGCCATTTCCTCTTTGCTTCGGCAGTGAGCAGCCCGTTCGGCTTTTAGCTCTTCGGCCGCCCTTAAAGCGGCCGCATTACTATTTCTGGCTTGCTCTTTAGCTCGGGCGAGTTCCGCCCGCAGCTCCTCCACAGCAGCGGCACCACCTGCATTAAGCATACAAGTAGTAAGGCATGGGCGTCAAGCTCCCTTACCAGGTGTCCGCGTAGAAGTCGCATACCTTGTGACTCGTCAAACCGTTTATTGACCAGCGCGATGTCCGCATCCGCCTCGTCAAGTTGCCGCTTTAGTTCGGCATATTCATCAGTCCGGCTGGCCACCGGACGCCCCGCCACCTATTGAGGAGTGGCGATATGTTATAACTGAGATTATGATCCTCGGCACGCTGTCAATTTTGACAACATACCGAGTCTCAGGGCTACTATCTATACATGGTGCATTCTATATGCATAAGCGAAAGGTACATCATTTTTATGCGTACATCAAACCCCGTCGGTAAACTTGGCGGCTTCATGCAATCCGCTCTCAGCGGATGCAATTCTTTCAATCACCGTACCCATTAGAACACGGTGATCTTCTGAGACAGCCGCTCGCCCGAGCAGATCCTTCAGCTCCTCCGACCGCACGCCAGTTGGCGCCAGAGCTTCCGGCCCCGCCGGACTTGGGGAAACCCTCTGCGACAACACCTCAGGGTCATCCGCCTCGCATGAGGGTGCGACAGGTGGAGGCGTTTCACTCTCCATCATCTCCGGAAGAAGATCCCCCGAAGACGAGCTCTGCTGAGAAGGGCTGAGATTCGAACTACAAGGTACAATTTCGGTTATCTTTAGAAATAAATGCAGGGATGTTCCTTATTTACAAGACCCCTTCTTTTACTTACGGCTCATTTGGAGGGCTGATCCCCTTGGGGAAATAGTGCGGCTGGGATACTTCCCAAAGACCGGACTCTCCGACGAAGATTTCTTTCCCTCTTTGAGGCCTTGACCTCCGGTTCTTCCGGCGGTCCTCTTCTCTCCTTGGAGGGTGGGACTTTTGATCCTCCTTCCTCGAAGCCTCCTTCGTGGAGGCGGTTGCTTCCCTGCTCCCCCCTTCGCCTTCTTTAAAAGGCGTGGCCTTCAACATCTTGGTCAGCATGGGATCCGGCGTGGTCTCTGGGAGGGGAGCCGGACACCTTATCAACTTTGCCTTCGCTATCCACTCCTGTTCAAGAAACAGCTCCTTTAAGGGCAAGTTTACGACAAATGAACGGACAACCTGTCCGGGTACAGGACTACTTACTTGAGTATCTGGGCGGTTGCAGCTCAGTCATGTCCTCAGTCAGGTCCGGACACTTCTCTTGTGATCCGAAGAACAGTTTATACATCTCCACGGGCGTCATACCCATAAAATGTTAGAGAGCTCGTGGTCCCTCCGGATTAAATTCCCACAGGCGGAGGGGGCGACGTTTGCAGGGCAGAAGGCGCCGAATCAACATAACCTGCGCCACTTCAAACCAGATCGATCTCTCTTTCTTGGAGGTCTCGAATACGGCCCTGCAACAAAGGAACGTCCTTGGACGGCCCCCAGTCGAGCCCCTTGTTGACCCATGACGCCAGCCGTTGTGGTGGACCTGAGCGGAAGGCGGGAAGTGCCACCCATTTGGTGCCCCTAGGAGCGGTGATATAAAACCACTCCTGTTGCCACAAACCAAGCTCCTCTTGAAAAGAGCCCTCGGGCCACGGAGCATCAGCACACTTGCTTATGACCGCCCCTCCGCACTCTGCTTGTTGCCCCTCGATCATCTTTGGCTCCACCTTGAAGGTCTTGAGCCACAATCCAAAGTGAGGGGTAATATGGAGGAAGGCCTCGCATACGACAATGAATGACGAGATATGGAGGATGGACTCCGAATTCAAGTCATGGAAATCCAGCCCATAATAAAACATGAACCCCTGCACAAAGGGATCCGTCGGGAAGCCTAAACCCTAAAGGAAGTGAGACACGAACACCACGCTCTCGCCGGGCTCGGGAGTGGGAATGACCTGCCCTGGAGTAGGAAGCCTATGCGAAATCTCGCCGGTTAGATACCTGGCGTCTCGCAGCTTTAGCACATCTTCTTCTGTGACGGAAGAAGACATCCATCGCCCGTGCTGGTCGGAGCCGGACATCGTCAAAGGTCCGAAGCGCCTAAATCTGAAGCTTTGGGTGTCAGAACTGCGCGAGGCGAACTCGATGGAGGGTGTAAAAAAGAAGAGCGCCTTGGTCTCATTATATAGAGGTTGAATACCAAGAGCCCTCCCCGTGGTCGATTAGGACTCGCCTTCGATAGAGGAGGCGTGCCAACGGGCACGGTTGGGTTACCCATGTCTGTATTTGATGAGAATCCTGGAATAAGGGAGCGCGATCTACGCTTTGATAAAGACGTGCCAAGGAAACCGCCTCGCAAAACGCGCTGAGGTGGGACAGTAAAAAACGATTAATATAAAGGCCTGGCTGTGGTGTGGTGTCACGCTGCGGAATACGTCAGCAGATCTGTGCAAAAGTTATTCTCTCTACGGTGGTATGTGGAACTTGTTTTGCAGAGCCGGACACTGTCCTTGTGTTCAAAACCTTCTATGAAGTATTCGGAGGAGGAACCCGCCTTGCAATGTCGAAGACAATATGCGCGTCGGACTAAATCGTCATTGAAGCCTGGTTCAGGAGCTCTTGAGAGAGTCCTGGACTAGGGGTGTCCGGATAGCGAACTATCATCACGACCGGACTCCAAGACTATGAAGATACAAGATTGAAGACTTCGTCCCGTGTCCGGATGGGACTTTCCTTGGCGTGGAAGGCAAGCTTGGCGATACGGATATATAGATCTCCTACCATTGTAACCGACTGTGTAACCCTAACCTATCCGGTGTCTATATAAACCGGAGGGTTTTAGTCCGTGGAGACGAACAACAATCATACCATAGGCTAGCTTCTAGGGTTTAGCCTCCTTGATCTCGTGGTAGATCTACTCTTGTACTACCCATATCATCAATATTAATCAAGCAGGAGTAGGGTATTACCTCCATAGAGAGGGTCCGAACCTGGGTAAAAACATCGTGTCCCTTGTCTCCTGTTACCATCCGCCTAGACGCACAGTTCGGGACCCCCTACCCGAGATCCGCCGGTTTTGACACCGACAGTTATGATAAGAGAGATTTTGTTGCTAGGAAGCACGGTAGAGAAAGAGAACCATGGGTTCAGAAACCCATGCCCTTTCCTCCTAAACCATCCAAGACAAAGGATGATGAGGATTTTGAGCGATTTGCTGAAATGATTAGACCTATCTTCTTACTTATGCGCTTAACTGATATGCTTAAATTAAATCCTTATGCTAAATATATGAAGGATATCATTACAAATAAAAGAAAGATACCGGAAGCTGAAATCTCCACCATGCTTTCTAATTATACGTTTAAGGGTGGAATACCAAAGAAACTTGGAGACCCCGGGGTACCAACTATACCATGCTCCATTAAAAGAAACTATGTTAAAACTGTCTTATGTGATCTTGGAGCCGGTGTTAGTGTTATGCCTCTCTCTTTATATCGTAGACTTGAATTGAATAAGTTGACACCCTCTTGAAATATCTTTGCAAATGGCTGATAAATCAACTGCTATACTTGTCGGTATTTGTGAGGATGTGCCTGTTGTGGTTGCAAATGTCACTATCTTAATGACTTTGTTATTCTTGATATTCCCGAGGATGATAGTATGTCGATTATCCTGGGTAGTCCCTTTTGGAATACTGCAGGGGCTGTTATTGATTGCAACAAAGGCAATGCCACTTTTCATGTTAATGGTAATGAGCATACGGTACACTTTTCGAGGAAACAACCTCAAGTTCATAGCATCAATTCTATTGGAAAAGTCCAAGTATCATTATTGGAGGTTTTGAATTTCCTATTCCTACTGTCAAGAAAAAGTATGATATTCTTATTGTTGGGGATGTTCATACCCCCGTTGAGGTAACCTAGTGTTATTCGAAATTTCTCCGGTTTCGTGTTATTCGGAATGAGTTTGTTAACAAGACTTGATCAACCTTGTTAGTGGATTCATTTTGATGATCATGAGATGGATGAAACTAGAAGGCACAACCTTTACTACCCTCTTTTTACTTTATGTTATTTATAATAAATAAAGCAAAAATAGTATTATCTGTCTGTTTTCTGAATTATCCGTGCAATAAAAAATATCCCGAAAATAAAAGTGCTCCAAATGCCCTGCAACTTTAGTATGATTTTTTATGTAATATTTGAGGATTTTAGGCACTGAAAACACTGCGTGGGGGCAAGCACCTGGCCACGAGGGTGGAGGGCACGCCCACACCCCCTGGGCGCGCCCCCTGTCTCGTGGGCCCATGGTGGCCCCCCTCCACTTATTCCTACACCCACACACTCCATCTTCTTCCCAAAAAAATCCCCATCTAGCTCAAGCACGAGTTCTAGCTCATTTTGCTGCGATTTTTGATCTCCTTGCTCAAAGCTCCATTCACAAAACTGCTTTGGGAGATTGTTGCTTGGTATGTGACTCCTCCATTGGTCCAATTAGTTTTTGTTCTAGTGCTTTATTCTTTGCAATTTTTTGTTGCATAGGTGACCCTGTTCTTGAGCTTGCATGTCAAATTTATGAGGTCCCAAGTAATTCTAATGCATGATATAGGCTCTAGGCACTTGTAGGAGTAGATGCTACCAATCTTGTTTAGTTTTATTCACTTTTATTTTGAAGTTACTAAAAAATTCAGAAACTTTTCAGAGAAAGAAATATGTCTAGGAGAATGTACCAAGGTGGTTCCTCAACAAAGAGAGGACCTAGGCATGCTATGCGTGAGCAAGACGATGAACCACCAAGGGATGCCGAAGTGCGAGCTTGTGAGTGGCCATCAGACGAGTTTATGGTCAATGCAGGCATCAAGGATGAATTTGACGCATATGTGCGTAATGCCGATCTAGAGGACTTATTACAAGATAAGTGTCCTCAATACTACCAATTGACTGATTCATTCGTAAGAAGGTTTAAATATAAATCTTCGCGTAATTCTCAGATTGTCCTGTTTGATATTTATGATCAATCTTACACCATGGACTTAGAAGATTTTACAACTGCTTGCAAACTCCCGCAGTGGGGCAATGTTCATGAACCCCACAGATCTGAATATAAAGACTTTCTTGCTAGTATTACTGGGGGAGAATCTAGGGATATAGCACAAGCTACCATAGGGAGCATTCATTTTCCTGCTATACATTATTTTTCTCTCTTCATCGGTAGATGCATTAACGGTAAAGATGAAGCATGTCACATGTGTGTCCCTGATCTTTTTGTCCTTAAGAGTGTTGTGTTAGGAAATAAAGATTACAATTTGGGGGCGATAGTTGCACGTAGTTTGCATAATAATGGTATATCTGGAGATTTATTTGGAGGGATTTATGCGACCCGTGTTGCTAATTATCTTGGTATAGCCCCACGAGAGGAGTATATGGAGTTGCTTCCTGCTTATTTAGATTATGACGCGATGGTCAAACATCGTTTTCTTTTGAAGAACGAACAATTCCTCCAGTATCGACTAATCTTTGACAGACGTAGCGTTGTCCATGTTACTCTCCCTGCTCCTTCCCTTTTTGATTACCAGGCAAAACGAAGATATGTTGTTACCAGGGAGGAGGCAGCTGAACATGAGGGGAGAGCGGAGGCGGCTCGCCAACATGCCGCTGCTCAGGATGCATTTGCTGATGCATCTCAGTACGACCCCAGTTATAACTTCGGATATTAGCCAGGCTATCCTTGGCAATAGACCAACTTAGGCCAAAAGCCTAACCTTAGGGGAGTACGTATTTCTCACCGACTTCACATTCATGTTCACACACTATTTTAGTTGTCGGTGCTCATACTCTTTCATTGTATTATCCATATTAGTTACTTTTCTTTTTCTAGCTTTCTTCTTGTGTGTTTGATAAACTTTAAGAAAAACCAAAAAAATAGTTAGTTTACTTTCCATGCTTGTATTAGTAATTAAAATGAAAAAAACCCAAAAAGATTTCTTGTTCTTCTTTTACTTGTTCGGAGCTTTCCCGTGTAAATAGTTTTATTTCTTTTCTTTCCTTTGGGGGTCGAGAGTAGAAGACCATATTGAAAATGTTTAGTGGCTCTCATATGCATGATTGTTTATTTAACTTAGATCCCATATTAATTTCTCTTCTCTCTTTAGTTGAATGCTTGCAGATTCCAGCTTAGTCCAATGCACGTGCACTATTATTATTATACACACCATTCGGTCGTGCAAGTGAAAGGCAATAATGATGATATATGATGGATTGATTGAGATGAGAGAAGCTGGTATGAACTCGACCTCTTTTGTTTTTGTAAATATGATGAGTTCATCGTTCCTGATTCAGCCTATTATGAAATAAACATATTTGCAATGACATTTAGAGATTATAGTTGCTTGTTCCATGCTTAATTAGCTATGAGTTATAATGGTTTACCTTGCGTGCCAACATTGCTATTAAAATGATTATGATGTGGTATGGTGGGATGGTATCCTCCTTTGAATGAATTGAGTGACTCGACTTGGCACATGTTCGCATGTAGTTGAAACAAATCAACATAGCCTTCATGATATTTATGTTCATGGTGGATTATATCCTACTCATGCTTGTACTTGGTGTAAATTCATTTTAATGCATGTTCATGACTGTTGTCACTCTCTCAGTTGGTCGCTTCCCAGTCTTTTGCTAGCCTTCGCATGTACTAAGCGGGAATACTGCTTGTGCATCCAAACTCCATAAACCCCAAAGTTATTCCATATGAGTCCACCATACCTTCCTATATGCGGTATCTACCTATCGTTCCAAGTAAATTTGTATGTGCCAAACTCCAAACCTTCAAATGAAATTCTGTTTTGTATGCTCGAGCAGCTCATGTTTCAACTAGGGTTATCTGTATCTTCCATGCTAGGTGGGTTATTCTCAAGAGGAGTGGACTCCGCTCCTCATTCACGAGAAAATGGCTGGTAACCGGGATGCCCAGTCCCATGATCAAAAAGATCAAAGAAAATCAAAATAATTAAACAAAACTCCCCCAGGGTTGTTGCTAGTTGGAGGCACTCGTTGTTTCGAGCAAGCCATGGATTGATGCTTGTTGGTGGTGGGGGAGCATAAACTTTTACCATTCTGTTTGGGAACCACCTATAATGTATGTAGCATGGAAGATATCGCCATCTCATAGTTGTTGCGTTGACAGTGAAAGTATGCTGCTCAAAATGTTATTCATCTCTATTTTAAAATCGAGCTCTGGCACCTCTACAAATCCCTGCTTCCCTCTGTGAAGGGCTTATCTATTTACTTTTATGTTGAGTCATCATCCTCTTATTAAAAATCACCCGCTGGAGAGCACACTGTCATTTTCATTCATTACTATTAGTTTATATTGGGTATGACTTGGCTGGATCTCTTTTACCATGAATTACAATGTTTAGTCAGCCCTTGGTCTTTAAAGGTGCTCTGCAATTATGTTTTGCGGTCTCAGAAAGGGTTAGCGAGATACCATCTTGTTATATCATATTATGATTGTTTTGAGAAAGTGATGTCATCCGAGTTTTATTATTATTGCTCGCTAGCTGATTATGCCATTGATATGAGTAAACATGAGACCTAAGTGTTATTGTGAATATGGTTAGTTCATAATCTTTGCTGAAAACTTGAATGCTGGCTTTACATATTTACAACAACAAGACAAACAGAGTTTGTAAAAGTTTTTCTGTATCACTTTCAGTTTATCAACTGAATTGCTTGAGGACAAGCAAAGGTTTAAGCTTGGGGAGTTGATCGTCTCCAACCTATTTACTTTTCCAAACACTTTTGCCCTTGTTTTGGACTCTAACTTGCATGATTTGAATGAAACTAACCGGATGATGCTGTTTTCCGCAGAATCGCCATGGTGTTGTTTATTGTGCAGAAAGCGAAGTTCTCGGAATGACCTGAAAATTCATGGAGATAACTTTTGGAAAATATAAAAAATCTTGGCGAAAGAATCAAGGCCGGGGCACACCACATCACGAGGGTGGCGCGCCCTCTCCCACAGGTGCGCCTGTCTCGTGGGCCCCCTGATGCTCCACCGATCTCAACTCCAACTCCATAACGGAGAAAAAAATCAGAGAGAAAGCTTCATCACGTTTTACGATACGGAGCCGCCGCCAAGCCCTAACCTCTCTCGGGAGGGCTGATCTGGAGTCCGTTCGAGGCTCCGGAGAGGGGAATTCGTCGCCGTCGTCATCATCAACCATCCTCCATCACCAATTTCATGATGCTCACCGCCGTGCGTGAGTAATTCCATCATAGGCTTGCTGGACGGTGATGGGTTGGATGAGATTTACCATGTAATTAAGTTAGTTTTGTTAGGGTTTGATCCCTAGTATCCACTATGTTACGAGATTGATGTTGCTATGACTTTGCTATGCTTAATGCTTGTCACTAGGGCCCAAGTGCCATGATTTCAGATCTGAACCTATTATGTTTTCATGAATATATGTGAGTTCTTGATCCTATCTTGCAAGTCTATAGTCACCTATTACGTGTTATGATCCGACAACCCCGAAGTGACAATAATCGGGATACTTCTCGGTGATGACCGTAGTTTGAGGAGTTCATGTATTCACTATGTGTTAATGCTTTGGTCCGATACTCTATTAAAAGGAGGCCTTAATATCCCTTAGTTTCCACTAGGACCCCGCTGCTATGGGAGGCTAGGACAAAACATGTCATGCAAGTTCTTTTCCATAAGCACGTATGACTATATTCGGAATACATGCCTACATTACATTGATGAACTGGAGCTAGTTCTGTGTCACCCTATGTTATAGCTATTGCATGAGGAATCGCATCTGACATAATTATCCATCACTGATCCAATGCCTGCGAGCTTTTCACATATTGTGCTTCGCTTATTTACTTTTTCGTTGCTACTGTTACAACTACTACAAAACTGCTATCTTTACTTTTGCCACTGTTACCATTACTATCATACTACTTTGCTACTAAATACTTTGCTGCAGATACTAAGTTATCCAGGTGTGTTTGAATTGACAACTCAACTGCTAATACTTAAGAATATTCTTTGGCTCCCCTTGTTCGAATCAATAAATTTGGGTTGAATACTTTACCCTCGAAAGCTGTTGCGATCCCCTACACTTGTGGGTTATCATTGCTGCCATCATCTTCCAACTTAGCTTTCTCTAGGAACGCATTATAATTCAAAGGAACGGTAGCACGGCCATTGATCTACAACAACATAGAAATGCAAAATACTATCAGGTACTAAGTTCATGATTAATTAAAGTTCAATTAATCATATTACTTAAGAACTCCCACTTAGATAGACATCCCTCTAATCATCTAAGTGATCACGTGATCCAAATGAACTAAACCATGTCCGATCATCACGTGAGATGGAGTAGGTTTCAATGGTGAACATCACTATGTTGATCATATCTACTATATGATTCACGCTCGACCTTTCGGTCTTAGTGTTCCGAGGCCATATCTGCATATGCTAGGCTCGTCAAGTTTAACCCGAGTATTTTGCGTGTGTAAAACTGGCTTGCACCCGTTGTATGTGAACGTAGAGCATATCACACCCGATCATCACGTGGTGTCTTGGCACGACGAACTGTAGCAACGGTGCATACTCAGGGAGAACACTTATACCTTGAAATTTAGTAAGGGATCATCTTATAATGCTACCGCCGTACTGAGCAAAATAAGATGCATAAAGGATAAACATCACATGCAATCAAAATATGTGACATTATATGGCCATCATCAGCTTGTGCTCATGATCTCCATCACCGAAGCATCGTCATGATCTCCATCATCACCGGCGCGACACCTTGATCTCCATTGTAGCATCATTGTCATCTCGCCAACTATTGTTACTACGACTATCGCTACCGCTTAGTAATAAAGTAAAACAATTACATGGCAATTGCATTGCATACAATACAGCGACAACCATATGGCTCCTGCCAGTTGCCGATAACTTTGTTACAAAACATGATCATCTCATACAACAATTTATATCACATCATGCCTTGACCATATCACATCACAACAAGCCCTGCAAAAACAAGTTAGACGTCCTCTACTTTGTTGTTGCAAGTTTTACGTGGCTGCTACGGGCTTCTAGAAAGAACTGTTCTTACCTACGCATCAAAACCACAACGATTTTTCGTCAAGTGTGTTGTTTTAACCTTCAACAAGGACCGGGCATAGCCACACTCGATTCAACTAAAGTTGGAGAAACAGACACTCACCAGCCACCTGTGTGCGAAGCATGTCGGTAGAACCAGTCTCGCGTAAGCGTACGT
This sequence comes from Aegilops bicornis, assembly GCA_021605145.1. Lineage (NCBI taxonomy): Eukaryota > Viridiplantae > Streptophyta > Magnoliopsida > Poales > Poaceae > Aegilops > Aegilops bicornis. The sequence continues at coordinate 609,792,604 of CM038669.1, read as the reverse complement.
GTAATGTCGGTCTGAGCCGCTTCATCCAACAATATCGCCGAATCAAAGTATGAAATGCTAGTAAGCAGTATGACTATTATCGCCCACAACTCTTTGTGTTCTACTCGTGCATATAACATCTACGCATAGACCTGGCTCGGATGCCGTTGTTGGGGAACGTGGTAATTTCAAAAAAAATCCTACGATCACGCAAGATCTATCTCTAGGTGATGCAAAGTAACAAGAGGGGAGAGTCTTGACAACATACCCTCGTATACCGAAAGTGGAAGCGTTGACAACGCGGTTGATGTAGTCATACATCTTCATGATCCGGCCAATCCTAGCACCGAAGGTACGGTACCTCCGCGATCTGCACACGTTTAGCTCGGTGACGTCCCACGAACTCTAGATCCAGCTGAGGTCGAGGGAGAGTTTCATTAGCACGACGGTGTGTTGACGGTGATGATGAAGTTACCAGCGCAGGGCTTCGTCTAAGCACTACGACAATATGACCGAGGTAGAAATCTGTGGAGGGGAGCACCGCACACGGCTAAAACAATTTTCAACTTGGGGCGCCCCCAAGAGGGGAATCCTACTAGGACTCCAAGTCCTAGTAGGTTTCCACCTAATGGGAGAGAGGGGGAAGGAAGGAGAGGGAGAAGGGGAAGGAAAGGGGGGCGCCTCCCCCCTTCCTTGTCCTATTCGGACTCAAGAGGGAGGGGGCACGCAGCCTGCCTTGGCGGCCCCTCTCTCTCTCCACTAAGGCCCATCGAGGCCCATTAGTTCTCCCGGGGGTTCCGATAACCCTCCGGCACTCCGGTTTTATGCGAAACTTCTTCGGAACACTTCCTGCATCCGAACATAGTCGTCCAATATACCAATCTTTATGTCTCTACCATTTCGAGACTCCTTGTCATGTCCGTGATCACATCCGGGACTCCTAACAACCTTCAGTACATCATATCACATAAACTCATAATACCAATCGTCATCGAACGTTAAGTGTGCGGACCCTACGGGTTTGAGAACTATGTAGACATGACTGAGACACGTCTCCAGTCAATAAACAACAGTGGAACCTGGATGGTCATATTGGTTCCTACATATTCTACAAAGATCTTTATCGATCAAACTGCATAACAACATACGTTGTTCCCTTTGTCATTGGTATGTTACTTGCCCGAGATTCGATTGTCGGTATCATCATACCTAGTTCAATCTCGTTGCCGGCAAGTCTCTTTACTCGTTCCGTAATACTTCATCCCACAACTAACTCATTAGTTACAATGCTTGCAAGGCTTATAGTGATGAGTATTATTGAGAGGGCCCAGAGATACCTCTCCGAAACACGGAGTGACAAATCCTAATCTCGATATATGCCAACCCAACAAATACCTTTGGATACACCTATAGAGCACCTTTATAATCACCCATTTATGTTGTGACGTTTGGTAGCACAAAAGGTGTTCCTTCGGTATTCGGGAGTTGCATAATCTCATAGTCTGAGGAACTTGTATAAGTCATGAAGAAAGCAGTAGCAATGGTACTGACACGATCATAATGCTAAGCTAACGGATGGGTCATGTCCATCACATCATTCTCCTAATGATGTGACCCCGTTCATCAAATGACAACACATGTCTATGCTCAGGAAACATAGCCACCTTTGATTAACGAGCTAGTCAAGTAGAGGCATACTAGGGACTATATGTTTTTTCTATGTATTCACACATGTACTAAGTTTCCGGTTAATACAATTCTAGCATGAATGATAAACATTTATCATGAATTAAGGAAATAAATAATAACTTTATTATTGCCTCTAGGGCATATTTTCTTCATCAAAGCCCCCGACAGCGCGGGGAAAGGGGCTCGGTATGTCGAGCCCCCAGACTGAAAATGGCCAGGAGAGAGGGATTGTTTGAAGGGCTTGAGCTAGTTGATGAAGCTTCTTTGAATTGAAACTGGCATGCTTCACACTTGGTTACTAGTGTTGTCGCATCCTGGAGGGCAGTGGGCCAGAAGAAACCTTCCCGGAATGCTTTGCTGACAAGGGCTCTTGACCCTATGTGGGAGCCACATATGCCTCCGTGTATCTCTGCCAATAGCTCCAGCCCGTCCTCCCGAGGAATACACTTCAATTTCACGTTGTTCGGCCTTCTCCTGTAAAGGACATCATCCACAAACTAGTACATGCTAGACCGACGGGCTACTTTCTCTGCTTCTTCCTGCTCCTCAGGGAGCTCCCTTGTTTGGAGGAAACGGACTGTATGATGAGCCCATGCCGGAGCCTGAAGCTCGACGGCAAGGACCAAAGGCATGTTTTCCGCTGCGGGGGCAGCCGCCTCGACGGCAAGGGCCTGGGGCCCTGCCGGAGGCTGCTGCTCCTCGGCAAACTTGGGGTACCCGGCAACTTCTTTGCCGGCGGCTCCTGGGAGCTCTGCAGGGAAGTACTTGCCCGAGGAACATGCTCTGCTTGCAGACCGTTAAAGTGATCTTCCATCTTCCTCACTTCATCCACATAAGCCTCCATCAACAGGCTCTGGTAATCCTTGTTAACTTGCCTGACGACAAGTTGTGAATCTCCTCTGATAATAAGCTTCCTGATCCCAAGGTCCACCATGATCCTGAGACCAGCAAGCAGCCCCTCATATTCTGCGGTGTTGTTTGTTGACCTCTTCCGGGGAAAGTGCATCTGGATCACGTACTTGAGGCGTTCTCCGGTGGGCGCGATGAGCAACACGTCGGCACCAGCACCTTGTAACGAGAAAGCTCCATCGAAGTACATAATCCAATGATTACTTGCCTGTTTGCCGGGAAGGGTGGTTTCTTGAACTTCTTCGTCGGGCGTGGATGTCCATTCTGCTATGAATTCTGCCAAGGCTCTGCTCTTGATCGTCGAGGTACTTTCAAACCTGAGCCCAAAGCTTGACAGTTCCAACGCCCACTCCACAATTGCATCGGGGTTATGCAAGACCCGTTGCAAAGGGAGGCGTGTGACAACGGTGACCTCAGGTGCTTGGAAATAGTGACGCAGCTTTCTCGAGGCCATAAGGAGGCCAAAAAGCAACTTCTGCATACCGGAATACCTTGATCTAGCTCCCTGCAAGAGGGAGCTGACAAAGTAGACTGTGTGCTGCATCACCTTTTTTTTTCACCTCGCTTGCTTGCGCAGACACCGCCTCGCTGGGATCGGAGCCTGCCGGGGCCCCCTCCCTACCGGGCTTAAGTCCTGCCGAGGATCCTCCCTCGCCGGGATCAGGCCCTACCGGACCATGCTCTTCACCTAAGGGCCTTACCGCTGCTGTTGCCGCCCCCTCAACTTCTCTCTATGCCACTAGCGCAGCACTGACCACTTGATTTGTTGCCGCCAGGTATAGCAGCAATGGCTCTTGTGGCTTGGGCGCGACCAGTATTAGCGTAGAGGAGAGGTATCTCTTCAAATCTTGCAGTGCTGCCTCTGCCTTCGGGGTCCATTTCATTGGACCCGCCGTTTTCAGAATCTTGAAAAAGGGGAGGGCACGCTCAGCAGATTTAGAGATGAACTTGCTTAGGGCAGCGACGCAGCCGGCAAGCCTTCGGACATCTTTGACTCGTCTTGGTGCCTCAATCTGCTCAATTGCTTTGATCTTGTCGGGATTTGCTTCAGTTCCACGTTGAGACACAAAGAACCCAATAAGTTTGCCGGACGGAACACCGAACACGCACTTCTCTGGGTTGAGCTTGAGGTTGATCCTGTGCAATTTTGCAAAGGTCTCTTCCTGGTCCTGCACGAGCGTGGCCCTGTCCTTGGTTTTGACCACTATATCATCCATGTAAGCTTCCATATTTCTATGGAGCTGGGGCTCAAAACCAATTTGGACCGCTCGGGCGAACGTTGAACCAGCGCTCTTCAACCTGAAAGGCATTCGTACAAAACAGTACGTACCACATGGGTTGATGAACGCGGTCTTCTCTTCGTCTTCCTTCGTCATGAAGATCTGATGATATCCTGAGTAAGCATCAAGGAGCGATAGCAAGTCGCACCCAACAGTGGAGTCCACTATCTGGTCGATACGTGGCAATGGGAAAGGATCCTTTGGACAGGCTTTATTGATGTCAGTATAGTCGATACATAGCCTCCACTTCCCATTCGCCTTACATACTACGACCGGATTGGCCAACCACGTCGGGTGGAGTACTCCCTTGACCAAGCCTGCCGCCTCCAACTTTCTGATCTCTTCGACGATAAACTCTTGTCGTTCCAACGCTTGCTTTCTGACCTTCTACTTGACGGGCCGTGCATGGGGACATACAGCAAGATGGTGCTCAATCACCTCCCTGGGAACGCCGGGGATGTCGGATGCTTGCCATGCAAACACGTCGACATTCGCCCGCAGGAAGGCGATGAGCTCGCTTTCCTATTTGTTGTCAAGGGTGGATCTTATGACAAAAGCTCCGCACGTGCCATCCTCCTTGACGGGCACCTTCTTGGTTTCTGTCGGGGCCGCCTTAGACTTCTTGCTCTTGCCGGTAGAGCTCTCCGGTATGTCCTCGGCGGGAACACAACACTCCGAAGAGGTGAGTTTGCCGGAGTGAGTACAGGAACCCTTGCCGGAGCCAGGAGTCTTGCCGGCGGCCGAGGCCTTGCTAGTCTTCTACTCGGCGGCAGGAGTAGGTGCCTTGGCGGCAGATGCTGCGACCGCCTCTCGATAGAGTTGACCAGCGCATATGAGCGCATCCTTCTTATCACAACTGACGGTGATGATACTCATCGGGCCAGGCATCTTCAGCTTGTTATATGTGTAATGCGACATCGCCATGAACTTGGCCAGCGCTGGGCGGCCAAGGATCCTGTTATATGGCAACGGGATCTCGGCAACATCGAAAATTATTCTCTCCGTCCTATAGTTGAGGTCGCCACCAAACGTAACTGGTAGCGTGACCTTTCCCTTGGGCTGACTCCTCCCCGGATTGATCCCTTCGAACGTGCCCGTCTCCTCAAGATCTTCATCAGGAATCTGCAGCCTCTTGATCACCTTGGGCGAGATCAGGTTAAGGCCGGCCCCATCGTCAACTAACATCTTTGTCACCTTGAGGTTGCGTATTGTTGGGGATACCAACAACGGCAAACACCCGACCGTAGTTGTGTGATCAGGGTGATCCTTGGCGTCAAAAATGATAGGCGTATGGGACCACCTCAGCGGCTTCTGGTCGTCGATCGTTGGTTCCGTTACATTAATCTCACGTGCCCACTGTTTCAGTTGGCGGTGGGAAGAATGCAACAAAGCACCTCAGTCAACACACATGACTTCCGTCGCCTTCTGGAACTCATGCTCGGTGGATTCATCACCATCATCGTCATGATCGCCATCCTCTTCTGTCTTGTCGCGGCCTCGGGCAGGCCTCTCTTGTTGCTTCTCCTTGTTGCTGCGTCCTCCTTGGGCGCCGTGCTTCTTGCCAGACCCTTCAGCGCCCCCTTGGCCCTTCTCCTTGTCGCGTCTCTTGTACTCAGCCCTTTGCTTCTCCATCAGCAGTTCCACTTGGGGCAATTCTAGAGGTCGTGGCCCTTGGTACAGTGAATCTTACAGTACTGCTTGTCGGAGCCCTCTGACTTGCCGGCAGCCGCCAAGGCCCGGCAGGCATCGCACCCGGCAACCTCCTTACCGGGGTCATCAACCTTGGCTTTCTTGGCGGTGTCGGGGTCACCGGATTCCTCGACGGCAAGCACGGTCTTGCCCTTGCGTTTCCTATTACACCGCCGGCCATTCTTCACTGGGGCGACGACGTCTTCATCTTCGGAGTCGCTTCCCACGTCGGCATCTTTGCCGGGGCACTTCCTTCCTTACTTAGCTCGGGCACATCTGTCAGCCATAACGTACAGCTCGGCAACATCTGCAACCTTGTTCATGGCCAACTCTTCACGCATCTTTTGATTGCGCACATTCTGATGGAACGTGCTAATGACAGCGGCGGGATGAACATCGGGGATGTTGTACTGCACATGGCTGAATCTCTGTATGTACTTGCGCAAGGATTCGCCGTCCCTCTGAGGGATCACGTGCAAATCACTTGCCTGTCCAGGAGCTACGTGGCCGCCCGTGAAGGCACCAACAAACTCGTGGCACAGATCGGACCAAGAGGAGATGGAGTCTATCTGCAAATGCATCAACCATGACCTGACATTGGGTTTTAGTGCCAACGGGAAATAGTTGGCGAGTACCTTGTCGTCTCGTGCCCCGACAGCTTGCATCACAATGGTGTAAACGCTCAGGAACTCGGACGGGTGAGTTTTGCCGTCATACTTCTCCGGGACCTCCGGTTTGAACACGCGGGTGTTGGGCCACTGGAACTGCCGCAGCTCATGAGTGAACGCTGGACGGGTTATTGCATAGGGCAAGTCACCAGCGTCCCCCGGCGCAGGCTTGTACGCAGTAGGCCCAGCACGCCTATCAGACTGGTGACGTGCCTCCCGTCGCCGCTTGATAGTAGTCCGGGCGTCCTCCTTGAGGCGCTCTCGAAGAACTTGACGTTGGTCATGGCGCGCCCATGGGTCTAATGATGCCGTGAACACGTTGTCCCGGGCGTCACCTGATGACCCACAAGTGTAGGGGATCTATCGTAGTCCTTTCGATAAGTAAGAGTATCGAACCCAACGAGGAGTAGAAGGAAATGACAAGTGGTTTTCAGTAAGGTTTTTCTCTGCAAGCACTGAAATTAGAGGTAACAGATAGTTTTGTGATAAGAAAATTTGTAACCGGTAACAAGCAATGAAAGTAAATAAAGTGTAGCAAGGTGGCCCAATCCTTTTTGTAACAAAGGACAAGCCTGGACAATTTCTTATAATGAGAAAAGCGCTCCCGAGAACACATGGGAATTATCGTCAAGCTAGTTTTCATCACGCTCATATGATTCGCGTTCGGTACTTTGATAATTTGATATGTGGGTGGACCGGTGCTTGGGTACTGCCCTTACTTGGACAAGCATCCCACTTATGATTAACCCCTATTGCAAGCATCCGCAACTAAAAAAGAAGTATTAAGGTAAACCTAACCACAGCATTAGACATATGGATCCAAATCAGCCCCTTACGAAGCAACGCATAAACTAGGGTTTAAGCTTACATCACTCTAGCAACCCATCATCTACTTATTACTTCCCAATGCCTTCCTCTAGGCCCAAATAATGGTGAAGTGTCATGTATTCGATGTTCACATAACACCACTAGAGGAGAGACAACATACATCTCATCAAAATATCGAACGAATACCAAATTCACATGACTACTAATAGCAAGACTTCACCCATGTCCCGAGGAACAAACGTAACTACTCACAAATTCATAATCAGAGGTGTATTAATATGCATTAAGGATCTGGACATATGATCTTCCACCAAGTAAACCAATTAGCATCAACTACAAGGAGTAATCAACACTACTAGCAACCCACAGGTACCAATTTGTGGTTTTGATACAAGATTGGATACAAGAGATGAACTGGGGTTTTGAGAGGAGATGGTGCTGGTGAAGATGTTGATGGAGATTGATCCCCTCCCGATGTGAGGATCGTTGGTGATGACGATGGTGATGATTTCCCCCTCCCGGAGGGAGGTTTCCCCGGCAGAACAGCTCCGCCGGAGCCCTAGATTGGTTCCGTCAAGGTTCCGCCTCGTGGCGGCGGAGTTTCGTCCCGTAAGCATGCCTCTGATTTTTTTTTCTAGGGTGAAAGCCTTCATATAGCAGAAGATGGGCACCGGAGGGCCACCAGGGGGCCCAGGAGACAGGGGCGCGCCCAGTAGGGGTGGGCGCGCCCCCCACCCTCCTGGCCAGGGTGTGGGCCCCCTCTGGTGTTTTCTTCGCTCAATAATTCTTATTAATTCCAAAAGTGACTTCCGTGGAGTTTCAGGATTTTTGGAGCTGTGCAGAATAGGTTTCCAATATTTGCTCCTTTTCCAGCCAGAATTCCAGCTGCCGGCATTCCCCCTCTTCATGGTAAACCTTCTAAAATAAGAGAGAATAGTCATAAGTATTGTGACATAACGTGTAATAATAGCCCATAATGCAATAAATATTGATATAAAAGCATGATGCAAAATGGACGTATCATCACCCCGACGGGCCGACCATGGTGGAGGGGAGTGCACTGTGGTCGCGGCGCCCTCGACCCTTCCACTGTCTACATGCGCCGGCTCGTTATTCCGGCGCTGCGAGGGGCTTGCTCCCCGGTGGTTGTCCCTGTTGGCATGGGCAATAAGGCTTTGGATGGCAGCCCTCCACTCTTCTTGCTTCTCCAAGGCAGGAGGGAAGTTGAGGAGCAGTTGCGCTCGCGACAGCGCTTCTGCTCGCGTGGGTGGCAGCGACAAGCGCAAGGAATGGGAGGAACTCGGACTTCTAACCATGTTAGAAGGAGTCCCATCACGATTCTGTGGCCGCCCGCTCTTTTCGCCAGCATCATGGCGTGCATGTCGGCCCTGCATGTCTTGAGAGTGACGGTGAGGGATTTTGCCGCAGCAACGCCCGGGGTCTTCAAAATTGCGACGCAGTTCGTCGCGCACGAGCTGAGAGGACCGCGGCGCGTGCGTTGGCGAGGTCGACCTCCTGCCCTTGGAGGTCCCTGCACCACCCGCATGTAGCACGGCTCCATTCCTGGGCACGGTGGCGCGCCGACCACCATCGCCGCTGCGGAGGACACCGACTTCCTGGCTTCTTGTATTCGGATGGTGTGGGCGATCTCGATCTCCTCCCCCACTGGTGCCCGCCACATCACCCATCCGTGCAAGTGCGGGCGGAGCGGCCCCAGACGGGCCGGTCGCTGCAGTCGTCTTCTTCTTCGGAGCCATGGCGATAAAGAAACTACTGTACTAACTAACAGACCAGCTTCAGCGGCGGGGGGGGGGGGGGTTAGTTGTACGAAGAGCAGGTCGAGCCGTTAGCACACAGGGGATTTTTATCCAGGTTCGGGCCACAAAGGTGTGTAATACCCTAGTCCTACTTGTCTGGCTATATGTGTGTTCTTGAGCTTTTGAACTAGCTACGGTGCGTGCTTTGTCCAAAAGTCTGAATCCTTTCTCTGTATGCCTCGGGCCTCCTTTTATATGCAAAGGGGTTGCCACCATGGCACACGGGAGGTGGCAAGCTATAGTTGTACGAGCTTATCGCTTGATCAACGTAGGACAAGCGCATTTAATGTGTTGCCTACGTGTCCTCTGGCTTTATTGGGGACGGCAACAGAGGCCATCTCATCCTTCGCCGCTCCTCCTTGCCTTGACACGCGCCCGGGTCGACGAGGCATGCAGCGCCACGTTGGCCAACCAGCTGCTGCGTTGGCGCAATGGTAAGCTTCCACGAAGATCTGCATGCCGCCATGCAGGCGCCTTCTTAGTTGGCCCGCCTATCGTCACGCTAGAGTGGTGGTGAGGTGGCGAAACCTTGCTGGGCGTGGGTCTGGCCGCGGCACAACGATCGTCCCCGGCAAGGCTTGCCGAGGGCCTTGGAGTCGTCCCCGGCAAGGGTCTTGCCGGAGGTCCTCGTCTTCTGGTCCCACGTGGATCTGTGGGCCGTCAATCTTTATGAGGATTTGCATGCTATCGAGCATGCGCTTTCCAAGTCTTGGTCTTAACATTGTCGATGGTGTCAAAGCTCTCAGCCCCAAGGGTGACGGAGTTGTTGGTGTTTGTGCAAGTTGCCCCGGCAAAGCCCTTGCCGGGGGCGGTCCAGCTTGCCCCTCCCCCTCGCGCTTCGAGTGCCCGTTCTGGTAGTCTTCGGGCTTTGCCTTCCTCTGCCTTGCTAGGCCCTGCCGTAGGTGTGGCCACGACTGCCCGTGGTTGCGTCTGCCCATGCACTAGTAAGGGGTATAGAAGTACCCATACTTTTGTACACCGACGAAGGTAGAAGACAAAAATAAAAGATAGGCCCTACACAGAGGGAAGCAGAGGTTGTCATGCGCTTTTATGGTTGGATGCACAAAATCTTAATGCAAAATAACGTCACTTTATATTGCCACTTGTGATAGGGACCTTTATTATACAGTCTGTCGCTTTTATTTCTTCCATATCACAAGCTCGTATAAAGATTATTTTCTTCGCACTAATAGATCATACATATTTAGAGAGCAATTTTTATTGCTTGCACCGATGACAACTTACTTGAAGGATCTTACTCAATCCATAGGTAGGTATGGTGGACTCTCATGGCAAGAATGGGTTTAGGGATGTTTGGAAGCACAAGTAGTATCTCTACTTGGTGCAAAGAATTTTGCTAGCATGAGGGGGAAAGGCAAGCTCAACATGTTGGATGATCCATGACAATATAATTTATTTCAGATATAAGAAAACATAACCCATTACATTGTCTTCCTTGTCCAACATCAACTTTTTAGCATATCATATTTTAATGAGTTCTCACAATCATAAAAGATGTCCAAGATAGTATATTTATATGTGAAAACCTCTCTTTATTTATTAATTCCTATTAATTGCAATGACGACCAAAACTATGTTTGTCAACTCTCAACAACTTATTTTCATCATACTCTTTATATGTGAAGTCATTACTCTCCATAAGATCAATATGATCTTTTTATTCCTTTTCTTTCTTTTTCTTTTATTCCCTCAAGATCATAGCAAGATAGCCAATCCCTCAACTCAAAACTAATCTTTATTAGATATAGCTCACGGACTCGATTACATACATAGGGATCAACACAAAACTCAAAGCTAGATCATACTAAACTTATTCTACTAGATCAAGATATAACCAAAAGGATCGAACTAAGAAAAATAGTAAAGATAGAAGTGTGATGGTGATACGATACCGGGGCACCTCCCCCAAGCTTGGCAGTTGCCAAGGGGAGTGCCCATACCCATGTGTCTATGTCTCTTTCTTCGGGGGTGGTGATGATGGAGTTGTTGATGATGTAGGCTTGTCATCCATCTTCCAAGGCATAGGCTCACCATCATAGAAGGATGATCGAGTCTCCGGGATCCTTAAATCTGTAGCCAAACTCATCCTCTTGAATCTATATTCATACTCACAGTTTTGGTTTTGCAGGTCATAGATCTGGGCTTGGAGGTGCTCGATTTTCTCGTGAAGCTTGAAGATGGTCTCCCCAATGTTCTTGGCATCCAGCTTGTGGTTGTTGGTGAACTTCGCGATCATCATGTGGTTGGCGTTGAGTCCGCATTCCACTGTCCCTTGGCACTTGAAAACTTGTTGCTCCATTGCTTCGAGTCTTATCTCCATGCTTCAGGTCCTCCTTGGTCCCTCAACATCGCGGATGTGTAGCACCCCCTCTTGCATCTCAATGGTTTGAGGGTGTTGCAGCACCTCCGCGAGTTAGGGGTTGATGACCTTCTCAAAAAACATGTCCTTGGGGGCGCTTGAAGACGTCATGGTGGTCTAGATCTGTCAAAAAAACAGCTCGAAACAAAAGCAGAGGATTTTGTCGTGGTACGGTGGTCAAAACCTTCGGGAGATTATATAATGAATTTTTACCGACCAAAAAATGTATCGTGCAAGAAAACGGAGTCCGGAGGGCACACGAGGTGTCCACGAGGCAGGGGCGCGCCCTCCACCCTCGTGGATGCCTCATGTCCCTTTTGGACTACTTCTTATTTTCTTAATTTTTTAAATATTCCAAAACAGAGAAAAATTGCTATTAGAACTGTTTTGGAGTCGGTTTACTTACTGTACCACATACCTATTCCTTTTCGGAGTCTGAAACGTTCTGGAAAGTGTCCCTTATGTACTAGTCCATGGTTACGGTGTCAATAACATTGGTTTCAACATTTATGGGATTACCTGAGATATAATGTTTGATTCTCTGACTGTTCACCATCTTCGGATTTGTGAATTCGGCATTGTTAATTTTTATGGCACCGGAACGATAGACCTCCTCGATAACGTAAGGACCTTCCCATTTGGAGAGAAGTTTTCCTGCAAAGAATCTTAAACGAGAGTTGTATAGCAAAAGATAATCAGCTACATTAAACTCACGCTTTTGTATCCTTTTGTCATGCCATCTTTTAACTTTTTCTTTAAACAGTTTGGCGTTCTCATAGGCCTGGGTTCTCCATTCATCAAGTGAGCTAATATCAAATAGCCTCTTCTCACCAACAAGTTTGAAATCATAATTGACCTCTTTAATAGCCCAATATGCCTTGTGTTCTAGTTCGAGAGGTAAGTGACATGATTTTCCATAAACCATTTTATACGGAGACATGCCCATAGGATTCTTATATGCAGTTCTATAGGCCCATAATGCATCATAAAGTTTCTTGGACCAATTCTTTCTAGATCTATTAACAGTTTTTTGCAAAATTAATTTAATCTCTCTATTACTCAATTCTACTTGACCACTAGACTCTGGATGGTATGGGGATGCAATTCTATGATTAACATCATACTTAGCAAGCATTTTACGAAAAGCACCATGAATAAAATGTGAACCACCATCAGTCATTAAGTATCTAGGGACTCAAAACCTCGAAAAATAACTTCTTTAAGCATCTTAATAGAAGTGTTATGATCAGCACTACTAGTTGGAATAGCTTCTACCCACTTAGTAACGTAATCAACAGCAACTAAAATATGTGTATAGCCATTAGAGGAAGGAAAAGGTCCCATATAATCAAAGCCCCAAACATCAAATGGTTCAATAACAAGTGAATAGTTCATAAGAATTTCTTGACATCTACTAATATTACCAATTCTTTGACATTCATCACAAGACAAGACAAACTTACGGGCATCTTTGAAGAGAGTGGGCCAATAAAAACCAGATTGCAATACCTTATGTGCAGTTCTATCTCCGGTGGTGTCCTCCATAAGCCTTGGAGTGACACTTGCGTGAGGATCTGTTCCTATTCATGATCAGGTACACAACGTCTAATAAAACCATCTACTCCTTCTTTATAAAGGTGTGGGTCATCACAAAAGTAATGTCTTAAATCATAGAAAAACTTTTTCTTTTGCTGGTATGTGAAACTAGGTGGTATAAATTTAGCAACAATGTAATTAGCGTAATCAGCTATCATGGAGCAATACGAGAAGCATTTATGACAGCTAATTGTTCATCAGGAAAGCTATCATCAATAGGGAGTAGGTCATCAAGAACATTCTCTAACCTAGACAAGTTGTGTGCAACGGGGTTCTCGGCTTCCTTTCTATCAATAATATGCAAGTCAAATTCTTGTAGTAAGAGAACCCATCTAATAAGTCTAGGTTTAGCATCTTTCTTTTCCATAATGTATTTAATAGCAGCATGATCAGTGTGAACAGTTACTTTGGAATCAATAATATAAGGTCTGAACTTATCACAAGCAAATACAACCGCTAAAAATTCTTTTTCAATAGTAGCATAATTTCTCTGGGCACTATCTAAATTTTACTAGCATATTGGATAACATTTAATTTCTATCAACTCTTTGTCCTAGAATAGCACCTACAGCATAATCACTAGCATCGCACATAATTTCAAAGGGTAAATTCCAATCAGGTGGTTGAACAATAGGTGCAGAAATCAAGGCTTTCTTAAGTATTTCAAATGCTTCTACACAATCATCATCAAAGACAAAAGGAACATCTTTTTGTAAGAGATTAGTCAGAGGCCTAGAAATTTTTGAGAAGTATTTAATGAACCTCCTATAAAAACTGGCATGACCAAGGAAACTTCTTATACCTTTGATGTCCTTAGGACACGACATCTTTTCAATAGCATCAACTTTAGCTTTATCAACTTCAATACCTCTTTCAGAAATTTTATGCCCCAAGACAATACCTTCATTAACCATAAAGTGGCACTTCTCCCAATTCATGACAAGATTAGTTTCTTCACATCTCTGCAAGACTCGATCAAGGTTGCTTAAGCAATCATCAAAAGAAGTTCCATACACGGAGAAATCATCCATGAAAACCTCAACAATCTTTTCACAAAAGTCAGGGAATATAGCAGTCATACATCTTTGAAAGGTAGCAGGTGCATACATAAACCAAAAGGCATACGTCTATAAGCAAAGGTACCGAAAGGGCAAGTAAAAGTGGTCTTATCCTGATCCTCTTTTGACACAGGTATTTGAGAGAAACCAGAATAACCATCTAGAAAGCAAAAATGTGTATGTTTGGATAGACTTTCTAGCATTTGATCAATAAAAGGAAGAGGGTAATGATCTTTTCTAGTAGCTTTATTTAATTTGCGGAAATCAATTACCATTCTATAACTTGTAACAATTCTTTGTGGGATCAATTCATCCTTATCATTAGAAACAACTGTAATACCTCGCTTCTTAGGGACACAATGGACATGACTTACCCACTGACTATCATCAACAGGATAAATTATACCTGCCTCCAGAAGCTTTACTATTTCAGTTCTTACAACTTCTTTCATCTTAGGATTTAACCGTCGTTGATGATCAACTGGTTTAGCATCTTTTTCCAGTTTAATTTTGTGCTGGCATAAAGTGGGACTAATGCCCTTAAGATCATCAAGAGTATATGCAATATCAGCCCGGTGCTTCTTCAGAGTTTTCAATAATTTCTCTTCTTCATGCTCTGAAAGGTTAGCACTAATAATAACAGGATATATCTTCTTTTCATCAAGATAAGCATATTTAAGAGTATCAGGTAAAGGTTTAAGCTCAAACACGTGATCACCCTTGGATGGAGGAGGATCCCCTAGGATTTCAACAGGAAAGTTGTGTTTCAATATAGGTCCCTGTTTAAAGAATACTTCATCTATTTCCCTTCTTTCATTCATAAACATATCATTTTCATGGTCTAGCAAATATTGTTCTAAAGGATCATTAGGAAGCAAGACCGATTATTTCATCTTTACTAAGCAATTCTTTATCATGGGGTTGTCTACGGAATTTAGCAAAATTAAAATCATGAGACATATCCCCTAAACCAACAGTAACAATATCCTTTTCGCAGTCTATCTTAGCATTAACAGTATTCAAGAAGGGTCTACCAAATATAATGGGACAAAAGTCATCTTGTGGGGAACCAAGAACAAGAAAATCAGTAGGATATTTAATTTTCCCACACAAGACTTCAACATCTCTAACAATCTCAATTGGTGAAATAGTATCTCTATTGGCAAGCTTAATAGTAATAGCAATACCTTCTATTTCAGCAGGTGCGATATCATGCATAATTTCTTCATATAAGGAATGAGGTATTGCACTCGCACTAGCACCCATATCACATAAGCCATGATAACAATGATCTCCTATTTTAACAGAAACAACAAGCATGCCAACAATAGGTCTATGCTTATTTTTAGTATCGGGTCTAGCAAGCAGCTTCTTCACAGAAGTAGATAACATGCCCATCAATAATATCGACCAAGAGATCTTTAACCATAGCAATACTAGGTTCGACTTTAATTTGCTCAGGGGGTGTAGGTGTTCTAGCATTACTCTTACAAACCACAGTTGAAGCTTTAGCATGATCCTTTATTCTAACAGGGAAAGGTGGTTTCTTAATATAAGCGGTAGGAACAATAGGATCAACATTATAAGTGATAGTCTCTTCTTTAACTTTGATAGGTTCTACTACTTTTACTTAAATGGGAGGATGATATTTAAACCACTTCTCCTTAGGGAGATCAACATGAGTAGCAAATGATTCACAGAAAGAAGCTACTATCTCAGAGTCAAGTCCATATTTAGTGCTAAATTCATGAAAAGCATCGGTATCCATAAAAGATTTAACACAATCAAACTTAGGTGTTATACCAGACTCCTTACCTGCATCGAGTTCCCAATCTTTAGAGTTGCGTTTAATTCTTTCCAACAAATCCCACCTGAATTCAATAGTCTTCATCATAAAAGAACCAGTACAAGAAGTATCGAGCATGGAGCGATTATTGAGAGAAAGTTGTGTTGGGGAACGTGGTAATTTCAAAATTTTCCTACGCACACACAGGACCATGGTGATGGCATAGCAACGAGAGGGGAGATTGTTGTCTACGTACCCTCGTAGACCAAAGCGGAAGCGATCACAACGTAGAGGAAGTAGTCGTACGTTCTCCTCGCGATCCTGCCGATCCCAAAGTGCCGTTACTCCGGCACCTCCGAGTCGATGATGACGTAGAGGAAGTAGTCGACGTTCTCCTCGCGATCCAGCCGATCCCAGTCGTTACTCCGGCGCCTCCGAAGTTCTTGGCACACGTTCAGCTCGATGACGCTCCTCGGGCTCCGATCCAGCAAAGCTCCGGGAGAGGGAGTTCCACAAGACGACGCGGCGTGGTGACGATCTTGATGTTTCACCGACGCAGGGCTTCGCCTAAGCACCGCCACTGATATGACCGAGGTGGAATATGGTGGAGGGGCACCGCACGGCTAAGGAACGATCTCAAGGATCAACTTGTGTGTCCTAGGGTGCCCCCCACCCCGTATATAAAGGAGGGAGGGAGGAGGTGGCCGGCCACAAGGGGGCGCACCATAGGGAGGGGAAACCTACTCCAAGTAGGTTTCCTCTCTTCCTTATCTTATTTGGAGGGAAGGAAGGAGTACTAGTATTAGGAAGTAGTACTAGTAGTAGGAATAGGAAGAGGGGAAGGAGAAAGGAAAGGGGCGGCCCCCCTCCCCAATCGGATTGGGCTTGGGGCGCGCCCCTCCCTTGTTCCTTCTCCCTTCCTCCTACATGGGCCCTATAAGGCCCATATACCTCCGGGGGTTCGGTAACCTCCTGAGCTCCAAACTTCTCCGGAACCTTTCCGGTGTCCAAATATATCCGTCCAATATATTAATCTTTATGTCTCGACCATTTCGAGACTCCTCGTCATGTCCGTGATCATATCCGGGACTCGAACAACCTTCGGTACATCAAAATACACAAACTCATAATATAACCGTCATCGAAACCTTAAGCGTCACGGACCCTACGGTTCGAGAACAATGTAGACATGACCGAGACACATCTCGGTCAATAACCAATAAGCGGGACCTGGATGCCCATATTGGTTCCTACATTTTCTCTGAAGATCTTTATCGGTCAGACCGCATAACAACATACGTTGTTCCCTTTGTCATCGGTATGTTACTTACCCGAGATTCGATCGTCGGTATCCAATACCTAGTTCAATCTCAAGCATTCTTGGCAAGTCTCTTTACTCGTTCCGTAATACATCATCTCACAACTAATTCATTAGTTTTAATGCTTGCAAGGCTTATGTGATGTGTATTACCGAGAAGGCCCAGAGATACCTCTCCGACAATCGGAGTGACAAAACCTAATCTCGAAATACGCCAACCCAACAAGTACCTTTGGAGACACCTGTAGTACTCCTTTATGATCACCCGATTACGTTGTGACGTTTGGTAGTACCCAAAGTGTTCCTCCGGTAAACGGAGTTGCATAATCTCATAGTTACGGGAACATGTATAAGTCATGAAGAAAGCAATAGCAACATACTAAACGATCAAGTGCTAGGCTAACGGAATGGGTCATGTCAATCAGATCATTCTCCTAATGATGTGATCCCGTTAATCAAATGACAACTCATGTCTATGGTTAGGAAACATAACCATCTTTGATTAATGAGCTAGTCAAGTAGAGGCATACTAGTGACACTCTGTTTGTCTATGTATTCACACATGTATTATGTTTCCGGTTAATACAATTCTAGCATGAATAATAAACATTTATCATGATATAAGGAAATAAATAATAACTTTATTATTGCCTCTAGGGCATATTTCCTTCAAGCTGAGCATAAATTTTTTGAATAACAATTTCTCTTGAGAGATCATGATTGGGGCATGAATATAACATTGACTTAAGCCTCCCCCAAGCTTGAGCGATACTTTCTCCTTCACGAGGCCAAAAATTATATATATATATATATATAATTACGATCACGATGAACCAGATGCATAGGATAAAACTTCTGATGAAATTCCAATTTCAATCGGTTGTAGTTCCATGATCCAATATCATCACATAGCCTAAACCATGTAAATGCCTTTCCCTTCAAAGATAAAGGGAATACCTTCTTCTTGATAACATCCTCGGGCATACCTGCAAGCTTAAATAATCCACAAACTTCATCCACATAAATTAGGTGCATATCGGGATGTAATGTTCCATCTCCTGTAAAAGGATTAGCTAGCAGTTTCTCTATCATACCCGAAGGAATTTCAAAGTAAACATTTTCAGTAGGTTGAGGAGCAACTCTTTGCTCTACTGGTCGGGGTGAAGATACCCTGAACAAGCCCCTCAAAGGATTATTTTCCATAGTAACAAGTGATAGTAAATTTCAGCACACTATATAAATTTTTCCTTACCAAATTCCACCTACCAAAGTCGCTTCACTCCCCGGCAACAGCACTAGAAAAGAGTCTTGATGACCCACAAGTATAGGGGATCTATTGTAGTCCTTTCGATAAGTAAGAGTGTCGAACCCAAAGAGGAGCAGAAGGAAATGACAAGCGGTTTTCAGTAAGGTATTCTCTGCAAGCACTAGAATTATCGGTAGCAGATAGTTTTTTGATAAGGTAATTCGCAATGGGTAACAAGTAACAAAAGTAACTAAGGTGCAGCAAGGTAGCCCAATCCTTTTTGTAGCAAAGGACAAGCCTGGACAAACTCTTATATAAAGCAAAGCGCTCCCGAGGACACATGAGAATTATCGTCAAGCTAGTTTTCATCATCCTCATATGATTCGCGTTCGTTACTTTGATAATTTGATATGTGGGTGGACCGGTGCTTGGGTACTACCCTTCCTTGGACAAGCATCCCACTTATGATTAACCCCTCTCGAAGCATCTGTAACTACGAAAGAAGAATTAAGGTAAACCTAACCATAGCATGAAACATATGGATCCAAATCAGCCCCTTACAAAGCAACGCATAAACTAGGGTTTAAACTTCTGTCACTCTAGCAACCCATCATCTTTTTTTTTGAGAATTAGCAACCCATCATCTAGTACTTCCCAGTGCCTTCCCCTAGGCCCAAACAATGGTGAAGTGTCATGTAGTCGACGTTCACATAACACCACTAGAGGAAAGACAACATACATCTCATCAAAATATCGAACGAATACCAAATTCACGTGACTACTTATAACAACACTTCTCCCATGTCCTCAGGAACAAACGTAACTACTCACAAATCATATTCATGTTCATAGTCAGAGGGGTATTAATGTGCATAAAGGATCTGAACATATGATCTTCCACCGAATAAACCAACTAGCATCAACTACAAGGAGTAATCAACACTACTAGCAACCCACAGGTACCAATCTGAGGTTTTGAGACAAAGATCGAATACAAGAGATGAACTAGGGTTTGAGAGGAGATGGTGCTGGTGAATATGTTGATGGAGATTGACCCCCTCTCGACGAGAGGATCGATGGTGATGACGATGGCGACGATTTCCCCTCCGGAGGAATGTTTCCCAGTAACAGCTCACGGGAGGCCTAGATTGGTTCCGTCAAGGTTCCGCCGAGACGGCAACCGTCATTCCAAAGCTTCCTTATAATTTTTTACAGGGCAAAAGACACCATATACCAGAAGATGGGCATCGGGGGGCTACCAGGTGGCCCACGAGGCAGGGGGCGTGCCCAGGGGAGTAGGGCGCGCCCTCCACCCTCGTGGACGGTGGGTGGCCCCCCTCTGGTGCTTTCTTCGCCCAATATTTTTAATATATTTCAAAACTGACTTTCATGGAGTTTCAGGACCTTTGGAGTTGTGCAGAATAGGTCTCTAATATTCGCTCCTTTTCCAGCCTAGAATTCCAGCTGCCGGCATTCTCCCTCTTCATGTAAACCTTGTAAAATAAGAGAGAAAATGCATAAGTATTGTGACATAATGTGTAGTAACAGCCCATAATGCAATAAATATCGATATAAAAGCATGATGCAAAGTGGACGTATCAGGGCACGGCTTCGATTCCTTGTTCGGTAAGTATATGACTTAGAAACCAAGTCGGTTAGGGACTGTGATCGCGACACAATACCGACCCTGGTCCTAATGTATATACTGCTACCGTTTGAGGCCAAGAACACACCGAAAACACCTACGGTTTTACCTCATCTCGCAACTTGCACCACCGTCGTAGTCCACTTCATCCCTAACGCCGGCGTGCATCGGTGTGCTGGAGAGTAGGTCTCCGCAACCGTTTATCCTTGTGATCCTGCATCGGGAGAGGATGAATTATGTTTTTGGGAAGCGCTCTGCGCGACTGCTCAAGTTAGTCATCACGGTCGTCTTCCATCCAAGTCAGGCGGTGCTACCCATCGTCGTCTTCATCCCCGTCAACAACAGATCGTCGCCAACATCGTCATCACCAGTACGTCAATCGTGATCTGTTCATGTCTATTTCTGAAGTTGTTATTATGTCTGTGATGCTGTTGTACATGATTTGTTGTTCTTCTAGTTTGTTAGATTGTTGCATGCTAGTCTCTGTCCTAGCCATGAATGATTTACTGGAATTAATCATGTTCTTGCCTAATATTCCAACAATCAATTGGCCAAAAGGTGGATCTGATAAGCTGTTCGTCCCACTGACCAGTTCATGGATCTATACATTCATTGAACTGGGTAATTATTGTCTAGCCCCTTGGAGATAATGTCATTCTATTTGGACTAACAGGTACCCAGGGGTCAGCCCATATATTAACGTTGTTACCATCACCAATTCTCGAGATATACCCTCTTTGGAAAGTTTACAACCCGGCTATGAGACCGTGCAAAGTAAATGTGCCCATTTACCGGCTTGACAATTCTCAGCAAACCACGCGCGGAGTCTATCAAACCAAATCCAAGTCTCCAACCGTACACATATGTTCTATTTTGCGATGAACAAGTACTTCGTCATGTGTTCAAAAATTTTAATTTGTTCCATGACATACTGGTAAAGAAAATTGACGCCAAGTTTCCTCAATCGTATTTGGAAGCAAGTGGCGGGTCATATTCCCTGCGTAGGGCAGGGAATTTCGACCAAACGCAACCCCCCCCCCCCCCCACCCCCCCTAGGAGAGGACCTTCTATAGGCGCCGGCCCATTCCTAGTTCCTCCCCACCGGTTTTTGGTAAGGTTCCGTGACCTTCCCTTAACCGGTTTTTTGTTCTGTGTTTTTTCCTATTGATTTTGTTATCTTTTACCAATTTTACTTTTCACTTTATCAATATTACATTTTTGTGAACATTTTTGAAACATGATATTTTATTTAAATCTATAACTACTTTTTAAATTTCGAAACATTTTATTAATTGACGAATATTTTCTATATTTGGGAAGATTTTCAAATTAATGGTTTTTCATATATGTTTTTTCAAATATAAGAACATATTTTGTATTCGTGAATATTTTTTGAAATCCTGAAATATTTTATCATATTATTGCACATTTTATGAAATACATAAACAATTTCAAATTCAAGATTTTTAAAAGAAACATCTTTTTAAATTCATGAGCATTTTTTGAAATATGAGAACTATTTCCTGATTCATGAGCAATTTTTTAACTCTGGAAACATATTTCAAATTTGTGAATATTTTTTGGAATTTGAAGAATTTTTTAAAATTCATGAACATTTTTTTAATTTAAGAATATTTTCCCGAAATGTACAAATAGTTTTCAAATCCATGAAGATTTTTTTAATAGAAAAGATTTCTAAGATAAAAACCTTTTTAAAAAAACAAAAAAAGCAAAAAAATAAAGTATGGAAATAATCAGGCGTGAGCACAAAGGGCAGGCGGAATCGAGGTGGGGATTGCATGTTGGAGTTCACCACGGTTGTGTGTTGCCCGTAGCAAGACGTATTACGTCTCGCCTGAAGTGTTCCCCGATGCGTCATTTCTGGGCCGACCCATTTTACGTCTCACCTGAAGTGTTTTCCTGATGCGTCGTTTGTGGTTTTTCTTTGATTTGCATTTTTCTTTTCTTTGTTTCATCATCGATTTTCTCTAGGATTTCACAGATTTATTTACTTTTTTTGTTGTTTTCACCGTTTTATTTCATTGTCTATTTTTTTCCATTAGTCCTATTTTTTCAATAGACGATCTACATTTTCAGGTTATGCGTGAAACATTTTTCCGACACATGTTAAACATATTTAAAATACATGAAGTGCATTTTTCTTTTTTCTCCTTTTTTGAGGGGTAAACACTTCGGCAGCGTCACTAATACACAACACAACGGGGCAACATTAAGCCAAGTCTTACATAATTTATTTAAGAAGTCATCCCTCGGAAGTAAATGTGCAGCCTTGTTAGCTGTTCGTCTAGCCCAAACCATCTTCCACTCTGCGGCACCGTCTAGTAGAACCTTGATTTCTTCGATGAGAGGACCAAATCTCGAAGAACTCTAGTGATACAAGAACTTTAGCCACCAGCTGGTTATCTGTCTCCAGTATGATTCTCTCCGCCCCAACTTCTGCAGACAGTTGTAGGCCTTGCTGACATGCTAACAGGTCACCGTGTTTTGGAGTAGAGATGTTGAGAAAAAAATTGCAGGCCTCTGCTAGGAATAAGCCATTGTGGTTGCGAAGAACCGCACCACCCCCACCCCTCCCCCTTGTTTTTTTCAAAGCGCTTTTTTCTTAAATACATATTTTGAACTTTGTCAAATGCATGACGAATTTTTTTTATGGCAATCAAAAATCCTTAAACTATGTGGACATTTTTTACATTTGTTACAAACATCTTTTACTAATGCCATGAACGTTTTTACAAACCACACGATTTTTAAACGTCACGTACGTTTTTTTTTATGGAAAGAAACATTGTTTTAATACTACACGAAGATTTTTTTTATATTTTCTAAACATTTAAAAGAAATAAGGAACATGTTCTTGTAAACACATGTACATTATTTTAAAGTCCCTACATTTTGCTGAATGGCACGATACTTTCTGTTGAATTATTTGAAGATTTATTTTAAATGTCAGAAAAACAAATTGTGTGGTATGTCGATATTTTTATTACAAATCATATTAACTTTTTTTGAAGTTTCAAGATTTGTTTAACACTGCGCAAAAATACTTTCAAAACTTAATTAATTTGTTATTAAATATATGCATTTAGAATATTAGACAAGAAAAATGAAAAATAAAAATGAAACCGAGCGAAGAAATGGAAAAATCAGATACTGGGTCCGCTCAGCAGGTCGTTCCTTCAGGCGAATCGGCCATACCTATTTGCCGCTCACTGTTGCAAAATGCCGCTGCTTCGCACAGGCCGTTCAAGTAGCTAGGAACCATTTTTCCTCTTTGCTTTCTTAACGTGTTTTTATGACTATTTTCTACTCACTGGTTTTTCCGCTCCTTTTTTTTGTTTTTTTGTTTTTATCATAGTTTTCAAGCACAAAATGTGAATTTGAAAACTTGTTCGTGTTATTAATAAATATAGTTCATTTCTAAAAATAGTTCGATTTTTTAGAAAATGATTGTATTTTTAAATAATATCCAAAATTACAAAAAAATGTATTATCCAAAATTTTCAGAAAAGACAATAATACTTGGAAATGTTGGGATTTTTCAAAGAAGTTTGCAACACCAATTATTTCCTGTTTATTCTTAAAAAAACAGAATTCAGAAAATGTTCAGGGTTTTCCAAAAAAACTGGTTGCATTTTTCTCCCTAAACATGATCCCTACAGTAATCGGATATAGTATTTAGGCGCTGTTGACTCCAAAAATGCGTTTGAGCACACGACAACTACACACATTGGAATCTCACCCAATAAATTGCCTCTGGATTCCATCCAATATATTGAAGTCATATGTATTCATTGAATGCAGTTTTCCAGCACTTCATTATCATCGGACGTATAAGGCTGGTCATAGTGGGGAGTAACTTAGACTAGTGTCATGTATATGACATTAGTCTAAGTTACTACCTTCATAATGCAAAGTAACATGATAGTAGTGTCATAGATGGTTTCATTTATTAGCTTGTAGACTCATTTTGTCTTGGGAAGCGCTATGTTATAGTAACATATTTTGTTACCACCTCTCATTAAATACTTACCACATAAGCAAAAATTTCTTAAAATGCGCTATGTTACTAGCTAAGTTACTCCTACTATGACTAGCCTAACAATGTGTTCTTATACTGAGACAAGTGATACGACCTAGCTCATGCGCAACTACCAACGTCCAAAACCCAAGCATCAATTCAATACACACTGATCCTCAGCCTCCCACCTACTCTTTCTATTTTTCCACACCGTGGGATAGTTGTTCTTCCCCACCTACCCCCTCAAGAATCCTCCACACTCTCTCGTCATGTACCATTTGGCAGCTTCTCAAATCCACATCAACTTCAATCTTCTCCTCTAGTCGACCTGGAGGACCAAGCTCCTCTCCCACTAATGGTCAATGGTGAGTCTCTCAAATCGCGAGCTCCTATTCGGTAGCGACCTAGAGCGCAGGCCCCGCTCCCCCACAGCCCGTGATTTTGGGCCTGCCCATAGTGGGGGACGGGGCGCCCTATTTTTTTAGTTTTTTAGTTTTTTTCTGTTTATTTTCTTCTATGAAATTGTGCGGGATATAAAAACAATTCTTAATAATGGTCGGGATTTCAAAACAAAAATATAATTTCAAAAAAACAAGCAAGAGTTTGAAAGATTGTTCTCAAATCTAAAAAATGTCCATGACTTCAAAAAATGTTTACGAATTCAAAAAAGTTTAAAATTTTGAACAAATGTTCCTGAAATAAAAAATAATTCAATACTTCAACAAATTTTTAAAGATTCAACAAAATGTGAATTGTTCCTAAATGTTCACAAAAATCATACAGTGTTCGTGAATTATAAAAATGTTAAACAAATATAAAAGGATTGTTGATTCAAACATGCTCATGAATTCGTAAAAATGTTCATGCATTACATAAATAGGTTTGTCAAATAAAAATCATTCTTGAATTGAAAATTTTGTTCTTAAAAAATATTAGTCGAATAAATAAAATGTTTGCTGATTAAAAGAAATGTCCATAAGTTAACATTTTCGGATTAAAAAATCATTGAGAATTCATAAAATGTTAACAATTTTAAACAGCATTCGCCAATTTGTAAAAAATGTTAAAGTTTTGAAAACTGTTAATGATTTCCCAAAATGTCTACAATTTTATAACCGGGAAAAGGTTAATTGGGGCAACACTAAAAAGTATGTGCGGGTGGGTCGAGTCACATAGGATAGTATCTGGTTGACGCAGCGAGCGTCACATAGCAGGTCCTATATACTCACGCCTTTAAGCTCATATTTCTTGTGTAGTTGGCCGTGAGTTACCCAAACGCATCGCTGGCCCCCCTGGTGTGCTTTTCTGCGGGCCCATGTGCGTGGTGGGCTGTCCATTTCTTCCTGCTTTATTCCGTTTTGAGTTGTTTTTATTTTTTTTCATCACTAAAAAAATTATAACTTATATTTTTTTCATGATATTGGAAACTATTTCTATTTTCTAAGAATATTCACATATTAGAATAAGCTTTTGTATTCCAGAAAATGGTTTAAAATTCAAAACATATTTCTAAATTTGAAGAATATTGCCAAATTTGAATAAAATTCCGAATTTTCAAAATACCCATTAAATAAAAAAGTTTCTGAATTCAAAAAAGGTAACGGGTTGTAAACAATGTTGCGAAATTCAAAAAATATTCGCCGGCTTATAATATGTTTGCCATTTTGATAAATGTTCATGAATTTGGGAAATTGTTCACGAATTCAAATAATTTTGCCATTTAAGGAAACAGTAGTGAATTTGAAGAAATGTCGCAGATTTTATAAAATGTTCTCAAATTAAAAAACGTTTGAGAATTTGCAAAATTGCGCCTGAAATTAAAAAATGTTCCTGGATTTTTAAAAAATCTTATGAATTTTAAGAATATTTGTGAATTCAAAAAAATATTCATGAATATCAAAAAATATTTGCCTACTCTTTTTTTAGGACATTATTTTCTTCTGAATTTATATATATATTCGCATATGAAAAATTTGCATCGGTTAAAAATGGCGATTATAAAATTGTTCTTGATTTTTTTGCAGAACTAAAATTAATCCAAATTTGTTTTGAAAAATGAATTCAAAAAGTATTCTTGGATTTCAAACATGTTCCTCAGTTTAAAACATAATGTGGATTTAAGAAGGAAGAAAAAACTTATAAAAAGGAAAAGAAAAGAACACAAAATAAACCCAAAAGGAAAAACACATAGAAAATGAAAACAGGTTCAGTGACTTTCCCCAAATCGGTGGGAGAATGGCACATGGAATTCCTCAATATGTGTCAGCGTAAATCGCTGCGAGCAATTGTGTGTTTATGGGGGTGGGGGCCGGGTCGCGTTTGCTGCTTATTCCCCGACCTACGTGGGAGATAGGATCGGAATTTCCTATTTGCCGCTCTTTGCGGCAAGTAGTCGATCGGACGCACAGGCAGATCGACGAACGCGTTAGGATGGGCCGGCCCGTTCAACGTTAGAGCGAATCCGGTTTTGGGAATCTTCAAGGTGGTTCCCAGCCGGTTTTTCTTGTTTTGGGAACCTTCTAGAAGGTTCCTGAACTGGTTTTTCTATTTACCCCTTTACCTCTTTTTGTTTTTTTTCTTTTACTGTTTCTTTTTTTTATTTTTTATTTTAGTTTAATTTTTTCTTTTTCTATTTTCTTTTTTATCTTTTTTTCGTTTTTTATGTTTCTTTTTTTCTGTTTTCTGTTTATTTTTTCGTTTTTGTTTTCCTGTTTTCAAAGTTATTTTCTTTTTTCTTCAAATTTTGTTGTGTTGCTCACAATTGTTCAAAACTTAATAAAATGTTCTCATTTTTCAAATTTTGTTCATTCTTTCAAAAAATGTTCAAAACTTCACAAAATGTTCTCATTTTCAAATTATGTTCATCTTTCAAAAAAAATTGTTCAAAACTTCACAAAATGTTCTCATTTTCAATTTTTGTTCTTGAAAGATCGTGGATGTCGCCTAGAGGGGGGGGTGAATAGGCGCTTTAAAATAATTACGGTTTAGGCTTGAACAAATGCGGAATAAACCTAGCGGTTAATTTATCAAGCACAAAACCTACAACAACTAGGCTCATCTATGTGCACCAACAACTTATGCTAAGCAAGATAAACTACTAGGTGATAGCAAGATATATGACAAGAACCAATATGGCTATCACAAGGTAAAGTGCATAAGTAAAGAGCTCGGGTAAGAGATAACCGAGGCATGCGGAGACGACGATGTATCCCGAAGTTGACACCCTTGCGGATGCTAATATCCGTTTGGAGCGGTGTGGAGGCACAATGCTCCCCAAGAAGCCACTAGGGCCATCGTAATCTCCTCACGCCCTCGCACAATGCAAGATGCCGTGATTCCACTAAGGGACCCTTGAGGGCGGTCACCGAACCCGTACAAATGGCAACCCTTGGGGGCGGTCACCGAACCCGTACACTTTGGCAACCCTTGGGGGCGGTCACCGGACCCGTACACTTTGGCAACCCTTGGGGGCGGTCACCGGAACCCGTCAAATTGCTCGGGGCGATCTCCACAACCTAATTGAAGACCCCGACGCTTGCCCGGAGCTTTACACCACAATGATTGAGCTCCGAACACCACCAACCGTCTAGGGCCCCAAGCACCCAAG
Source organism: Aegilops bicornis (assembly GCA_021605145.1). Classification (NCBI taxonomy): domain Eukaryota; kingdom Viridiplantae; phylum Streptophyta; class Magnoliopsida; order Poales; family Poaceae; genus Aegilops; species Aegilops bicornis. The sequence continues at coordinate 609,765,070 of CM038669.1, read as the reverse complement.
AGGAACAAGCTCAAGGGCACCAAGCACCCAAGAGTAATAAGCTTCTCAACTTGTAACTTCCACGTATCACGTGGAGAACTCAAACCGATGCACCAAATGCAATGGCAAGGGCACACGGAGTGCCCAAGTCCTTCTCTCCCAATGCCCACCAAAGCAACTAATGCTAGGGAGGAAAATGAGAGGAAGAACGAAAGAAGATCACGAATAACTCCAAGATCTAGATCCAAGGGGTTCCCTTCACTAAGAGGAGAAAGTGATTGGTGGAAACGTGGATCTAGATCTCCTCTCTCTTTTCCCTCAAGAACTAGCAAGAATCATTGGAGGGATTGAGAGATAGCAAGCTCGAAGAAGGTTAACAATGGGGGAAGAACGCGAGCTCAAAGATAAGGTCTCAAGGGGGAAAAAGACCCCCTTTTATAGGTGGGGAGAAAAACCAACCGTTATCCCCTCACTCAGCCAAGACGACGCTGCATTATCAAGACGGAGCTGCGGTACTACCGGGTCGGTCATGCGGTACTACCGCAGTTGCGGTACTACCGCAAGTGCAAAGATCGCCGATGAAGGCCTATCAGACAGGCAACGAACGGTAGAACCGGCCGAGCGGTACTACCGCTACTACGGTACTACCGTAAGGCAGGCAAAGACTAGTCAGAGAGAAAGCATGGAAGTAAAAATTACTTCCGTACCTACTTCCGCCGAGGGAGGACTGCACAAGAAAATCCGACGCGGTACTCAAGACACGAAGAGCTGATTATCACAGAGGGCGCAGATGTAAAAATTACATCCGCCCTACTTCCGCTCATGTCGCTAAGCTGGCCAGGCCCATGGTACTACCGCGCGCCATGCGGTACTACCACGTAGGGCACGGATGTAAAAATTACATCCGCCCTACTACCGAGTAGTCAAGGCGCTGGTTTAAGGCCGCGGTACTACCGCTCCCACAGAGCGGTATTATCAGGAGCACTGCAGATTACCGCGGTGGATCTGCAGTATTACTCAAGAGGGCTGCGGTACTACCGCTCCGGAGAGCAAGACTACCGCATGCCCTTGATTAGCAACACTAGGAGTCCTTCATTTTGCAGAGAAGACAACAGAGGGAAACAATAAAACCGGAACTGCCATAACTTCTACAAATGAGCTCCGAATTGAGCAAACTCAAGCTTGTTGGAAACAAGACAACGAGTAGCATCGAAAACATAGGAGGTATGCCTAACAAACAAAGGAGTGAAACCTCCAACAGAGAAGAAACAGCATATCCTCCAACATGGAAAACATCATAGAAGATGCAAGTGAACTCCGTTTTCGATGAGCTCGAGCTTGTCATAAAAATGACCATAAGCTCCAAATCTCACAAGGAGAAGAACCAAACAAGAACCCAAAAAGATGATGCAAGGATGAAATGGTTGAGCTCTCTACGGATGATACGATCAAGCTACTCATCGAGAGCCCCCCTTGACAGTACGGTAATCGATCCTATAACCCGGTCTCCCAACTACCAGCAAGAGACCGGTAAAATAGAAAACCTATCAAGGGAAAACCTTTGCCTTGCACATGGTCCACTTGAGCTAGAAGATGACGATCTTGACTCCCTCAAGTTGGACCACCTTTCTTGATTGCATTGGCTCGATGAAGACTAGTTGATTGCTCCCCATACTCCACTATGGGTGAGCCACTCTTCGCACATCTTCACAAGTCCATTGTCACCAAATGGACGGCAAGCTTCAAGCATTTGATCTCTTCGTGATGCTTCACTTGAATTTGCACACATAACCATACCATGGGATCACTTGATCCCTCCGTACATCTTATGCGCTTTGTGTGTTGATCAACTTGATTCACTCTTGACTTAGTCTTGATCAACCTTGATTCTTTCCAACTCTCTTCATTTGGATGATGTCTTGAAGGTAATCATGAATGATCAAACAATCTTATTCTTCAAGACATGCTTACAATAAGCTCAACTCTCAAATGACCAATCTTTGGATAATTCCTTGAATAGCACCTTGGTCGACACAAACTCTCCTTGAAACCAACACATGTACTCCAAGAAAAGCCTATGGACAAAACCTTCAAATAAACTCAAGGCAACCATTAGTCCATAGAGATTGTCATCAATTACCAAAACCAAACATGGGGGCACCGCATGTTCTTTCAGTTCCTGACTTGAAAAAATGTTCATGCTTTCAAAAAATTGTTAAAACTTCAAAAAGTGTTGTCGTCTTCAAATTTTGTTTCTCTTTTCTTGTTTTAGTTTCTGTTTCTTTTTTTATGTTTCTTCACAATTTCCAAATTTGCAAAATTTGTTCGCAAATTAAGAAAAACTTTTGTTTTTTCAATTTTTGTTCGTGAGTTTCAATGAATGGTCCTATTTCAAATTTTGTTCACATTTTTCAAAAAATGTTCGAGTTTTAAATTTTTGTTCATGAGTTTCGTAAAATGTTCCCATTTCAAAAATTTGTTCACATATTTCAAATTTTGTTCGGGAGTTTTAAAGAATGTTCACATATTTCAAATTTCACTTTATTTTAGTTTCTGTTTCTTTTCTTGATGTTCTTTTTCAAAATTTCACAACTTTGCAAAATTTGTTCGCAAATTTAAGAAAAATGTTCGTTTTCAATTTTTGTTTGTGTGTTTCAATAAATGTTCATATTTAAAAAAAATTGCATTCGCAAAATGTTTAGGAATTTCAAAAAGTGTTCCAGCTTTCCAAATTTGTTCACAAATTTATAAAATATTCATGTTTTCAAATTTTGTTCACAATTTGAAAAATGTTCATAAATTCCATAAATTTGTTTGGGAGTTTGAAAAAGTGTTCCTGTTTCAAAATTTGTTCGAAAATTTCAAAAAATGTTCATATTTACATGTTTTGTTGGAAGTTTCGGAAAAATGTTCTGTTTCCAAAATTGTTTGCAAATTTAAAAAAAAGTTTTTTTTAAATTTTTTTTCTGGAATTCAGAAATTCTTCACGTGGAAAAGTTGTTCGTGTTTCCAAATTTTGTTTTGAAATTTGAAAAATTGTTCCTGTTCAATTTTTTGGGTGGTTTAAAAAATGTTTTCCGTTCTAAAAAATATATCCGCATCTCCAAAATTCATTTGTGTGTTGAAAAATGTTTGAGTTTTCTCAAAATTTGTGAAAAATAATGTTCGCGTTTGATAAAACATTCACGTTTTGTTTTTGAAAAAAAAATTGTGTTCGAATTTTTTAAAGATGTTCGGATCGGCGTTTAAGTTTTCTTAAGATTTCACACTCTTCTGTGATCAACAAAGCTACCTAGCTCAACTGGTTCGAGTCTTATGCTTAGGTGCTACAGGTCTAGTGTTCGATCTGTAGCAACGCATCTTTTTTTATTCCAGCATGAGGTACTGTTCGCGAGAGAGATGGGCCGGCCCAGTCTGTCGATCCCCTATGGGATCGCTCGACTACTTGACGCAGAGAGCGTTACATAGGAGCTCTCGATAGGATCATCGTGTCTAGGGGTTATACTCCGACCCACGTGGGGATTAGGAGGTCTCTGCGCAAGTGCTCTGCTGTAAACGGATGGAAAAAAATTTCAAGAACCTGATATGGAAAACAATAAGGGAAGTCCAAGCTGTGCGGTCGGGAAATCCCACACTTGGAATCTTGATACAAAAAGGCCCATATTGGCGGCCTTTTCTTTCTTACAAAATCTCCGGGTACATTGATCGCAGTTACAGTTGCGACGAATATATCTCGCAATCAGCGAGACGGTATGTTGTCTCGCTGAAGCGTTTACAGTTATTGGGCTGGCCCATTCACACGCAGTTAAAACAAAACGGAGAAGGGAAATGAGAGAAAATGGGAGCTGCAGGGCTCGAACACTGGTTTCCTCGGTGATCACCCCTGCTGCCAGCCATTAGGCCTTGTCCAGTTCGTCAAAATTAATCGAGGCGAGATGTACTTGAGGCGGTTTTCAAAATGATTCTCCTTCTTTTTCGTTCTTTCACGGGGTTTTCTTCCTGTTAACTCTGGTTTCTCTCTTTTCATTCTTTTTGTTGTTTTTCTGTAGTTTTCTTTATTTCTTTCTCACATTTTACCCGATTCTGTTATCTTCGGTTTTTGGTTTCTTTCTCGTTTTTCAACAGTTTTCTTTGTTTTCTCTTGGGTTTCATTGTTTTTCTATATAACTTTTCTGTATATATCTAATACAATTTCTAAGACACATTTAATGTTTTTTAAATGCTTGATTAACAACTTTTAAATAGAAGATTCACATTTTTAATAATGGGCCAATATTCTTTCCCTATTATTATTATTATTTCCCTATTTTTTCTTCATTTTTTTCGGTTTTCTATGAGTTTTTTTTTGTCATATCATCTCCATTTTATTTATTTTATTTATTTTTCATTGTTTTTAGCGGTCTTTTCATTCTTTTTGCATTCCTTTCTGTTGTTTTATTTGTTCCTTTGGTTTATTTGGTCTCTTTTCCTTTTTACTTTTTGGTTCTACTTTTCCTTTTGGTTTTCATTCTATATTTTTTGTATATGTCAACAATATTTTTCTAATACACGCTTAACAATTTTGAAGACAAATTTAACATATTATAATGCATGGTCAACATTTTTCTATGAATAATTTTTAACATTTTTCAAATGCTTTATTGACATTTTTTAAAACACAAGATTAACATTTTTTAATACATGGTCAACATCTTTCATATACACAGTTTTAAACCTTTTCAAATGGTTGATTAACATTTCCTAACACATGGTCCATACTTGTTTATGCACATTATCATTTTTCAAATGCTTGGTTAACCTTTTTAAAATACAATATTTATCATTTTTTGAACACATGGTCAACATTTTTTTAAACACATTTAACATTTTCAAATGCTTGATTAACATTTCTATCAAATAATTTTTCGATTTTTTCAAATGTTTGATTAACTTTTATATATACATGATCAAATTTCGAATGCATGCTCAACATCTCTTCTATACACATCTTACATTTTTTAAATGATTGAGTAACATTTTTTTTCAAATACTTGTTCAACATTTTTTCAAATGTTCGATTAACATTTTTTATATACATGATCAATTTTTATATGATATTTTTAATACATGGTCAACATTTTTTCTGTTACAGATCTAACATTTTTCAAATGCTCTATGAACAATTTTATATATACACGATCACTTGTTTCTAATCATATTTTAAATGCCTGGTCAACATTTTTTTCTGTACACATGTAACATTATCCCAGTGCTTGATTTAGATTTTTCAGACACTTATTCAATATTTTTCAAAAGCTTGATGAACATTTTTTAAATACACAATCAAATTGTTTCATACACATTTTTTGTATACATTTTTTGTGTACGGGATAAACATTTTCTTTAATCATATTTAACATATTTTGGTCAACATTTACAAATATTGTTTTTTTAGATTAATTTTTTAAATATATTTACTTCAGATATTGGAAGAATAAACAAAATAAAAAAAAATAAAGCAAAAACATGAAGAAAAAAATAGGTTGTCGTTGCCGGGAGCCTGGGCCAGCCCAACAGGAGCCACCCTTCAGCGAGGGTTCCTCTCGTGTCAGTGGCGGACCTAGAACTGCAGGCTTGGGGGTGCCATAGTTCAAAGTTTACACCAAACATCATAATAGTCTCAACAAAAAGTCTTAAAATAGCAACAACTCGATGTATATTTACTATTAAGTATATAGTAAAATTTATTTTGTAATTTAGGAGAGGGTGACATGGCACCCAAGGAACCTCACTAGATGCGGACGAGACTTGCCTGCTCCCGACGCGTGCGTCCATCCGTGCTCCCGCGTACGTGGCTTGATTTGATTGGAACAAAATAATGCCCGGCCCCACCTCCTTAAAATCAGGGGGGAGATGATTAGATTAGAAAGGAAAAAAGAAAAAAGACAACCGTAGGATGAAGTGGGAGCACGGATAGAAGCATGGGGAGGGAGCAGGCAAGCCGGATCCACTAGATGCGCCCTTGTCCTGTGTTGCTGAAGGCGAGATATAGGGGCGCTCTGTTTCAGTTGGGGAAGAAAACGTCGCTTGCTTGATGCTTCTGCACCCGATGAAGTCCACGTGCTTCCACGCAGACGGGTGATTTTTGTCCCTCTGGTATTCCCGACAGGGCATTCGACCGGCGATCTCGCCATATCCGGCACATCCATGTCCATGAGTCCATCTCTCCGATAAAAGCATGCCATGATCGATCGTGGCCGGCCTGGCCGGAGGAGCGAGTGATCTCGATGTACCTGCCGCCGCGCACATTCTCGCCACGTGGCGGGGCGGGATACGCACGCGCCCTGCCACTTGCATGCACGCCCAGGGCCAGGGCCAGGCTATGCACCACCACACGCGCTAGCTAGCTGTAGCCCATGCACCACTGTCCACAGGTGCAGTAGTAGAAGTATTTCGCAATCTATATGTATACTTTTACGTAGGATATATCTGGTAGTGTACGCACGTAATTGTCACAGCGACAAGTCCCTCTTCTGTAGAAAATTGCACTGCTGCATGCTATGCTTGTTCGAATATTATCCTCCCGAAAGGATGAAAATGGGAGGGGTCACGCAAGGTAATTGGTACTGCTCCTACCAAAAATGCTAAACACACAGGCTGTTTACTGGCTGCTTCCATCTAACTAAACCTGCCCCCCTGATTTTCAGGTGAGTGGGGCCCAATCTCTTCCCTTAATCCAATCAGGCCCTGCCAACTCAGACTCATTCCGTAAAAGCCCCCGTATTGCGCCCGTGAATGTAGCATTGCTGCTGCTCCTACTATACTATCTATCCAGCGCTGCACTGCAACACATCAACCTTTTCCTTTTGCAAGTTGGGCGGGCGATGGATCGATGCCACGGAAAGGGCCGCAGATTCGACGTGGTACTATGTGACGGCTCTATATATGTAAACGCACGTAATGCATGCCTTGCGTGTCATTCTCACAGGTCACGGCGACGGGTCCTCTGTAGAAAACTGTACTGCCGGTGAATGCGCGCAGGTTCGAATATTATCGGCTACAGCTAGCTATAGCTCGTTTATCCTCATAAAAGGAAGAAATTAAAAGGGGAGGAGCTAGCTACGCAAGGTACTTGGTACTGTCTACCGCTGCAGCACATCAAGCTTTTGCAAGTTGCTCGGGGCGACGGATCGATGCCAGGAAAAGGGCCGCGGATTCGATCGTGATCTCACTCACTCACCCCGGGCATAAAAACGCCAGCAAGTTGCAACATGATGCATACGCATACGCATGGTAGTACTGCCACCTCCAAGTAGCACCAGCACTAGCAGTAGCGTACCACAGTACTGACTGACAGCGCGCGTGTGTCCGCGCGCGGCGAGATCTGGGCGAGATCGGATAAAAGGTGGCGGTGTCGCGCGCCAAGGCCGGGGCGCGATTCCCGGTGAGGATTTGGTTCGGTTCCTCCGTGGATCGCAGGGGCACATGCATGCATGCATGCTTTCCGTTTCCAGCCGCGGCGCGTCGTGATGTCAGCCCCGGCCCCGCCCGCCCGGGAGAATAGTACGAGAAAATGATGGCATGCTGGAACTTGTGTGCATGCAAATGCCCTGGAAGTTGTCACGATCAGCACCGTGCATGATATGCTAATAATCTAGTGGGTCTCGACCTGGCAGCATGGATTGATATATGAGTGCACAATATCCCATGAGATTGCTTTCATAAAAAAAAAAGACAATCTCATTTTCGAAACTTAGCGAGAAGAGTATCTTTTGAGTGCTGAACTACTGTTTCAAAGATAAGAAAGATACATGTACATGCAAAGAATGGATGCGAGCAGCTAGCATGTCCATGTCAAATATGACAGGAAAAATCTCGAGACGGTTTCTTTTCTTTCTCGGTGGCCACAAGGTTGCATAACTCGTAGTGTATCCCGAAGCTCTCATGTGGTCATACGTACCTTTTTACCAAAATTGCATTGACAAGTTTGTCATGAATTTTTTTTCCATATATTTTTTGTAACTTATTATAAGGCTCTCAATACTTGCTAATTGTTTCTACCACGTTAGAAGAGACAAAGCAAAAAGCCCTTAACCTTGTCGTCCTCGTAGTTTGAAGGAGATCAGTACCATCGTCCTCAGTGCAGTTTACCTTGAGTGCTTGCACGCGAAGAATCGGGAGATATTTCGTACTGAGATATGGAAAGATAAAGTGCTTGCAACTATGTATACTGTTTTCAGCGGTCGCTATGATATTGAGTGACTTCTTGTAAGCATCGAGTGAGGTACAAATGAGCTGATCCGCTGCGATGGATGATTCTCCACTATCATGGTGATGTCCCTTTGCTTTAGATTGCCATTTTTATGTTCCTTTTGTGGCTTTTTCTGCTGCCTTTTGTTGCAAGGAAATATCCGGAGTCTATATATGCGCGTTCCGTACTAACTATGCTAAACATTATTTTCAGAGAGACTTGGAAATATTTTGATCCACTAAAGTTTAGAGAGCAAAAAAATACATGACTATACCATGCTGGTTGCATGCACACTTTATTTCTTAGATGTGTTTTCATGCTATATGCAAAAATTGATGCATTTTTTCTTCTGATCATGCCCATCCTGGGAGGGAATTGTGATAACGGCTAAGCCTCGGGCAGGTACACCCACTTGCTTTAGACATGGCATGGTTTTGTGGGAATAAAATCACAAACCCAAATACTTATTAGAAAAAAATATCATGAGTGCACTACAATGTTTTGCAAAATCGCACAAAGAAAAATGGGAGAAAAAGCCAACGATGGGTGAAATATACGAAAAAAACAAGTGGTAGAAAAAATATATATGTATATAAATCCATATGTTTCTGCTTTTTGGTTTCTCCCAAACAGCATGACATACAGTGAACTTTTGGATAACTTATGTAATTCAGAGTGCATATCTATTTTCAGAATTTATAGTATGCAAAAATATCAAAAAAGACAAGAGGTTTAGGTACACCCTGAGATTATAAAATTTCTCTATATGCTATTTTTAAATCGGACATGGCACCAAGATTTGTAAGAATACCATTTTGTCTATTATTTTTTCAAACGGAAAAAACAAGACTATTTATGAAATGAAAAGTATATGTTTATCTTCTTGTGGATGAGAAACACCTCTTGCTAGCAGAATTTGGATGCAAGACTCGCTTGAGAGGGTTCAAATATGGATGTTTATATTTACATACACGTAGATGCCTTAATTAGAAATTTAGTGGGATTAGCGGATTTATCGAGGTCTCTGTCAATTTACTGCCATTAGAAGGTGAGCTCTTTTACATTTTTTCATGCTTACTTTTTCGTTTTATAATAGCCAACTATAGAGTACATTAGTTGAGGGTTCTTTTGTGAGCGGGGAGAGAATATTAGTTAGTTAATCCCTTGAAAAGGAAATAACGGCAACCGCTTACATTCTTGGCAAGTTATTCTCCGGGTATTTTGATGCGCTAAACTGTACTTAACTTTGGAATCTAAAAACTTTTCCGGTAGTGCCTTGTCCAGTTAATTATCTGTTACAAAATATATAACAACATACATTTAATTAGACCCTCGGAGGTCACTCTTCTTATTTTTCACTGTAACCTAACTTCTTTTGGACTCCTTTCCCTAAAGAAGAACTTAAGTCCCCTAAAGAAGAACTTATTGGAATCATTAATATTTTCCTGTTGGGCATCATTCGGCATCTTCACCAAGTTGGATGATGGTAATAAAAAAGAATAGACAATAGCTCAGTCGAATTCCAAATTGCAATTTCTCGATCGACACTGACTGTCATCTGATCTAGATTTTCTTATTCTTGTACTAGCACGAATCTAGAAGCTGTCTGTTATCATCATAAGAATAACCAAAGATAGGCAGCTGGTTATTGCAGGCAGTATTTATTCTGTTCCGCGGTAAGAGAAAGCAAAAGATGCATGCCACGTTATGATCTATACTTTCAATTCCCCCGGAACACAAATAAGCAGTATTTTAGACGTTAAAACGATCTTCGGGATGCAAATTTGATGACTAATTTATAATACAATTTATGTACAAGACTTGAAAGATATTATAGTTATCATTTCCGGATTTGAAAGATATTATAGATATCATTTCCAAGCTATATGTATGCATTTGTTTTCTAGATAGCTACTCACTTTTCTAGAGCGGTATATCTGTGCATATTATCCCAAAGAAGATAGCTTCATCCACGCCTCCTCCCCCAAGAAAAGAAAAGGCTAGGTTTCCTCGTCTCCCGCCGGCTCCGCCGCTGGTCCGGCTCGTCTCCGGTGGCCTTAGGGCTATGGCGGCGCGATGGATCCTGGCGATTGCTGGCGGGAGGCCTCTGTCGTTAGATGTTTCTTCAAGTTTTGTTAGTATTTTTGTCCTGCTCGGAAAAACGAGACGACAACTGCTTTCTGAAGATGGAATAAGGTTCTCCCCGCCTAGTCCCCGTTCCGGTGGTGCATGTAGCATCGTTGGTGGACGCGTGGAGGTGTGCCTCCGGTGGATCTGTCATTGGTGGATTTGCTCGGATCTTGTCATAGTTCATCTACTTTCGTGGTCTTCGGGTTGGACCCTTCCGATCTATGCTACTCTTCAATGGCGGTGATTGATGTTCTGGTGCGCAGGTCCTATGTGGTCTTAGCATGACGACTTCCCGACTGTCTTCTACAACAAGGTTTGCCCGGCTCCAGCGAGAGAAGGGCTATGACGGCGGCGCGCCTTCGGCTCGCTTCAGTGCTTGTAGTCGTTGCTAGTTGGTCTACAGATCTGGATGTAATTTTTATTATTTTTAGTGTCCGTTGTATACCATGATTGAAGATGAATAGACTGGAAGTTTTTCGCAAAAAAAAGATGAAATAATTTAAAAGATATCAGTAGTTAAAGTTTTTTTACTGAAGGCATGTCCAAAATGTTATGTATTTCTAATACGGTACATGCGGGGGTAGTTGTTCGTATATGTTGAGAGTTCAATCCGGTTAATTGTTTTATCTAGAGTGCTCGAGGGTGTGCTCAGCGGCTCATGTAAAAGGGTGCGTACGTTTTTTTTTTCGAAAAGGAAAAAAGAGGGTGCGTACGTGCGTGCGTGTGACGAAATTCAACATGTGGATGCAGAAATTCAGGTCTTGTAGCTGTGTGGCAGCATGGATCTGCATGTTTGTCCAATGGTCGAGCTGAAATCGAAAGGCGTCGGTCATCTAGCCTTCTGCCTATTCGTCCGATCCCACTGCAAATCTGGAGGAGATACATGTGTCGGGTTGAAAATCCTCGCGAGGGGCCCCAACGACCGATCCATCACCTCGCATGATGCCGATGGATGTTAATTGGTGCTCGTGTAGCATCGCGTATTATTTTTACTACACACTGGAGGGTAGGGTAGGGTAGGTACGGTGGTGAAAAAAGCAAGGAGTGAAAAAATCTTGCTTCTTTTCGGTGCAGATTCACCGCCTTTCGGCGCGTGATCGAGCGAGTAAATTTGATCGTTCTATAGTCATTCGTCACTCAATTCATGAGCAAAGGGTGCATGTCGCACGAGGGTTGATTAGTTGCATGTCTACGTGTTAAGATAGAAAATGAAGCTCTGAACCAAGGGAAGCTAGGATGTGATTTTCTGTTTGATTCTTAAACTGAACCCAAATTCGTGTCAGTCCAGATCGGTGGTCATGGGCTTAATGAGGATGTACAAGTTGATTAGGTGCTTGGCCTGGACTTGAGCTTTAGTGAAGTTAAAGGTAGCCCACTACCCAAGCTAGCTGACCATAAGTATTCCCTGGCTGCAAAACTAAGAAGAAGACTGAAGAAACGAACCTGTGTGCGCGCAGATGCCAACTGACCACTACATACAATAATAACATATCATACGTACGCTCAGATGCTTCACCTAGCTAGGTACGTACGACCCTTATCATCAGAATTAATATAAGCAACGAGCATACCTTTGTCTTCAAAAGGAAGTTAGTTAGTTTATGTGGCAAGAAAGCTACCACTACTTGACCCCTGATGCGCTGAACGAGTGAACGACATTCTATTGCGGTCACCACATGCATGCATTGCCTTCCGGAGAAAGTTAGCTTACTACTACTACCACGGTACAACACTAACGGTAGTAAAGTAGTGAGAGGATCATGCATATGCTGCTACGTTGACAATGCCCGGATCGAGCTCGCCAGCTTCCCTTTTCCGTGAGGAGCGAAAACAAGTGCTCTGGATAGATAAAACCATGGCCTCTGAATGTGACTAAAGCCTACAGAGGCACGCGGCATCCAATCGCGTAGCCCTCTTGGTATCCAATCCAATCCAATCCATTTTTTGATGTCCTCCGGTCCGGTATGCGGATGCTTCCAAAAGCTACGTACGTGCCCCTTTGATTACTCTCATTGCGCGCCTAGCCAGCTAGCTTTTCCTCCGTAATCCTATCTAAATTAAGAATGGAAAAGAGGCCGACACATTTGGGAAAGAGCATCGTTGTCAGCTGCTAATTCCTTGGGAGCTAAGGTTTTGGCCGATGCTTGCGTGCGTGCGTGCGTGCATGCATGCATGATGTGGTTGATCACTACTCCAGTCAGTCTCAAGCAGTCCAGTCCAACCACGCACAAAACCTGTAGTATGTATGCAGTGTTATTATACGAAAATACTACTCTATTGACCTACACATGCACGGCATGAAACTAGAAGCAGTATAGTATGAAAACCAAAGGGCCGGTGACGCACGTATATGTATCAGTGTATGTATGCCGCCGAGTCACAAGAACCTAAAAAGGTGGCGAAAGATGGACATCATTGTTGCTTTCCCCTGCTGGCCTTTCCAGAAAGCCAGCCGGTTTTGATTCGCGGGGCACACGGCACAGCTTCGCTTTACAACGTTTTGTTCTCCCGGCCCGGCCAGCCTCCGTCGACCGGCATTGGCCCGGCCACCCTGGCCCTGCCCCGCCCCTGGAGTGGTCTCGGACTCGGAGAGATCCTGAATATCTTAAACGCACCATGCAAGCACGACCTTTGCTCCCTCTCCTTTTCCCCGGAGACTTTCTGGCGGACGAACCCCTGCCGCGGCAGCGAGCGAGTGGGTGGCGCGCAGATGGCATCGGTGCCGCGGACACTTGCTGCCCTCTGCCGGCCGGGTCGGGTCCGAGTGGAGTACCGCGAGGTCTGCAATTAGCCTTGGCGCGCGCATCTCGTTTGCTTGCACCTCGTACTTTACTGGACACAGATCTGCGACGCTGACCCCCGTTGGCCTTGGCGTCGTCCCTTGGAGCACCGCCAGTGCGCTGAGAGCAGGCAGCAACGACTGGGCAGTACTTATCCCATGTCTACTCTGCAAGGGTCAAGGGTGCAACAGGACGGACAGGCAGGCTATGTGCACTAGCTAGATGAGATCGGAGCTCCATGGCTTTGACCCCAAGAGATCACTGCTATCTCGCTCTGGACAATCAAAGAAGCATGCCTGGACATGTTCCTTATCATGCCGTCATAAGGACACCACCCTGCGCCGACCGGTCTAACCCCAGTCCCCGGACTTGTCAAACGCCCATGTGGATCGAGTTGAACCTCGGGCGCTCCTGCAGAGCTGCACGCGGATCTCTCTCGAGCACGTACTTTGAACACATGTAATCTCCTCCGTCGTTTCAGGAGGATATCGATCTGATCGGTCACCTCTAACGTTTGTCTGCTCAGCCGATCCAGATCAGTTTGGTCGGCCAAGAGTGGCTAGATCCAGCACACAGAAACAGATTTCAGTTTGAAAGTTCGTCTCTGGCCGCAACAGCCAACAGATTGGACTTTTATACAAAGTTTCACTTGCTTTGGCACGTATGGTATGCTTATTGGACACGCTTTGGATCCACTGGTGCTTGCTTTCCAGTCTGGGTCGGGATAATACTCCACTATAGTTGAGCCGGATTTTATTTTTTGAAACAAACTTTTGCCGGGTTCTGGCAATGCAGACAAACTGTCAACTCCATTTGAATATGTTTGTTAGTTGCATCTGATTATGTCACTAGCTTTTATACTATTGGACTAGAAACACTACCTAAAGGCACATCAAGAAAGTTGAGCACCTGGTGCATTAACCTTTCCATTAACTACATTTCTAGCCATTGCAAGTGGCTACTTTCAACATGAACTGAGCAAGTATGATACCGCGGTACTGCTAATGAAAGAAAAAATTTAAAATATATTTGCTTGTTTTTTACTAGAAAACAAAATCTCAGTCGACGAAGTCGTATATCCTAGAAACTAGGGTTGTACACGAGAAAACTAACAAAAAAAATAATTGTTGCCTAAAGAATCAATAGTCATGGTAAGCTTCAACGTATCGACGGTCTTTTGCCACTTCATTGATGAAAAACACGATTTTAGGTTTTTATAAAAGACAATATATATTGTATTAAGAGCATCTACAGCCACAACCTGCAAATTTGGGCCCTCTAATGTCCCCGGATGTTTCCAGATGCGCCCGCGGACATTGACTGGGCGGGCCTCAAATTGTGTCATCTGCAACCACAAACCCTATTTTCAAGACACCTAATACATGCAAACACATGCACGTCGGTCATTTTGGATGTTTTGTCCTTGTTGGGCGGCAGGGCTGTCAAAAACACCGAATAAATTGCTCATACTTAAGAGTTTCACATCCGTACGTATTGGGCCCACGGGTTCGCATGTTTATTTAGTCCCAATCTTGAGGAGCTAGTCGACCAGCTTATATAGTCGGGTCGTCTAGAAGTGATGAACATCAATCATCATTGCACCCTTTGTTCAGGAGATGAATTGTTACTATTAATCTTCTTTGCTTACCACAGAGAAGATTAATAGTCATGGTCTATCTCCTTCTCAAATGGAACATTGATGGTTGCATGGCTCTTTTTGAATCACAATGTGTCGAACGGGCTATCAATGTATATGAACAATTTAAAATTCCCTTTCATTGTAGTAGGGCTATCAACGTATATGAACGAGATGAACTTGACACTCGATGAACAATCATCAGTTTATGAAATGCAATCTAGTGTCAAGCTACCTCGCTCCGACAGTGAGAATTGATCGACCTACGCAATAAGAGAGAAGCTTGTTGCCATCCGCCGTTGCAGCTATTTAAGCCGGTCGGCGTCCGCCTCGCGCGGCGAGGTGGGACTACCGCAAACCCAGGCTCCTCTCCGACGTGTGCATCGGAGTGGAAGCACGTGACGCCATCTCGCCACGACGTTGCATACTTCACGCTATGCAAAGATGAGAGAGGAAGGAGCTTGGGTGGCTGCAGGTGGGACCGTTATGACTTGGAGCGGGGAGCCCATCACCCTCATATCGTCACTAGATTTGGTCCCGATTTGAAGGGTGCCGGTCAGTCTGGGCGTTTAGGGACTAAGTGAGGGTATTGGTGCAATTTTTTGCCCCCTTGTGTTTCAAAGATCGATTGTTGCCAGAAACAGGTTTGGACTGATTTCTTTTCTAGTGCACATAGAAAGAAATAGTCCACGCAAGTCTGAGGAGAATGCTACGTTCGGTGTTGAAGTTCGAAGTGAAGGAAATGTGCCCTGGAGGCAATAATAAAGTTGTTGTTTACATTTCCTTATATCATGATAAATGTTTATTATTCATGCTAGAATTATATTAACCGGAAACTTAGTACATGTGTGAATACATAGACAAACAGAGTGTCCCTAGTATGCCTCTACTTGACTAGCTTGTTTATCAAAGATGGTTATGTTTCCTAGCCCTAGACATGTGTTGTCATTTGATGAATGGGATCACATCATTGGAGAATGATGTGATGGACAAGACCCATCCGTTAGCTTAGCACTATGATCGTTTAGTTTGTTGCTATTGCTTTCATCATGACTTATACATGTTCCTCTGACTATGAGATTATGCAACTCCCGAATACCGGAGGAACACTTAGTGTGCTATCAAACGTCACAACATAACTGGGTGATTGTAAAGATGCTCTACAAGTGTCTCCGATGGTGTTTGTGGAGTTGGCACATATTGAGATTAGGATTTGTCACTCTGATTGTCGGAGAGGTATCTCTAGGCCCTCTCGGTAATGCACATCACAATAAGCCTTGCAAGCAATGTGACTAATAAGTTAGTTGCGGGATGATGCATTACGGAACGAGTAAAGAGACTTGCCGGTAACGAGATTGAACTAGGTATAGTGATACCGACGATCGAATCTCGGGCAAGTAACATACCGATGACAAAGGGAACAACGTATGTTGTTATGCGGTTTGACCGATAAAGATCTTCATAGAATATGTGGGAGCCAATATGAGCATCCAGGTTTCGCTATTGGTTATTGACCGGAGATGAGTCTCGGTCATGTCTACATAGTTCTCGAACCCGTAGGGTCCGCACGCTTAACGTTCGATGACGATCGGTATTATGAGTTTATGTGTTCTGATGTACCGAAGGTAGTTCGGAGTCCCGGATGATATCACGGACACGAGAGGAGTCTCGAAATGGTCGAGACATAAAGATTGATATATTGGAAGGTGAAAGAACATGCGGTGCCCCCATGTTTGGTTTTGGCAATTGATGTCAATCTCTAGGACTAACGGTTGCCTTGAGTTATATTTGAAAGTTTTGTCCATAGGCTTTTCTTGGAGTACATGTGTTGGTTTCAAGGAGAGTTTGTGTCGACCAAGGTGCTATTCAAGGAATTACCTAAAGATTGGTCTTGTGAGCGGTTGATCAAGACTAAGTCAAAGAGTGAATCAAGTTGATCAACACACAAAGTGTAGAAGATGTACCGAGAGGGATCAAGTGATCCCACGGTATGGTAAACTTTGTCCATTACACTTTGTGTACTAACCCATGGTCTATGTGAGAGTTCTATGTGGGTTTAGGTATGTGTCCATGGGTTTGCGTCAAGAGGAAGATATCATACAACCCATGGAGAGGATGACATCAAGTGGTGATCGTCTTCAAGATTGCCATGTGCAAGTTCAAGTGGAGCATCACGAAGAGATCAAGTGCTTGAAGCTTGTCGTCCATTGTGGTGACAATGGACTTGTGAAGATGTGCGGAAGAGTGGCTCGCCCATAGCGGTTTATGGGGGAACAATCAACTTGTCTTCATCGAGCCATCACAATCAAGAAAGGTGGTCCAACTTGAGGGAGTCAAGATCGTCGTCATCCAGCTCAAGTGGACTATGTGCAAGGCAAAGGTTTGCCCTTATAGGTTTTATATTTTACCGGTCTCATGGTGGTAGTTGGGAGACCGGGTTATAGGATCTATTGTCGTACTATCAAGGGGGGATCTCGATGAGTAGCTTGATCGTATCGTTCATAGAGAGCTCCAACCATTCCATCCTTGCATCATCTTTTTTGGTTCTTGTTAGGTTCTTCTCTTTGTTAGTTTTGGAGCTTATGGTCATGTTGATGACAAGCTCGAGTTCATCGAAAACGGAGTTCACTCGCATCTTCTATGATGTTTTGATGTTGGAGGTTATGCCGGTTCTTCTCGGTTGGAGGTTTCACTCCTCTATTTGTTAGACATTCCTCCCTGCCTCGCTGTTTTGATGCTACTCGTTGTCTTGTTTCCAACAAGCTTGAGTTTGCTCGGTTCAGAGCTCATTTGCAGAAGTTATGGCAGTTCTGGTTTTCTTTAGAGTTTTCGTGCTGTGCAAAACGAGGGGTGTTGAGTGCTAAGCGGTAGTACCGCGGTCAGGGCGGTAGTACCGCCTATCGGCGGTAGTACCGCTTGTTAGTGCCGCTGGTACTACCGCCCCTGCTGTGGTCTCGATTTTTCGTGTCGGGTTTCCGTAAAGGACCACGCAGGGGAGCGGTAGTAGGGATGACAGTAGGGCGCGGTAGTTGTTGGGGAACATAGTAATTTCAAAAAAATTCCTACGCACACGCAAGATCATGGTGATGCATAGCAACGAGAGGGGAGAGAGTGTCCACGTACTCTCGTAGACCGAAAGCGGAAGCGTTAGCACAACGCAGTTGATGTAGTCGTCGTCTTCACGATCCGACCGATCAGAAATGCAGAGCATACGGCACCTCCGAGTTCAGCACACGTTCAGCCCGATGGCGTCCCTCGAACTCCGATCCAGCCGAGTGTTGAGGGAGAGTTCCGTCGGCCTGACGGCGTGGTGACGATGATGATGTTCTACCGGCGAGGCTTCGCCTAAGCACCGCTACGATATTATCGAGGTGGACTATGGTGGAGGGGGGCACCAC
Organism: Aegilops bicornis; assembly: GCA_021605145.1. NCBI lineage: Eukaryota > Viridiplantae > Streptophyta > Magnoliopsida > Poales > Poaceae > Aegilops > Aegilops bicornis. The sequence continues at coordinate 609,746,917 of CM038669.1, read as the reverse complement.
ACACGGCTAAAAGATCAATGATCAATTGTTGTGTCTTTGGGGTGCCCCCGTGCCCCCTTATATAAAGGAGCAAGGGGGGGGGGGAGGCGGCCGGCCAATAGCAGAATACTAAACGATCGTGTGCTAAGCTAACGGAATGGGTCAAGTCAATCACATCATTCTCCTAATGATGTGATCCCGTTAATTAAATGACAACTCTTTGTCCATGGCTAGGAAACATAACCATCTTTGATCAACGAGCTAGTCAAGTAGAGGCATACTAGTGACACTCAGTTTGTCTATGTATTCACACATGTATCATGTTTCCGGTTAATACAATTCTAGCATGAATAATAAACATTTATCATGATATAAGGAAATAAATAATAACTTTATCATTGCCTCTAGGGCATATTTCCTTTAGTCTCCCACTTGCACTAGAGTCAATAATCTAGTTCACATCACCATGTGATTTAACATCAATAGTTCACATCACCATGTGATTAACACCCATAGTTCACATCGTCATGTGACCAACACCCAAAGGGTTTACTAGAGTGAGTAATCTAGTTCACATTGCTACGTGATTAACACCCAAAGAGTACTAAGGTGTGATCATGTTTTGCTTGTGAGAGAAGTTTAGTCAATGGGTCTGACATATTCAGATCCATATGTATTTTGCAAATTTCTATGTCTAAAATGCTCTGCACGGAGCTACTTTAGCTAATTGCTCCCACTTTCAATATGTATCCAGATTAAGACTTAGAGTCATCTGGGTCAGTGCCAAAACTTGTATCGACGTAACCCTTTACGACGAACCTTTTGTCACCTCCATAATCGAGAAACATATCCTTATTCCACTAAGGATAATTTTGACCGCTGTTCAGTGATCTACTCCTAGATCACTATTGTACTCCCTTGCCAAAAATCAATGTAGGGTATACAATAGAGCTGGTACACAGCATGACATACTTTATAGAACCAATGGCTAAGACATAGGGAATGACTTTCATTCTCTTTCTATCTTCTGCCGTGGTCGGGTTTTGAGTCTTACTCAATTTCACACATTGTAACACAGGCAAGAACTCTTTCTTTGACTGTTCTATTTTGAACTACTTCAAAATCTTGTCAAGGTATGTACTCATTGAAAAACTTATCAAGCGTCTTGATCTATCTCTATAGATCTTGATGCTCAATATGTAAGCAGCTTCACCGAGGTCTTTCTTTGAAAAACTCCTTTCAAACACTCCTTTATGCTTTGCAGAATAATTCTACATTATTTCCGATCAACAATATGTCATTCACATATACTTATCAGAAATGTTCTAGTGCTCCCACTCACTTTCTTGTAAATACAGACTTCACCGCAAGTCAGTATAAAACTATATCCTTTGATCAACTTATCAAAGCGTATGTTCCAACTCCGAGATGCTTGCACCAGTCCATAGATGGATCGCTGGAGCTTTGCATATTTTGTTAGCACCTTTAGGATTGACAAAACCTTCTGGCTGCATCATATACAACTCTTCTCACTACTAGGAAAACGGCTATAGATGAAATGGACACTAATGGCGCACCACATGTGTGGTGCGCCATTAGAATATAGCAATGGCGCACCACTTACAGGTGCGCCATTAGTAATATATTACTAATGGCGCATCTGGTGTGTGGTGGGCCATTAGAAGTTTTGAAAAAAAATTGTTACTAATGGCGCACCATGGGATAGTGCACCATTACTAGTTGACATAGTAATGGCGCACCAAACCTACTGTGCGCCATTAGTAGTTTTGAAAAAAAAGAAAAAAACTAAAAAAAATGTTAGTAATGGTGCACCTGTCCACTCATGCGCCATTACTAAGTTTTTCCAAAAAAAATTCAAAAAAATTTCAATTTTTTTTATTTTTTTTCAAAACTAGTAATGGCGCACCGTGGGTGTGGTGTGCCATTACTAATTTAACTAGTAATGGCGCACCACCCCACGGTGCGCCATTACTAACTTGGCCGAACACCGAATGCACCCCCCCCCCCCCCCGCGTGGACCGCCTTTTCAGTTTAAAAAAAATAAAAGAAAATGATGGAAATGTGAAAAAAATAAAAGAAATTAAGTTTCCCATGTGATATGTGGTCTAGTTGTTGGGAAAATTTACAAATATGAATTTCGACTTTATTTGCAAAATCTCTCTGGAAATTTGTAAAATGGGCATAACTTCTGCATACGAACTCGGATTAAAAAGTTTTTTATATGAAAAATCATCTACTCAAAAAGTTACATCCGAATTTAACCCGGGGAACCCCGTTAAACAGTTTCAAAATCCCCAAAAACCCTATAGAAAAAAAGTTACGGGGCTTTCAAGATCTAGAGGCAAAAAAATTCAAAAAAAATTGGTTTTGATTTTTTTTTTCAAAAAATGATACATAATATGACCGGGAAGTTTGAAATATTTTTCAAAATTTCATCATAGTCATGAACATGAACAAAGTCCTATACAACAACAAGGTATAATAGGATTGATATGCTAGATATATCAACAAGTGCACGTGAAGTGAAATTTATTCTTTGGGGTTGGATAGAACTACGAAGTTAAGTGTGCTTAAATTTTGGAGTAGTGTGAGCATGGGTGATATTTCGGGAAGTTTGACCACGGAGTGCGATTTGACCTGAGATTAAGCATATTGACCCGAGATTAAGCCATAGTGACCTGAGATTAAGAAAAAAATGATTTTTTTTAAAAAAAATTCTGAAAAAAAATTGTTACTAATGGCGCACTTCGATGTGGTGCGCCATTAGTATAACCGATACAAATGGCGCACCGTGGGCGTTTCTAATGGCGCACCAGCGGTGCGCTAGAATACCAGATTCTAATGGCGCACCACAGGTGTGGTGCGCCATTAGAAAAAAATTCTAATGGCGTGATGCTAGTGGCGCACCGGTAGTGCGCCATTAGAAGGCAAAACTGGTGCGCCACTAGCATGCCTTTTCCTAGTAGTGTCTTTAATAAATCCATTAAGGAATGCAGTTTTTTTATCCATTTGCCAAATTTCATAAAATACGACAATTGCTAACATGATTCGGACAGACTTAAGCATATATACGAGTGAGAAACTCTCATCATAGTCAATACCTTGAACTTGTCGAAAACCTTTTGCGACAATTCTAGCTTTGTAGATAGTAACACTACTATCAGCGTCCGTCTTCCTCTTGAAGATCCATTTAATCTCAACGGCTCGCCGATCATCGCGCAAGTCAATCAAAGTCCATACTTTGTTCTCATACATGGATCACATCTCAGATTTCATGGCCTCAAGCCATTTTGCGGAATCTGGGCTCATCATCGCTTCCTCATAGTTCGTAGGTTCGTCATGGTCAAGTACAATGACCTCCAGAACAGGATTACCGAACCACTCTGGTGCGGACCTTACTTTGGTTTACCTACGAGGTTTGGTAATAACTTGATCTGAAGTTACATGATCATCATCATTAGCTTCCTCACTAATTGGTGTAGGAGTCACAGAAACTGATTTCTGTGATGAAGTACTTTCCAATAAGGGAGCAAGTACAGTTACCTCATCAAGTTCTACTTTCCTCCCACTCACTTCTTTCGAGAGAAACTCCTTCTCCAGAAAGGATCCATTCTTAGCAACAAAGATCTTGCCTTCGGATCTGTGATAGAAGGTGTACCCAACATTTTGGGTATCCTATGAAGATGCACTTCTCCGATTTGGGTTCAAGCTTATCATGTTGAAAACTTTTTCACATAAGCATCGCAACCCCAAACTTTAAGAAACGACAGCTTAGGTTTCTTGCTAAACCATAGTTCATACGGTGTCGTCTCAACAGATTTAGATGGTGCCCTTTTTAACGTGAATGCAGCTGTCTCTAATGCATAACCCCAAAACGATAGTGGTAAATCGGTAAGAGACATCATAGATTGCACTATATCCAATAAAGTACGGTTATGACGTTCGGACACACCACTATGCTGTGGTGTTCCAGGTGGCATGAGTTTGTGCAACTATTCCATATTGTTTTAATTGAAGGCCAAACTCGTAATTCAAATATTCGCCTCTGCGATCAGATCGTAGAAACTTTATTTTCTTGTCACGATGATTCTCCACTTCACTCTGAAACTCTTTGAACTTTTCAACTATTTCAGACTTGTGTTTCATCAAGTAGATATACCCATATCTGCTCAAATCATCTATGAAGGTCAGAAAATAATGATACTTGCCACGAGCCTTAACACTCGTTGGACCGCATACATCAGTATGTATTATTTCAAATACGTCAGTTGCTCGCTCCATTGTTCTGGAGAACAGAGTCTTAGTCATCTTGCCCATGAGGCATGGTTCGCAAGCATCAAGTGATTCCAAAAGTCCATCAGCATGGAGTTTCTTCATGCGCTTTACACCAATATGACCTAAGCGGCGATTACCACAAATAAGTTGCACTATCATTATTAACTTTGCATCTTTTGGCTTCAATATTATGAAAATGTGTATCACCACGATCGAGATCCAATAAACCATTTTCATTGAGTGTATGACCATAGAAGGTTTTATTCATGTAAATAGAACAACAATTATTCTCTCACTTAAATGAATAACCGTATTGCAATAAACATGATCAAATCATATTCATGCTCAACGCAAACACCAAATAACACTTATTTAGGTTCAACACTAATCCCGGAAGTATAGGGAGTGTGCGATGATGATCATATCAATCTTGGAACTACTTCCAACACACATCGTCACTTCACCCTTAACTAGTCTCTGTTTATTTTGCAACTCCCGTTTTGAGTTACTACTCTTAGCAACGAACCAGGTATCAAATCTTGAGGTTGCTATAAACACTAGTAAAGTACACATCAATAACATGTATATCAAATATAGCTTTGTTCACTTTACCATCCTTCTTATCCACCAAATATTTGGGGTAGTTCTGTTTCCAGTGACCAGTCCCTTTGCAGTAGAAGCACTCAGTTTCAGGCTTGGGTCTAGCTTTGGGTTTCTTCATTGGAGCAGCAACTTGCTTGCTATTCTTCTTGAAGTTCCCTTTCTTTCCCTTTGCCCTTTTACTTGAAACTAGTGGTCTTGTCAACCATCAATACTTGATTCTTTTCTTGATTTCTACCTTCGTCGATTTCAGCATCACGAAGAGCTTGGGAATTTTTCCATTATCCCTCACATATTATAGTTCATCACGAAGTTCTAGTAACTTGGTGATAGTGACTAGAGAATTCTGTCAATCACTATCTTATCTGGAAGATTAACTCCCACTTGATTCAAGCGATTGTAGTACCCAGACAATCTGAGCATATGCTCACTGGTTGAGCTATTCTCCTCCATCTTGTAGGCAAAGTACTGTCGGAGTTCTCATACCTCTCGACACGGCCATGAGTATGGAATACCAATTTCAACTCTTGGAACATCTTTTATGCTCCGTGGCATTCAAAACATTTTTGAAGTCCCGGTTCTAAGCCGTAAAGCATGGTGCACTAAACTATCAAGTAGTCATCATATTGAGCTTGCCAAACGTTCACAACGTTTGCATCTGCTCCTGCAATTGGTCTATCACCTAGCGGTGCATCAAGGACATAATACTTCTGTGCAGCAATGAGGAACATCTTTCAACATAGTTTTCTCTAGGAACATATCAAAAATAAAACAGGGGAGCTAAACGCGAGCTATTGATCTACAACATAGATATGCTAATACTATCAGGACTAAGTTCATGATAAATTAAAGTTCAATTAATCATATTACTTAAGAACTCCCACTTAGATAGACATCCCTCTAATCATCTAAGTAATCACGTGATCCAAATCAACTAAACCATGTCCGATCATCACGTGAGATGGAGTAGTTTCAATGGTGAACATCACTATGTTGATCATATCTTCTATATGATTCATGCTTCGACCTTCGGTCTCCGTGTTCGAGGCCATATCTGTTATATGCTAGGCTCGTCAAGTTTAACTCGAGTATTCCGCGTGTGCAACTGTTTTTGCACCCGTTGTATTTGAACGTAGAGCCTATCACACCCGATCATCATGTGGTGTCTCGGCCACGAAGAACTTTCATAGCGGTGCATACTCAGGGAGAACACTTATACCTTGGTAATTTAGTGAGAGATCATCTTATAATGCTACCGTCAATCAAAGCAAGATAAGATGCATAAAAGATAAACATCACATGCAATCAATATAAGTGATATGATATGACCATCATCATATTGTGCTTGTGATCTCCATCTCCGAAGCACCGTCATGATCACCATTGTCACTGGCGCGACACCTTGATCTCCATCGTAGCATCGTTGTCGTCTCGCCAACTTATGCTTCTACGACTATCACTACCACTTAGTGATAAAGTAAAGCATTACATGGCGTTTGCAGTGCATACAATAAAGCGACAACCATATGGCTCCTGCCAGTTGCCGATAACTTGGTAACAAAACATGATCATCTCATACAATAAAATATAGCATCATGCCTTGACCACATCACATCACAAAATGCTCTGCAAAAACAAGTTAGACGTCCTCTACTTTGTTGTTGCAAGTTTTACGTGGCTGCTATGGGCTGAGCAAGAACCGTTCTTACCTACGCATCAAAACCACAACGATAATTTGTCAAGTTGGTGTTGTTTTAACCTTCGCAAGGACCAGGCGTAGCCACACTTGGTTCAACTAAAGTTGGAGAAACTGACACCCGCTAGTCACCTATGTGCATATCACGGTGGTAAAACCAGTCTCGCGTAAGCGTATGCGTAATGTCGGTCCGGGCCGCTTTATCCAACAATACCACCGAACTAAAGTATGACATGCTGGTAAGCAGTATGACTTGTATCGCCCACAACTCACTTGTGTTCTACTCGTGCATATAACATATACGCATAAAACCTGGCTCGGATGCCACTGTTGGGGAACGTAGTAATTTCAAAAAAATTCCTACGCACACGCAAGATCATGGTGATGCATAGCAATGAGAGGGGAGAGTGTGTCCACGTACCCTCGTAGACCGAAAGCGGAAGCGTTAGCACAACGCGGTTGATGTAGTCGTACGTCTTCACGATCCGACCGATCAAGTACCGAACGTACGGCACCTCCGAGTTCAGCACACGTTCAGCCCGATGACGTCCCTCGAACTCCGGTCTAGCCGAGTGTTGAGGGAGAGTTTCGTCAGCACGACGGCGTGGTGATGATGATGATGTTCTACCGACGCATGGCTTTGCCTAAGCACCGCTACGATATTATCGAGGTGGACTATGTGGAGGGGGGCACCACACACGGCTAAAAGATCAATGATAAATTGTTGTGTCTTTGGGGTGCCCCCTGCCCCCGTATATAAAGGAGCAAGGGGGGAGAGGCGGCCGGCCAGGAGAGGGGCGCGCCAGGAGGAGTCCTACTCTCACCGGGAGTAGGACTCCCTTCCTTCCTTGTTGGATTAGGAGAAGGGGGGAAAGAGGAGAGAGAGAGGAAGGAAAGGGGGGGCGCCGCCCCCCTCCTTGTCCAATTCGGACTAGAGGGGGAGGGGGCACGCGGCCTGCCCTAGTCACATCTCCTCTTCTCCACTGAGGCCCATGTAGGCCCATTAAACCCCCGGGGGGTTCCGGTAACCTCCCGGTACTCCGGTATATATCCGATAACCCCCGGAACCATTCCGGTGTCCGAATATAGTCGTCCAATATATCAATCTTCATGTCTCGGCCATTTCGAGACTCCTCGTCATGTCCGTGATCACATCCGGTCTCCGAACTACCTTCGGTACATCAAAACATATAAACTCATAATATAATTGTCATCGAAACTTTAAGCGTGCGGACCCTACGGGTTCGAGAACTATGTAGACATGACCGAGACACGTCTCCGCCAATAACCAATAGCAAAACCTGGATGCACATATTGGCTCCCACGTATTCTACGAAGATCTTTATCGGTCAAACCGCATAACAACATACGTTGTGACCTTTGTCATCGGTATGTTACTTGCCCGAGATTCGATCGTCGGTATCTCAATACCTAGTTCAATCTCATTACCGGCAAGTCTCTTTACTCGTTCCGTAATACATCATCCAGCAACTAACTCATTAGTTACAATGCTTGCAAGGCTTATAGTGATGTGCATTACTGAGTGGGCCCAGAGATACCTCTCCGACAATCGGAGTGACAAATCCTAATCTCGAAATACGCCAAACCAACAAGTACCTTCGGAGACACCTGTAGAGCACCTTTATAATCACCCGATTCGTTGTGGACGTTTGGTAGCACACAAAGTGTTCCTCCGATAAACGGGAGTTGCATAATCTCATAGTCATAGGAACATGTATAAGTCATGAAGAAAGCAATAGCAGAATACTAAACGATTGTGTGCAAAGCTAACGGAACGGGTCAAGTCAATCACATCATTCTCCTAATGATGTGATCCCGTTAATCAAATGACAACTCTTTGTCCATGGCTAGGAAACATAACCATGTTTGATCAACGAGCTAGTCAAGTAGAGGCATACTAGTGACACTCAGTCTGTCTATTCACACATGTATCATGTTTCCGGTCAATACAATTCTAGCATGAATAATAAACATTTATCATGATATAAGGAAATAAATAATAACTTTATTATTGCTTCTAGGGCATATTTACTTCAGTAGTACCGCTTATTAGCGGTAGTACCGCTCCTACGTCCGCTCCAGCTGTCGCTCAGCTCGCTGCCCTCCTCTGATTTCCTGCAGCTGTAGGGAGCGGCAGTACCTCTTATAGGTGGTAGTACCGCCCACGTGGTGGTAGTACCGCCCTAGTGCATGTACTTCTCCTTCCTCAGTCCTGGTTTCCCTATGCCTGCTTGTGGCAGCGGTAGTACCGCTCCGGCAGCGGTAGTACCGCCCAGATGCGGGTTGCGGGCTACATAACGGTTAGTTTTTCCCCACCTATAAAAGGGGGTCTTCTTCCCCAATGAACCTTATCCTTTGAGCTCGTGTTCTTCCCCCATTGTTGACCTTCTTCGAGCTTGCTAACTCTCAATCCCTCCATGGATTCTTGCTAGTTTTGAGGGAAAGAGAGGAGATCTAGATCCACATTTCCACCAATTACTTTCTCCTCTATGTGAGGGGAACCCCTTGGATCTAGATCTTGGAGTTCTTGGTGTTCTCCTTCTTGTTCTTCCTCTCATTTTCCTCCCTAACATTAGTTGCTTTGGTGGGATTTGAGAGAGAAGGACTTGGGCACTCCGTGTGCCCTTGCCATTGCATTATCAGTTTGAGTTCTCCACGGTGATACGTGGAAGTTACAAGTTGAGAAGCTTATTACTCTTGGGTGCTTGGTACCCTTGAGCTTGTTCCTCTTGGGTGCTTGGGCGCCCTAGACGGTTTATGGTGTTCGGAGCTCAATCATTGTGGTGTAAAGCTCTGGGAAAGCGTTGGGGTCTCCAATTAGGTTGTGGAGATCGCCTCGAGCAATTTGACGGGTACCGGTGACCGCCCCCAAGGGTTGCCAAAGTGTACGGGTTCGGTGACCGCCCCCAAGGGTTGCCATTTATGCAGGTTCGGTGACCACCCTCAAGGGTCCCTTAGTGGAATCACGGCATCTTGCATTGTGCCGGGCGTGAGGAGATTACAGTGGCCCTAGTGGCTTCTTGGGGAGCATTGTGCCTCTACACCGCTCCAAAGCGGAGATTAGCATCCGCAAGGGTGTGAACTTCGGGATACATAAATGCCTCCGCGTTCCTCGGTTATCTCTTACGAGCCCTTTACTTATGCACTTTACTTTGTGATAGCCATATTGTTTCTTGTCATATATCTTGCTATCACTTAGTTGTTTATCTTGCTTAGCATAAGTTGTTGGTGCACTAGGTGAGCCTAGTTGTTTTAGGTTTTGTGCTTGACAAATTAACCGTTAGGTTTATTCCCCATTTGTTCAAGCCTAAACCGTAATTATTTTAAAGCGCCTATTCACCCCCCCTCCTCTAGGCGACATCCACAATCTTTCAGAAGGTTATGTTTCGACATCGGAAAGGGTTCCGATAGGTTCGGGCATTTTCCGGAGTACCGGGGGGTTACCGGAACCCCCCGGGGGCTTAATGGGCCTTCATGGGCCTTAGTGGAAGAGGGGAGGAGGCGGCCAAGTGGACGCGCGCGCCCCCCAAGCCCAATCCGAATTGGGGGAGGGGGCCCTTTCCTTCTCTCCCTCTTCCTCTTTCCTTTCCCTCCTAGTTGGACTAGGAAAAGGGGTGACCTACTCCTAGTAGGAGTAGGATTCCCCCCCCCTTGGGGCACGCCCCATGAGGCCGGCCGACCCCCTCCTCCACTCCTTCATATATGGGGGAGGGGGGCACCCCATAGACACACAAGTTGATCTTTAGCCGTGTGCGGTGCCCCCCTCCACATTTTTACACCTCGGTCATATCGGCATAGTGCTTAGGCGAAGCCCTGCGCCGGTAACTTCATCATCACCGTCACCACGCCATCGTGCTGACGAAACTCTCCTTCGGCCTCAACTGGATCAAGAGTACGAGGGACGTCACCGAGCTGAATGTGTGCAGATCGCGGAGGTGCTGTGCGTTCGGTACTGGGATCGGTTGGATCGCGAAGACGTTCGAATACATCAACCGTGTTACTAAACGCTTCCGCTTTCGGTCTACGAGGGTACGTGGAATCACTCTCTTGCTCGTTGTTATACATCACCTAGATAGATCTTGCGTGTTCGTAGGATTTTTTTTGAAATTACTGCGTTCCCCAACAGTGGCATCAGAGCCAGGTCTATGCGTAGATGTTATATGCACGAGTAGAACACAAAGAGTTGTGGGCGATAATAGTCATACTGCTTACCAGCATGTCATACTTTGATTCAGCGGTATTGTTGGATGAAGCGACTCAGACCGACATTACATGACCGCGTTCATGAGACTAGTTCTACCGCCGTGCTTTGCACACAGGTGGCTAGTGGGTGTCTGTTTCTCCAACTTTAGTTGAATCGAGTGTGACTACGCCCGGTCCTTGTTGAAGGTCAAAACAGCACACTTGACGAAAAATCGTTGTGGTTTTGATGCGTAGGTAAGAATAGTTCTTGCTAAACCCGTAGCAGCCACGTAAAACTTGCAACAACAAAGTAGATGACGTCTAACATGTTTTTGCAGGGCTTGCTGTGATGTGATATGATCAAGACGTGATGATATATAATTTGTTGTATGAGATGATCATGTTTTGTAACAGTTATCGGCAACTGGCAGGAGCCCTATGGTTGTCGCTTTATTGTATGAAATGCAATCGCCATGTAATTGCTTTACTTTATCACTAAGCGGTAGCGATAGTCGTAGAAGCAATTTTTGGCAAGACGACAACGATGCTTCGAAGGAGATCAAGGTGTCAAGCCCGTGACGATGGTGATCATGACGGTGCTTTGGAGATGGAGATCAAAGGCACAAGATGATGATGGCCATATTATATCACTTATATTGATTGCATGTGATGTTTATCCTTTATGCATCTTATTTTGCTTAGTACGGCGGTAGCATTATAAGATGATCTCTCACTAAATTTCAAGGTATAAGTGTTCTCCCTGAGTATGCACCGTTGCGAAAGTTCATCGTGCCGAGACACCACGTGATGATCGGGTGTGATAAGCTCTACGTTCACATGCAACGGGTGCAAGCCAGCTTTGCACACGCAGAATACTCGAGTTAAACTTGACGAGCCTAGCATATGCAGATATGGCCTCGGAACACTGAGACCGAAAGGTCGAGCGTGAATCATATAGTAGATATGATCAACATAGTGATGTTCACCATTGAAAACTACTCCATCCCACGTGATGATTGGACATGGTTTAGTTGATATGGATCACATGATCACTTAGATGATTAGAGGGATGTCTATCTAAGTGGGAGTTCTTAAGTAATATGATTAATTGAACTTTAATTTATCATGAACTTAGTACCTGATAGTATTTTGCATGTCTATGTTGTTGTAGATAAATGGCCCGTGCTACTGTTCCATTGAATTTTAATGCATTCCTAGAGAAAGCTAAGTTGAAAGATGATGGTAGCAATTACACGGACTGGGTCCATAACTTGAGGATTATCCTCATTGCTGCACAGAAGAATTACGTCCTGGAAGCACCGCTAGGTGCAAGACCCGCTGCAGGAGCAACGCCGGACGTTGTGAACGCCTGGCAGAGCAAGCTGATGACTACTCGATAGTTCAGTGTGCCATGCTTTATGGATTGACAGAATTCTCTAGTCACCAACACTAAGTTACTAGAACTTCGTTATGAACTATAGTATGCAAGGGATGACGAAAACGATTCCCGAGCTCTTCGTGATGTTGAAATCGACAAAGGTAGAAATCAAGAAAGAGCATCAAGTGTTGATGATTGACAAGACCACTAGTCTCAAGGAAAAGGGCAAATGGAAGAAGGGAAGTTCAAGAAGAGCGGCAAGCAAGTTGCTGCTCGAGTGAAGAAACCCAAGTCCGGACCTAAGCACGAGACTAAGTGCTTTTGCTGCAATGGAACTGGTCACTAGAAGCGGAACTACCCCAAGTATTTGGCGGACAAGAAGGATGGCAAAGTGAACAAAGGTATATTTGAGATCTGATTATTGATGTGTATTTTACTAGTGTTCGTAGCAACCCCTCGGTATTTGATCTTGGTTCAGGTTGCTAAGAGTAGTAACTTGAAGCAGGAGTTGCAGAATGAACAGAAACTAGTTGAAGGGAAGTGAAGATGAGTGTTGGAAGTAGTTCCAAGATTGATATGATCATCATCGCACACTCCCTATACTTTCGGGATTAGTATGGAACCTAAATAAGTGTTATTTGGTGTTGAGCATAAGTATGATTTGATCATGTTTATTGCAATCGTTATTCATTTAAGTAAGAGAATAAATTGTTGTTACATTTACATGAATAAAACCTTATATGGTTACACACCCAATGAAAATGATTCATTGGATCTCGATCATAGTGATACACATATTCATAATATTGAAACCAAAAGATGCAAAGTTAATAATGATAGTGCAACTTATTTGTGTCACTGCCGTTTAGGTCATATTGGTGTAAAGCGCATGAAGAAAACACCATGTTGAAGGACAATTGGAATCACTAGATTATGAATCATTTGATGCTTGCGAACCGTGCCGTTTGGGCAAGATGACTAAAACTCCGTTCTCGGAACAATGGAACAAGCTACTGACTTATTGGAAATAATACATATCGATGTATGCGATCCAATGAGTGTTGATGCTAAATGGCAAGTATCGTTATTTTCTGACTTTCACAAGATGATTTGAGCAGATATGGGTATATCTACTTGATGAAACATAAGTGCAGAAATAGTTGAAAGGTTCAAAGAATTTCAGATTGAAGTGGAAAAATCATCGTAACAAGAAAATAAAGTTTCTGCGATCTAATCGCAAAAGGCGAATAATTGAGTTCTGAGTTTGGTCTTCAATTAAAATAATGTGGAATAGTTTCACAGCTCACGCCACCAGAACACCACAATGTTATGGTGTGTCCGAGCGTCGTAACCGCACTTTATTTGATATGGTGCGATCTATGATGTCTCTTATCGGTTTACCACTATCATTTTGGGGTTATGCATTAGAGACAGCTGCATTCACGTTTAATAGGGCACCATCTAAATCCATTGAGACGACACCATATGAACTATGGTTTAACGGTAAGAACCTAAGCTGTCGTTTCTTAAAAAGTTTGGAGTTGTGATGCTTATGTGAAAAAGTTTTCACCTGATAAGCTCAAACCCAAATCGGAGAAGTGCGTCTTCATAGAATACCCAAAGGTAACTATTGGGTACACCTTCTATCACAGATCCGAAGGCAAGTTTTTCGTTGCTAAGATGGATCCTTTCTAGAGAAGAAGTTTCTCTCGAAAGAAGTGAGTGGGAGGAAAGTAGAACTTGATGAGGTAATTATACCTTCTCCCTTATTGGAAAGTAGTTCATCACGTAAATCAGTTCCATTGATTCCTACACCAATTAATGAGGAAGTTAATGATGATGATCATGAAACTTCAGATCAAGTTGCTACCAAACCTCGTAGGTCTTCCAGAGTAAGATCCGCACCAGAGTAGTACGGTAATCATGTTACTAGACCATGATGAACCTACGAACTATGAGGAAGCGATGATGAGCTCAGATTCCGCGAAATGGCTTGAGGCCATAAAATCTGAGATATGATCCATGTATGAGAACAAAAGTATGGACTTTGATTGACTTGCTCGATGATCAGCAAGCCATGTTAAATAAATGGATCTTCAAGAGGAAGGCGGACACCGATAGTAGTGTTACTATCTACAAAGCTCGACTTGTCACAAAAGGTTTTCGACAAGTTCAAGGTGTTGACTACAATGAGATTTTCTCAAGCTGTAGCGATGCTTAAGTCTGTCCGAATCATGTTAGCAATTGCCACATTTTATGAAATCTGGCAAATGGATGTCAAAACTACATTCTTTAATGGATTTATTAAAGAAGAGTTGTATATGATGCAACGGAAGGTTTTGTCAATCCTAAAGGAGCTAACAAAATGTGCAAGCTCCGGCGATCCATCAATGGACTGGTGCAAGCATCTCGGAGTTGGAATATACGCTTTGATGTGTTGATCAAAGCATATGATTTTATCTGAGACTTTTGGAAAGGCCTGTATTTACAAGAAAGTGAGTGGGAGCACTACAGCCTTTACGATAAAGTATATGTGAATGACATATTGTCGATCGGAAATAATGTAGAATTATTACGCAAAGCATAAAGGAGTGTTTGAAAGGAGTTTTTTCAAAGAAAGACCTCGGTGAAGCTGCTTACATATTGAGCATCAATATCTATAGAGATAGATCAAGTCGCTTGATAAGTTTTTTCAATGAAGACATACCTTGACAAGATTTTGAAGTAGTTCAAAATGGAGCAGTCAAAGAAAGAGTTCTTACCTGTGTTACAAGGTGTGAGATTGAGTAAGACTCAAAACCCGACCACGGCGAGAAGATAGAAAGAGAATGAAAGTCATTCCCTATGCATCAGCCATAGGTTCTATAAAGTATGTCATCTTGTGTACGGATCTATTGCATACCCTACCACTAAGCTTGGCAAGGAGTGCAATAGTGATCTAGGAAGTAGATCAATGGACAATGGTCAAAATTATCCTTAGTAGAATAAGGATGTGTTTCTCGATTATGGAAGTGAAAAAGGTTAAATGCGTAAAGGGTTACGTCGATGCAAGTTTTAAACACTAATCTAGATGACTACGAGTCTCAATCTGGATACATATTGAAAGTGGGAGCAATTAGCTAGAGTAGCTCCGTGCGAGCATTGTAGACATAGAAATTTGCAAAATACATACGGATCTGAATGTGGCGGACCCGTTGACTAAACTTCTCTCACAAACAAAACATGATCACACCTTAGTACTCTTTGGGTGTTAATCACATAGCGATGTGAGCTAGATTCGACTCTAGTAAACCCTTTGGGTGTTGGTCACATGTCGATGTGAACTATGGGTGTTAACCACATATAGATGTGAACTATTGATGTTAAATCACATGGCAATGTGAACTAGATTATTGACTCTAGTGCAAGTGGGAGACTGAAGGAAATATGCCCTAGAGGCAATAATAAAGTTATTATTTATTTCCTTATATCATGATAAATGTTTATTATTCATGCTAGAATTGTATTAAGGAAACATAATACATGTGTGAATACATAGACAAACAGAGTGTCACTAGTATGCCTCTACTTGACTAGCTCGTTAATCAAAGATGGTTATGTTTCCTAACCATAGACATGAGTTGTCATTTGATTAACGGGATCACATCATTAGGAGAATGATCTGATTGACATGACCCATTCCGTTAGCCTAGCACTTGATCGTTTAGTATGTTGCTATTGCTTTCTTCATGACTTATACATGTTCACGTAACTATGAGATTATGCAACTCCCGTTTACGGAGGAACACTTTGGGTGCTACCAAACATCACAACGTAAGCTGGATGATTATAAAGGAGTACTACAGGTGTCTCCAAAGGTACATGTTGGGTTGGCGTATTTCGAGATTAGGTTTTGTCACTCCGATTGTCGGAGAGGTATCTCTGGGCCCTCTCGGTAATACACATCACTAAGCCTTGCAAGCATTACAACTAATGAGTTAGCTGTGAGATGATGTATTACGGAACGAGTAAAGAGACTTGCGATGTGAGATTGAACTAGGTATTGGATACCGACGATCGAATCTCGGGCAAGTAACATACCGATGACAAAGGGAACAACGTATGTTGTTATCGCGGTCTGACCGATAAAGATCTTCGTAGAATATGTAAAGAGCCAATATGGGCATCCAGGTCCCGCTATTGGTTATTGACGGAGGCGTGTCTCGGTCATGTCTACATTGTTCTCGAACCGTAGGGTCACTTGACGCTTAAGGTTTCGATGACGGTTATATTATGAGTTTTGTGTATTTTGATGTACCGAAGGAGTTCGGAGTCCGGATGTGATCACGGACATGACGAGGAGTCTCGAAATGATCGAGACATAAAGATTGATATATTGGACGGCTATATTCGGACACGGAAAGGTTCGGAAGTTTCGGAGAAAACCGAGTCTTGGGAGGGTTACCGGAACCCCGGGAAGTAATGGGCCTTATTGGGCCAAAGGGAGAGAGAGGGCCGCACCGGAGGTGGCGCGCCCCCCATGGGGAGTCCGAATTGGACAAGGAGGCGCGACCCCCTTTCCTCTCCCTCTCCTCTCTTTCCTTCCTTCCTCCTTCCTAGTTGGACTAGGAAAGGGAGTCCTACTCCCACTAGGAGGAGGACTCCCCCTCCTTGGCGCGCCTCCTAGGGCCGGCCGGCCCTCCCCTTGCTCCTTTATGCTCACAGGGGGGGGCACCCTAGAACACACAAGTTGATCCTTGAGATCGTTCCTTAGCCGTGTGCGGTGCCCCCTCCACCATATTCCACCTCGGTCATATCGTGGCGGTGCTTAGGCGAAGCCTGCGTCGATAGAACATCAAGATCGTCCACGCCGTCGTCTTGTGGAACTCTCTCTCCGGAGCTTTGCTGGATCGGAACTGAGGAGCGCCACCGAGCTGAGCGTGTGCCAAGAACTTCGGAGGCGCCGGAGTAACGGCGCTGGGATCGGTCGGATCGCGAGGAGAGCGTCGACTACTTCCTCTACGTTGTGATCGCTTCGCTTCGGTCACGAGAATGCGTAGACAACACTCTCCCCTCTCGTTGCTATGCCATCACCATGGTCTTGCGTGTGCGTAGGAAATTTTTTGAAATTACTACGTTCCCCAACACATGCACCCTTGATGAGTGGTCTAATTTTACTAAATCTCGATAGTAGTGATACACATATTCATAGTATTGAAGCCAAAATATATAAGTTCAATAACGATAGTGCAACTTATTTGTGGCACTGCCGTTTAGGTCATATTGGTGTAAAGTGCATGAAGAAACTCCATGCTGATGGGCTTTTGTAATCATTTGATTATGAATCACTTGGTACTTGCGAACCGTGCCTCATGGGTAAGATGACTAAAACGCCGTTCTCTGGAACTATGGAGCGAGCAACAGATTTGTTGGAAATCATACATACAGATGTATGTGGTCCAATGAATGTTGAGGCTCGCGGCGGGTATCGTTATTTTCTTACCTTCATAGATGATTTAAGCAGATATGGGTATATCTACTTAATGAAACATAAGTCTGAAACATTTGAAAAGTTCAAAGAATTTCAGAGTGAAGTGGAAAAAATAATAATACTTCAAGCATACTAATCAAAGTAATTATGTCTTCTCAAAATAACATGGCCAAAGAAAGTTCATCCCTACAAAATCATATAGTTAGGCTATGTTTCATTTTCTTCACACAAAGATGTTCCCAACTTCTATACCCCCGATGACAAGCCAAGAAATTGTTTCATACTTAAATAATCTCAAACTTTTTCAACCTTCACGCAATACATGAGCGTGAGCCATGGATATAGCACTATGGGTGGAATAGAATATGATGATGGGGATTGTGTGGAGAAGACAAAAAAGGAGAAAGTCTCACATTGACGAGGATAATCAACGGGCTATGGAGATGCCCATCAATTGATGTCAACATGAGGAGTAGGGATTGTCATGCAACAGATGCGCTAGAGCTTTGAATGCTCAACAAAAGAAAACTAGTGGGTGTGCATCCAACTTGCTTGCTCATGAAGACCTAGGGCATTTTGAGGAAGCCCATCGTAGGAATATACAAGTCAAGTTCTATAATGAAAAATTCCCACTAGTATAAAAGACAACTTATGAGACTCACTATATGAAAAACATGGTGCTACTTTGAAGCACAATATATGAGACTCACTACATGAAGAACAAGGTGCTACTTTGAAGCACAATATATGAGACTCACTACATGAAGAACAAGGTGCTACTTTGAAGCACAAGTGTGGAAAAAGAGATAGTAGCATTGCCCTTTTTTTGGGCCTTTCTTTTTTTCTTTTTGGCCTTTCTCTTTTTTTTGGGGCAATGCTCTAATAATGATGATCATCACACTTCTATTGATTACAACATAAGGATTACAACTCTAAACTAGAACAAGGTATGACTCTATATGAATGCCTCCGGCGGTGTACCAGGATGGTGCAATGAATCAAGAGTGACATGTATGAAAAATAATGCATGGTGGATTTGCCACAAATACGATGTCAACTACATGATCATGCAATGGCAATATGACAAAAGTAAAGTATGTCATGATGATGATGAACGGAGCGGTGGAAAGTTGCATGGCAATATATCTCGGAATGGCTATGGAAATGCCATAATAGGTAGGTATGGTGGCTGTTTTGAGGAAGATATAAGAAGGTTTATGTGTGATAGAGCGTATCATATCACGGGGTTTGGATGCACCGGCGAAGTTTTTACCAACTCTCAAGGTGAGAAAGGGCAATGCAGTGCAATCAAGAGGCTAGCAAAGGCGAAAAAAGTAAAAGTGCGTATAATCCATGGACTCAACATTAGTCAAAAGAACTCATATACTTATTGCAAAAATTTAGAAGTCATCAAAAATCAAGTACTACGCGCATGCTCCTAGGGGATAGATTGGTAGGAAAAGACCATCGCTCGTCCCCGACCGCCACTCATAAGGATGCACAAGCCAGGTACACTTCATGTTTCAAATTTGTTACACAACTTTAACCATACGTGCATGCTACAGGATTTGCAAACTTCAACACAAGCATTTCTCAAATTCACAACTACTCAACTAGCACGACTTTAATATTATCACCTCCGTATCTCAAAACAATTATCAAGCATCAAACTTATCTTAGTATTCAACACACTCAAAAGAAAGTTTCACATATCTTGAATACCAAGTATATTAATATTAAGCAAATTACCATGCTATTAACGACTCTCAAAATAATCTAAGTGAAGCATGAGAGATCAATACTTTCTTTAAAACAAATCCACCACTGTGCTCTAAAAGATCTAAGTGAAGTACTAGAGCAAAAGTTATCACGCTCAAAAGATATAAGTGAAGCACTATGATCAAAACTATCAAGCTCAAAAGATATAAGTGAAGCACATAGAGTATTCTATCAAATTCCAATTCATGTATGGCTCTATCAAAAGGTGTGTACAGCAAGGATGATTGTGGTAAACTAACAAGCAAAGACGAAAATAATACAAGACGCTCCAAGCAAAACACTTATCATGTGGTGAATAAAAATATAGCTCCAAGTAAATTACCGATGGAAGTGGACGAAAGAGAGGATGCCTTCCGGGGCATCCCCAAGCTTTGACTTTTTGGTGTCCTTGGATTATCTTGGGGGTGCCATGGGAATCCCCAAGCTTAGGCTCTTGCCACTCCTTGTTCCATAATCCATCAAAAGAATTCACCCAAAACTTGAAAACTTCACAACACAAAACTCAATTGAAATCTCGTGAGCTCCGTTAGAGAAAGAAAACAAAAGACTACTTTAAGATACTGTAATGAACTCATTCTTTATTTATATTGGTGATAAACCTACTGTATTCCAACTTCTCTATGGATCATAAACTATTTTACTAGCCATAGATTCATCAAAATAAGCAAACAACACACACAAAACAGAATCTGTCAAAAACAGAACAGTCTGTAGTAATCTGTAACTAACGCAAACTTCTGGAACTCAAAAAATTCTACGAAAATTAGACGACCTGGACAATTTGTTTATTGATCAAAATTGGAATCAATATTTTATCACGTTCTGGTGATTTTTAACAATTCGGTCACTGAGCGCAAAGTTTCTGGAAATTACAGCAAGATCAAATAACTATCATCCAAGAAGATCCAATAGGTTTAACTTGGCACAAACACTAATTAAAAGAGAAAACCACATATACAGAGGCTAGATGGATTTATTTATTCCTAAACAGAAGCAAAAACAACAAAAAAATAAAATTGGGTTGCCTCCCAACAAGCGCTATTGTTTAACGCCCCTAGCTAGGCATAAAAGCAAGGATAGATCGAGGTATTGCCATCTTTGGTAGGCAATCCATAAGTGGCTCTCATAATAGATTCATATGGTAATTTTATTTTCTTTCTACGAAAGTGTTCCATGCCTTTCTTTAATGGAAATTGGAATCTAATATTTCCTTCCTTCATATCAATAATTGCACCAATCGTTCTAAGAAAAGGTCTACCAAGAATAATAGGACATGAAGGATTGCAATCTATATCAAGAACGATAAAATCTACGGGCACATAATTCCTATTTGCAACAATAAGAACATCATTAATTCTTCCCATACGCTTTTTAATAGTGGAATCTGCAAGATGCAAGTTTAGCGAGCAATCATCAAAGTCATGGAAATCTACCAAATCACACAAAGTTTTGGGAATAGTAGAGACACTAGCACCCAAATCACACAAAGCATGAAACTCATAATCTTTAATTTTAATTTTGATAGTAGGTTCCCACTCATCATAGAGTTTCCTAGGGATAGAAACTTTCAACTCAAGTTTTTCTTCATAAGATTGCATCAAGGCATCAACAATGTGTTCGGTAAAGGCCTTATTTTGACTATAAGCATGAGGAGAATTTAGTACGGTTTGCAACAAGGAAATACAATCAATTAAAGAGCAATTTTCATAATTAAATTCCTTGAGATCCAATATAGTGGGTTTAGCAACATCTAGATTTTTATTTCTTTCAATCCCACTTTTATCAATTTCATCATCAAGATCTATAAACTCCGAATTCTTTGAACGTCTTCTAGGTAAAGTAAGATCATATTCAGTTTCATCAAGATTCATATTGCAAAACAAAGATTTAATAGGGGACACATCAATAACTTTTAGATCTTCATCTTGATTATCATAGGAATTAGAAGAACACGCTTTAATAAAGGCATCTTTGGAAGCACGCATCCTAGCGGTTCTTTCTTTGCACTCATCAATGGAAATTCTCATAGCTTTGAGAGACTCATTGATATCATGCTTAGGAGGAATAGATCTAAGCTTTAAAGAATCAACCTCAAGAGAAATTCTATCAACGTTCCTAGCCAAATCATCAACTTTAAGCAATTTCTCTTCAAGCAAAGCATTAAAATTCTTTTGTGAATTCATAAACTCTTTAACACTACTCTCAAATTCAGAGGGCATCTTATTAAAATTTCCATAAGAGTTGTTGTAGGAATTTCCATAATTATTAGAAGGATTACTAGGATAAGGCCTAGGATTGAAATTCCTCTATAATGCGTTGTTACCAAAATTATTCCTACCAACAAAATTCACATCCATAGATTCATTATTATTCTCAATCAAAGTAGACAAAGGCATATCATTAGGATCGGAAGAAACACTCTTAGTAGCAAATAATTTCATAAGTTCATCCATCTTTCAACTCAAGACATTGATTTCTTCTATCGCATGCACTTTTTATTAGTAGATCTTCCAAAGATGCCATTGAGAATAATTAACCATAATATTATCTAGGAGTTTAGTAGCATCCCGTAGAGTGATTTCCATAAAAGTACCTCCCGCGGTCGAATCTAAAAGATTTCTAGAAGCAAAATTCAATCCGGCATAAAAATTTTGTATAATCATCCACAAGTTCAAACCATGAGTAGGACAATTACGTATCATTAATTTCATTCTCTCCCAAGCTTTTGCAACATGTTCATGATCAAGTTGCTTAAAATTCATAATATCGTTTCTAAGAGAGATAATCTTAGCGGGAGGAAAATACTTAGAGATAGAAGCATCTTTGCACTTGTTCCAAGAATCAATACTATTTTTAGGCAAAGACGAAAACCACGCTTTAGCACGATCTCTAAGAGAAAAAGGAAATAGCTTCAATTTAACGACATCATTATCGACATCTTTTTTTCTTTTGCATATCACATAAATCAACGAAGCTATTCAGATGAGTAGCGGCATCTTCACTAGGAAGGCCGACGAATTGATCTTTCATAACAAGATTCAACAAAGCAGTATTGATTTCACAAGATTCAGTATTGGCAAGAGGAGCAATCGGAGTGCTAAGGAAATAATTATTATTGGTATTGGTGAAATCACACAATTTGGTAGCATCTTGAGCCATTGCAAAAAACAAGCAATCCAACACAAGAGCAAACAAAAGGCAACGGGAAAAAGAGGAGGAGATTGGGAAAGAGAGGGCGAATAAAACGGCAAGGGTGAAGTGGGGGAGAGGAAAACGAGAGGCAGATGGCAAATAATGTAATGCGAGAGATAAGGGATTGTGATGGGTACTTGGTATGTTGACTTTTGCGTAGACTCCCCGGCAACGGCGCCAGAAATCCTTCTTGCTACGTCTTGAGTTTGCGTTGGTTTTCCCCGAAGAGGAGAGGATGATGCAGCATAGTAGCGTAAATATTTCCCTCAGTTTTTGAGAACCAAGGTATCAATCCAGTAGGAGGTCACGCACAAGTCCCTCGTCCCTGCACAAAACGATAGCTACTCGCAACCAACGCGATTAGGGGTTGTCAGTCCCTTCACGGTCACTTACGAGAGTGAGATCTGACAGAGATAATATTTTTGGTATTTTTGGTATAAAAATGCAAAGTGAAAAGTAAAAGGCAAAGTAAAACAAAGCAAGTATAAAAGTGAAGGAGATTGATATGATGAGAATAGACCCGAGGGCCATAGGTTTCACTAGTGGCTTCTCTCAAGAGCATAAGTATTCTACGGTGGGTGAACAAATTACTGTTGAGCAATTGATGAATTGAGCATAGTTATGAGTATATCTAGGTATGATCATGTATATAGGCATCACGTCCGAGACAAGTAGATCGAAACGATTACGCATCTACTACTATTACTCCACTCATCGACCGCTATCCAAAGCATGCATCTAGAGTATTAAGTAAAAAAGCAGAGTAACGCCTTAAGCAAGATGACATGATGTAGAGGAATAAATTCATGCAATATGATAAATACCCCATCTTGTTATCCTCGATGGCAACAATACAATATGTGCCTTGCAACCCTTTACATCCTTTGGTAAGGACACCGCAAGATTGACCCAAAGCCATGCACTTCTCCCATTGCAAGAACTACCAATCTAGTTGGCCAAACCAAGCGGATAATTGAAGAGACTTGCAAAGATAACTCAATCATACATAAAAGAATTCAGAGAAGATTCAAATATTATTCATAGATAAGCTAGATCATAAACCCACAATTCATCGTTCTCAACAAACACACCGCAAAAGAAGATTACATCGAATAGATCTCCACGAGAGAGGGGGAGAACATTGTATTGAGATCCAAAAAGAGAGAAGAAGCCATCTAGCTACTAGCTATGGACCCGAAGGTCTGAAGTAAACTACTCACACTTCATCTGAGAGGCTATGATGTTGATGTAGAAGCCCTCCGTGGTGGATGCCCCCTCCGGTGGAGCTCCGGAACAGGCCCCAAGATGTGATCTCGTGGATACAGGAAGTTGCGGCGGTGGAATTAGGTTTTTGGCTCATGTTCTGACCGTTTGGGGGTACATAGGTATATATAGGAGGAAGGAGTACGTCGGTGGAGCAACAGGGGGCCCACGAGGCAGGGGGCGCGCCCCTAGGGCGCGCCCCCCCCCACGTGACCGCCGCGCTGGTTGCGTGGGGTTGGGTCCAAATCTCCAGGATAACGTTCGATGAGAAAATAACGTTTCCGAAGGTTTCATTCCGTTTGGACTCCGTTTGATATTCAGTTTCTTGAAACACTTTGAAAAAGGCAAAAACATCAATGCAGGCTGGGCCTCCGGTTAATAGGTTAGTCCCAAAAATAATATAAAAGTGGAAAATAAAGCCCATTATAGTCCAAAACAATAGATAAAGTAGCATGGAGCAATCAAAAATTATAGATATGTTGGAGACATATCAGCGGCGGGTATCATTATTTTCTGACCTTCACAGATGATTTGAGCAGATATGGGTATATCTACTTAATGAAACATAAGTCTGAAACATTTGAAAAGTTCAAAGAATTTCAGAGTGAAGTGGAAAATCATCGTAACAAGAAAATAAAGTTTCTACGATCTGATCGTGGAGGTGAATATTTGAGTTACGAGTTTGGTCTTCATTTGAAACAACGCGGAATAGTTTCGCAACTCACGCCACCCGGAACACCACAACGTAATGGTGTGTCCGAACGTCGTAACCGCACTTTATTAGATATGATGCGATCTATGATGTCTCTTACTGATTTACCGCTATCCTATTGGGGTTATGCTTTAGAGACGGATGCATTCATGTTAAATAGGACACCATCTAAATCCATTGAGACGACACCATATGAACTGTGGTTTGGCAAGAAACCCAAGTTGTCGTTTCTTAAAGTTTGGGGCTGCGATGCTTATGTGAAAAAGCTTCAACCAGATAAGCTCGAACCCAAATCGGAGAAATGTGTCTTCATAGGATACCAAAAGGAAACTGTTGGGTACACCTTCTATCACAGATCCGAAGGCAAGATTTTCATTGCTAAGAATGGATCCTTTCTAGAGAAGGAGTTTCTCTCGAAAGAAGTGAGTGGGAGGAAAGTAGAAATTGATGAGGTAATTGTACCTGCTCCCTCATTGGAAAGTAGTTCATCACATAAATCAGTTCCAGTGATTCCTACACCAATTAGTGAGGAATCTAATGATGATGATCATGAAGCTTCTGATCAAGTTACTACCGAACCTCGTAGTTCTGGACGTCATTTTACTTGACCATGACGAACCTACGAACTATGAGGAAGCGATGATGAGCCCAGATTCTGCGAAATGGCTTGAGGCCATTAAATCTGAGATGAGATCCATGTATGAGAACAAAGTGTGGACTTTGGTTGACATGCACGACGATCGGCAAGCCATAGTGAATAAATGAATCTTCAAGAAGAAGACTGACGCTGACGGTAATATTACTGTCTACAAAGCTCGACTTGTTGCGAAAGGTTTTCGACAAGTTCAAGGAGTTGACTACGATGAGACCTTCTCACCCGTAGCGATGCTTAAGTCTGTCCGAATCATGTTAGCAATTGCTGCATTTTATAATTATGAAATTTGGCAAATGGATGTCAAAACTGCATTCCTGAATGGATTTCTGGAAGAAGAGTTGTATATGATGCAACCAGAAGGTTTTGTCAATCCAAAGGGTGCTAACAAAGTATGCAAGCTCCAGCGATCCATTTATGGACTAGTGCAAGCCTCTGGGAGTTGGAATAAACATTTTGATAGTGTGATCAATGCATATGGTTTTATACAGACTTTTGGAGAAGCCTGTATTTACAAGAAAGTAAGTGGAAGCTCTATGGCATTTCTAATATTGTATGTGGATGACATATTGCTGATTGGAAATGATATAAAATTTCTGGATAGCATAAAAGGATGTTGGGGAACGTAGTAATTTCAAAAAATTTCCTACGCACACGCAAGATCATGGTGATGCATAGCAACGAGAGGGGAGAGTGTGGTCCACGTACCCTCGTAGACCAAAAGCGGAAGCGTTATATCAACGCGGTTGATGTAGTCATACGTCTTCACGGCCCGACCGATCAAGCACCGAAACTACGACACCTCCGAGTTTTAGCACACGTTCAGCTCGATGACGATCCCCGGACTCCGATCCAGCAAAGTGTTGGGGAAGAGTTCCGTCAGCACGACGGCGTGGTGACGGTGATGATGTTCTACCGATGCAGGGCTTCGCCTAAGCACTACTATGATATGACCGAGGTGGAATATGGTGGAGGGGGGCACCGCACACGGCTAAGGAACGATCACGAAGATCAACTTGTGTGTCATGGGGTGTCCCCCTGCCCCCGTATATAAAGGAGGGAGGGGGAAGGTGCGGCCGGCCCCTAGAAGCGGCGCTGGAGGAGTCCTACTCCCACCGGAGTAGGACCCCCCTCTTGCCTTGTTGGAGAAGGAAGGGGGAAGGGAAAGAGGAACACCGCCCCCTTCCTTGTCCTATTCGGACTAGGGGGGAGGGGGCGCGCGGCCTGCCCTGGCCGGCCCTCCTCTTCTCCCTTATGGCCCATGTAGGCCCATTAACCCCCGGGGGTGTTCCGGTAACCCCCGGTACTCCGGTAAAATTCAGATTTTACTCGGAACACTTCCGATATCCAAATATAGGCTTCCAATATATCAATCTTTATGTATCGAGCATTCCGAGACTCCTCGTCATGTCCGTGATCACATCCGGGACTCCGAACAACCTTTGGTACATCAAAAACTATAAACTCATAATGTAACTGTCATCGTAACGTTAAGCGTGCGGACTCTACGGGTTCGAGAACAATGTAGACATGACCTAGAACTGTTTCCGGTCAATAACCAATAGCGGAACCTGGATGCTCATATTGGCTCCTACATATTCTACGAAGATCTTTATCGGTCAAACCGCATAACAACATATGTTGTTCCCTTTGTCATCGGTATGTTACTTGCCCGAGATTCGATTGTCGGTATCTTAATACCTAGTTCAATCTTGTTACTGGCAAGTCTCTTTACTCGTTACGTAATGCATCATTCCGTAACTAACTCATTAGTTACATTGCTTGCAAGGCTTATAGTGATGAGCATTACCGAGAGGGCCCAGAGATACCTCTCCGACAATCGGAGTGACAAATCCTAATCTCGAAATACGTCAACTCAACAAGTACCTTCGAGACGGTGCACCTTTATAATCACCCGATTCGTTGTGACGTTTGGTAGCACACAAAGTGTTCCTCCGGTAAGCGGGAGTTACATAAACTCATAGTCATAGGAACATGTATAAGTCATGAATAAAGCAATAGCAACATACTAAACGATCAAGTGCTAAGCTAACGGAATGGGTCAAGTCAATCACATCATTCTCCTAATGATGTGATCCCGTTAATCAAATGACAACTCATGTCTATGGTTAGGAAACTTAACCATCTTTGATTCTGAGCTAGTCAAGTAGAGGCATACTAGTGACACTATGTTTTGTCTAAGTATTCACACATGTATTATGTTTCCGGTTAATACAATTCTAGCATGAATAATAAACATTTATCATGATATAAGGAAATATATAATAACTTTATTATTGCCTCTAGGGCATATTTCCTTTAGTCTCCCACTTGCACTAGAGTCAATAATCTAGATTACATAGTAATGATTCTAACATCCATGGAGCCTTGGTGTTGATCATGTTTTGCTCGTGGAAGAGGCTTAGTCAACGGGTCTGCAATATTCAGATCCTTATGTATCTTGCATATCTCTATGTCTCCCACCTGGACTTGGTCCCGGATGGAATTGAAGCGTCTCTTGATGTGCATGGTTCTCTTGTGAAATCTGGATTCCTTTGCCAAGGCAATTGCACCAGTATTGTCACAAAACATTTTCATTGGACCTGATGCACTAGGTACGACACCTAGATCGGATATGAACTCCTTCATCCAGACTCCTTCATTTGCTGCTTCCGAAGAAGCTATGTTTCCCGCTTCACATGTAGATCCCGCTACGACGCTTTGTTTAGAACTCCACCAACTGACAGCTCCACCGTTCAATAAAAACACGTTTCCGGTTTGCGATTTAGAATCGTCCGGATCAGTTTCAAAGCTTGCATCGACGTAACCATTTACGACTAGCTCTTTGTCACCTCCATAAAAGAGAAACATATCCTTAGTCCTTTTCAGGTATTTCAGGATGTTCTTGACCGTTGTCCGAGTGATCCACCTCGGATTACTTTGGTACCTCCTCGCTAAACTAATAGCAAGGCACACATCAGTCTGCTACACAAAGATTGCATACATGATAGAGCCTATGGCTAAAGCATAGGGAACTTCTTTCATTTTATCTCTATCTTCTGCAGTGGTCGGGCATTGAGTCTGACTCAATTTCACACCTTGTATTACAGGCAAGAACCCTTTCTTTGCTTGATCCATTTTGAATTTTTTCAAAACTTTATCATGGTATGTGCTTTGTGAAAGTCCAATTAAACGTCTTGATCTATCTCTATAGATCTTGATGCCTAATATGTAAGCAGCTTCACCGAGGTCTTTCATTGAAAAACTTTTATTCAAGTATCCTTTTATGCTATCCAGAAATTCTATATCATTTCCAATAAACAATATGTCGTCCACATATAATATCGTAAATGCTTTCTGAGTTCCCACTCACTTTTTTGTAAATACAGGCTTCCCCAAAAGTCTGTATAAAACCATATGCTTTGATCACACTATCAAAGCGTTTATTCCAACTCTGAGAGGCTTGCACCAGTCCATAAATGGATCGCTGGAGCTTGCACACTTTATTAGCTCCTTTAGGATCGACAAAACCTTCCGGTTGCATCATATACAACTCTTCTTCCAGAAATCCATTCAGGAATGCAGTTTTGACATCCATTTGCCATATTTCATAATCATAAAATGCGGCAATTGCTAACATGATTCTGACAGACTTAAGCATCGCTACAGGTGAGAAGGTCTCATCGTAGTCAACCCCTTGAACTTGTCGAAAACCTTTTGCAACATGTCGAGCTTTGTAGACAAGAATATTACTTGTCGCCGTCGCCTTCTTCTTGAAGATCCATTTATTCTCTATTGCTTGCCGATCATCGGGCAAGTCAACCAAAGTCCACACTTTGTTCTCATACATGGATCCCATCTCGCATTTCATGACTTCAAGCCATTTTATGGAATCTGGGCTCACCATCGCTTCTTCATAGTTCGTAGGTTCACCATGATCTAGTCGCATGACTTCCGTAACAGGATTACCGTACCACTGGGCGCCGGATCTTACTCTGGTTGATCTACGAAGTTTAGTAACAACTTGATCTGAAGTTTCATGATCATCATCATTAACTTCCTCACTAATTGGTGTAGATGTCACAGAAACCGGTTTCTGTGATGAACTACTTTCCAATAAGGGAGCTGGTACCATTACCTCATCAAGTTCTACTTTCCTCCCACTCACTTCTTTCGAGAGAAACTCCTTCTCTAGAAAGGATCCATTCTTAGCAACGAATGTCTTGCCTTCGGATCTGTGATAGAAGGTGTACCCAACTGTCTCCTTTGGGTATCCTATGAAGACACATTTTCCGATTTGGGTTCGAGCTTATCAGGTTGAAGCTTTTTCACATAAGCATCGCAGCCCCAAACTTTCAGAAACGACAACTTTGGTTTCTTGCCAAACCATAGTTCATAAGGAGTCGTCTCAACGGATTTTGATGGTGCCCTATTTAACGTGAATGCGGCTATCTCTAAAGCATAACCCCAAAACGATAGCGGTAAATCAGTAAGAGACATCATAGATCGCACCATATCTAGTAAAGTACGATTAAGACGTTCGGACACACCATTACGCTGTGGTGTTCCGGGTGGCGTGAGTTGCGAAACTATTCCGCATTGTTTCAAATGTAGACCAAACTCGTGACTCAAATATTCTCCTCCACGGTCAGATTGTAGAAACTTTATTTTCTTGTTACGATGATTTTCAACTTCCTCTGAAATTCTTTGAACTTTTCAAATGTTTCAGACTTATGCTTCATTAAGTAGATATACCCATATCTGCTTAAATCATCTGTGAGGGTGAGAAAATAATGATATCCGCCACGAGCTTCAACATTCATTGGACCACATACATCTGTATGTATGATTTCTAACAAATCTGTTGCTCTCTCCATAGTACCGGAGAACGGCGTTTTAGTCATCGTGCCCATGAGGCATGGTTCACAAGTACCAAGTGATTCTTAATCAAGTGGTTCCAAAAGTCCATCAGTATGAAGTTTCTTCATGCGTTTTACACCGATATGACCTAAACGACAGTGCCACAAATAAGTTGCGTTATCATTATCAACTCTGCATCTTTTGGATTCAACATTATGAATATGTGTATCACTACAATCGAGATTCATCAAAAATAGACCACTCTTCAAGGGTGCATGACCATAAAAGATATTACTCATATAAATAGAACAACCATTATTCTCTGATTTAAATGAATAACCGTCTCACATCAAACAAGATCCAGATATAATGTTCATGCTCAACACTGGCACCTAATAACAATTATTCAGGTCTAAAACTAATCCCGAAGGTAGATGTAGAGGTAGCGTGCCGACCGCGATTACATCGACTTTTGAACCATTTCCCACGCGCATCGTCACCTCGTCCTTGGCCAGTGTTCGCTTAATCCGTAGTCCCTATTTTGAGTTGCAGATATTAGCAACAGAACCAGTATCAAATACCCAGGTGCTACTGCGAGCTCTAGTAAGGTACACATCAATAACATGTATATCATATATACCTTTGTTCACCTTGCCATCCTTCTTATCCGCCAAATACTTGGGGCAGTTCCGCTTCCAAAGTGACCAGTTTGCTTGCAGTAGAAGCACTCAGTTTCAGGCTTAGGTCCAGACTTGGGTTTCTTCTCCTGAGCAGCAACTTGCTTGCTGTTCTTCTTGAAGTTTCCCTTCTTCTTCCCTTTGCCCTTTTTCTTGAAACTAGTAGTCTTGTTGACCATCAACACTTGATGCTCCTTCTTGATTTCTACCTCCACAGCCTTTAGCATTGCAGAGAGCTCGGGAATTGTCTTTTCCATCCCTTGCATATTATAGTTCATCACGAAGCTATTGTAGCTTTGTTGCTGTGTTTTGAGTATTATGTCAATGACGCTATGATCAGGAAGATTTACTCCCTGTTGATTCAAGTGATTATTATACCGGGACATTTTGAGTATATGCTCATTGACAGAACTATTCTCCTCCATCTTGCAGCTATAGAACTTATTGGAGACTTCATATCTCTCAATCCGGGCATTTGCTTGAAATATTAACTTCAACTCCTGGAACATCTATATGCTCCATGACGTTCAAAACGTTGTTGAAGACCCGGTTCTAAGCCGTAAAGCATGGCACACTGAACTATTGAGTAGTCATCAGCTTTGCTCTGCCAGACGTTCATAACATCTAGCGTTGCTCTGCGGCGGCCTGTCACCCAGCGGTGCTTCGGGGACGTAATTCTTCTGTGCAGCAATGAGGATAATCCTCAAGTTACGGACCCAGTCCGTGTAATTGCTACCATCATCTTTCAACTTTGCTTTCTCAAGGAACGCATTAAAATTCAACGGAACAACAACACGAGCCATCTATCTACAATAAACATAGACAATCAAAATACTATCAGGTACTAAGTTCATGATAAATTTAAGTTCAATTAATCATATTACTAAAGAACTCCCACTTAGACAGACATCTCTCTAATCATCTAAGTGATCACGTGATCCAAATCAACTAAACCATAACCAATCATCACGTGAAATGGAGTAGTTTTCAATGGTGAACATCACTATGTTGATCATATCTACTATATGATTCACGCTCGACCTTTCGGTCTCCGTGTTCCGAGGCCATATCTGCATATGCTAGGCTCGTCAAGTTTAACCTGAGTATTCTGCGTGTGCAAAACTGGCTTGCACCCGTTGTAGATGGACGAGAGCTTATCACACCGATCATCACCGGTGTCCGGGCACGCATTTAACTTTGGCAGCGGTGCATACTCGTGTAGAACACTTTTATCTTGAAATTTAGTGAGAGATCATCTTATAATGCTACCGTCAAACAAAGCAAGATAAGATGCATAAAAGATAAACATCACATGTAATCAATATAAGTGATATGATATGGCCATCATCATCTTGTGCTTGTGATCTCCATCTTCGAAGCACCGTCATGATCACCATCGTTACCGTCGTGAATCCTTGATCTCCATCGTAGCATCGTTGTCATCTCGCCAATCTTATGCTTCTACGACTATCGCTACCGCTTAGTGATAAAGTAAAGCATTACAGGGCGATTGCATTGCATACAATAAAGCGACAACCATATGGCTCCTGCCAGTTGCCGATAACTTGGTTACAAAACATGATCATCTCATACAATAAAATATAGCATCACGTCTTGACCATATCACATCACAACATGCCCTAAGAAAATAAGTTAGACGTCCTCTACTTTGTTGTTGCAAGTTTTACGTGGCTGCTACGGGCTTAGAAAGAACCGTTCTTACCTATGCATCAAAAACCACAACGATAGTTTGTCAAGTTGGTGCTATTTTAACCTTCGCAAGGACCGGGCGTAGCCATACTCGGTTCAACTAAAGTTGGAGAAACTGACACCCGCCACCCACCTGTGTGCAAAGCACGTCAGTAGAACCAGTCTCGCGTAAGTGTACGCGTAATGTCGGTCCGGGCCGGTTCATCCAACAATACCGCCGAACCAAAGTATGACATGCTGGTAACCAGTATGACTTATATCACCCACAACTCACTTGTGTTCTACTCGTGCATATAACATCAACGCATAAAACCTGGCTTTGATACCACTGTTGGACTCCGACCCAGCAAAGTGTCGGGAAAGAGTTCCGTCAGCATGACAGCATGGTGACGGTGATGATGTTCTACCGACGCAGGGTTTCGCCTAAGCACTGCTACGATATGATCGAGGTGGAATATGGTGAAGGGGGGCACTGCACACGGCTAAGGAACGATCACGAAGATCAACTTGTGTGTCATGGGGTGCCCCCCTGCCCCCGTATATAAAGGAGGGACGGGGAAGGTGCGGCCGCCCTAGGTGCGCCGAGGAGTCCTACTCCCACCGGGAGTAGGACTCCCCCTCTGCCTTGTTGGAGAAGGAAGGGGAAGGGAAAGAGGAAAGGGGGCGCCCCCCCCCCTTCCTTGTCCTATTCGGACTAGGGGGAGGGCCTGCCCTGGCCGGCCCTCCTCTTCTCCCTTAGGGCCCATGTAGGCCCATTAACCCCCGGGGGGTTCCGGTAACCCCCCGGTACTCCGGTAAAATTCCGATTTTACCCGGAACGATTCCGATATCCAAATATAGGCTTCCAATATATCAATCTTTATGTCTCGACCATTCCGAGACTCCTCGTCATGTCCGTGATCACATCTGGGACTCCGAACAACCTTCGGTACATCAAAAACTATAAACTCATAATGTAACTGTCATCGTAACGTTAAGCGTGCGGACCCTACGGGTTCGAGAACAATGTAGACATGACCTAGAACTGTTTTCGGTCAATAACCAATAGCGGAACCTGGATGCTCATATTGGCTCCTACATATTCTACAAAGATCTTTATCGGTCAAACCGCATAACAACATACGCTGTTACCTTTGTCATCGGTATGTTACTTGCCCGAGATTCGATCGTCGGTATCTCAATACCTAGTTCAATCTCGTTATCGCAAGTCTCTTTACTCGTTACGTAATGCATCATTCCGTAACTAACTCATTAGTTACATTGCTTGCAAGGCTTATAGTGATGAGCATTACCGAGAGGGCCCAGAGATACCTCTCCGACAATCGGAGTGACAAATCCTAATCTCGAAATACGTCAACTCAACAAGTACCTTCGGAGACACCTGTAGTGCACCTTTATAATCACCCAGTTACGTTGTGGCTTTTGGTAGCACACAAAGTGTTCCTCCGGTAAACGGGAGTTACATAATCTCATAGTCGTAGGAACATGTATAAGTCATGAAGAAAGCAATAGCAACATACTAAACGATCAAGTGCTAAGCTAACGGAATGGGTCAAGTCAATCACATCATTCTCCTAATGATGTGATCCCGTTAATCAAATGACAACTCATGTCTATGGTTAGGAAACTTAACCATCTTTGATTTACGAGCTAGTCAAGTAGAGGCATACTAGTGACAATATGTTTTGTCTATGTATTCACACATGTATTATGTTTCCGGTTAATACAATTCTAGCATGAATAATAAACATTTATCATGATATAAGGAAATAAATAATAACTTTATTATTGCCTCTAGGGCATATTTCCTTCAAAGGATACTGATGTCTACTACACAACCTTCTTTTTGTAGACGTTGTTGGGCCTGCAAGTGCACAGGTTTGTAGGACAGTAGCAAATTTCCCTCAAGTGGATGACCTAAGGTTTATCAATCCGTAGGAGGCGTAGGATGAATATGGTCTCTCTCAAACAACCCTGCAACCAAATAACAAAGAGTCTCTTGTGTCCCCAACACACCCAATACAATGGTAAATTCTATAGGTGCACTAGTTCGGCGAGAGATGGTGATACAAGTGCAATATGGATGGTAGATAAAGGTATTTGTAATCTGAAAATATAAAAACAGCAAGGTAACTAATGATAAAAGTGAGCGTAGACGGTATTGCAATGCTAGGAAACAAGGCCTAGGGTTCATACTTTCACTAGTGCAAGTTCTCTCAACAATAATAACATAGATAGATCATATAACAATCCCTCAACATGCAACAAAGAGTCACTCCAAATCCACTAATAGCGGAGAACAAACGTAGATATTATGGTAGGGTACGAAACCACCTCAAAGTTATTCTTTCGGATCGATCTATTAAAGAGCTCATACTAGAATAACACCTTAAGATACAAATCAACCAAAACCCTAATGTCACCTAGATACTCCATTGTCACCTCAAGTATCCGTGGGCATGATTATACAATATGCATCACACAATCTTAGATTCATCCAACCAACACAAAGTACTTCAAAGAGTGCCCCAAAGTTTCTACCGGAGAGTCAAGAAAACGTGTGCCAACCCCTAAGCATAGGTTCATGGGCGGAACCCGCAAGCTGGTCACCGAAACATACATCAAGTGGCACGTGATATCCGATTGTCACCACAGATAAACACGACAAGACATACATCAAGTGTTCTCAAATAAAGACTTAATCCGATAAGATAACTTCAAAGGGGAAACTCAATTCATCACAAGAGAGTAGAGGGGGAGAAACATCATAAGATCCAACTAGAATAGCAAAGCTCGCGATACATCAAGATCGTGCCAATCAAGAACACGAGAGAGAGATCAAACACATAGCTACTGGTACATACCCTCAGCCCCAAGGGTGAACTACTCCCTCCTCGTCATGGAGAGCACCGGGATGATGAAGATGGCCACAAGTGAGGGTTCCCCCCTCCGGCAGGGTGCCGGAATAGGGTCTCGATTGATTTTTGGTGGCTCTGGAGGTTTTGCGGCGGCGTAACTCCCGATCTAATCTCTGTTCTAGAAGTTTTAGGGTACGTGGAGTTATATAAGCGGAAGAAGCACGTCAGGGGAGCCACGAGGACCCATGGGGCAGGGGCGCGCCCTAGGGGGGTGGGCGTGCCCCCCACTGTTGTGGCTTCCTCGTTCCTTCCTTGACGTGGGGTCCAAGTCCATCCGGTAGCTTTCCTTCCAAAAATAACTTCTCCAGTTGATTTCGTTCCGTTTTGACTCCGTTTGATATTCCTTTTCTTCGAAATACTGAAATAGGCAAAAAAAACAACAAATCTGGGCTGGGCCTCCGGTTAATAGGTTAGTCCCAAAAGTAATATAAAAGTGGAAAATAAAGCCCAATATTACCCAAAGCAGTAGATAATATAGCATGGAGCAATCAAAAATTATAGATACGTTGGAGACGTATCAGATACTTGAATACAAGTTTTTTTATGAAAGACCTCGGTGAAGCTGCTTACATATTGGGCATCAAGATCTATAGAGATAGATCAAGACGCTTAATTGGACATTCACAAAGCACATACCTTGATAAGATTTTGAAGAAGTTCAAAATGGATCAGTCAAAGAAAGGGTTCTTCCCTGTATTACAAGGTGTGAAGTTGAGTGAGACTCAGTGCCCAACCACTGCAGAAGATAGAGAGGAAATGAAGGTCATTCCCTATGCCTCAGCCATAGGTTCTATCATGTATGCAATGTTGTGTACCAGACCTGATGTGTGCCTTGATATAAGTATAGTAGGGAGGTACCAAAGTAATCCAGGACTGAATCACTGGACAGCGTTCAAGAACATCCTGAAATACCTGAAAAGGACTAAGGATATGTTTCTCGTTTATGGATGTGACAAAGAACTCGTTGTAAATGGTTACGTCGATGCAAGCTTTGACACTGATCCAGATGACTCTAAGTCACAAACCGGATACCTATTTATATTGAATGGTGGAGCTGTCAGTTGGTGCAGTTCCAAACAGAGTGTCGTGGCGGGATCTACGTGTGAAGCGGAGTACATAGCTGCTTCGGAAGCAGCAAAAGAAGGAGTCTGGATGAAGGAGTTCATATCCGATCTAGGTGTCATACCTAGTGCATCGGGTCCAATGAAAATCTTTTGTGACAATACTGGTGCAATTGCCTTGGCAAAGGAATCCAGATTTCACAAGAAGACCAAGCACATCAAGAGATGCTTCAATTCCATCCGTCATCAAGTGTCGGAAGGGGATATAGAGATTTCCAAGATACATACGGATCTGAATGTTGCAGACCTGTTGACTAAGCCTCTCTCACGATCAAAACATGATCAGCACCAAGACTGCATGGGTGTTAGAATCATTACTATGTAATCTAGATTATTGACTCTGGTGCAAGTGGGAGACTGAAGGAAATGTGCCCTAGAGGCAATAATAAAGTTGTTATTTACATTTCCTTATACCATGATAAATGTTTATTATTCATGCTAGAATTGTATTAACCAGAAACTTAGTACATGTGCGAATACATAGACAAATGGAGTGTCCCTAGTATGCCTCTACTTGACTAGCTTGTTTATCAAAGATGGTTATGTTTCCTAGCCATAGACATGTGTTGTCATTTGATGAACGGGAACACATCATTGGAGAATGTGTGATGGACAACACCAATCAGTTAGCTTAGCATTATGATCGTTTAGTTTGTTGCTATTGCTTTCATCATGACTTATACATGTTCCTCTGACTATGAGATTATGCAACTCCAGAATACTGGAGGAACACTTCGTGTGCTATGATACGTCTCCAACATATATATATAATTTTTGATTGCTCCATGCTAGTTTATCTACTGTTTTGGGCAATATTGGGCTTTATTTCCACTTTTATATTACTTTTGGGACTAACCTATTAACCGGAGGCCCAGCCCAGATTTGCTGTTTTTTGCCTATTTCAGTATTTCGAGGAAAAGGAATATCAAACGGAGTCAAAACGGAACGAAATCAACTGGAGTTTTTATTTTTGGAAGGAAAGCCACCCGATGGACTTGGAGTGCACGCCAGGAAAGAAGGGAGGTGCTCATGAGGGTAGGGAGCACGCCCACCCCCCTGGGGTGCGCCCCTGCCTCGTGGCCCCCCCTTCGGTCCACCGACGTACTTCTTTCAGCCATATATACCTACGTATCATAAAACTTCCAGAACAGAAGATAGATCGGGAGTTCCGCCGCGGCAAGCCTGTCTAGCCACCAAAAACCTCTCGGGAGCCCGTTCCGGCACCCTGCCGGAGGGGGAACCCATCACCGGTGGCCATCTTCATCATCCCGGCGCTATCCATGACAAGGAGGGAGTAGTTCACCCTCGGGGCTGAGGGTATGTACCAGTAGCTATGTGTTTGATCTCTCTCTCTCTCTCTCTCGTGTTCTCTCGTGTTCCCTCTATGGCACGATCTTGATGTATCCCGGCTTTGCTATTGTAGTTGGATCTTATGATGTTTCTCCCCACAACTCTCTTGTGATGAATTGAGTTTCCTTTTGAAGTTATCTTATCGGATTGAGTCTTTTATGAGAACACTTGATGTATGTCTTGCCGTGTTTATCTGTGGTGACAATGGGATATCATGTGCCACTTGATGTATGTTTTGGTGACCAACTTGCGGGTTCCGCCCTGAACCTATGCATAGGGGTTGGCACACGTTCTTGACTCTCCGGTAGAAACTTTGGGGCACTCTTTGAAGTACTTTTATGTTGGTTGGATGAATCTGAGATTGTGTGATGCATATGTATAATCATGCCCACGGATACTTGAGGTGACATTGGAGTATCTAGGTGACATTAGGGTTTTGGTTGATTTGTGTCTTAAGGTGTTATTCTAGTACGAACTCTAGGGCTGTTTGTGACACTTATAGGAATAGCCCAACGGATTGATTGGAAAGAATAACTTTGAGGTGGTTTCGTACCCTACCATAATCTCTACGTTTGTTCTCCGCCATTAGTGGCTTTGGAGTCACTCTTTGTCGCATGTTGAGGGATTGTTATATGATATATCTATGTTATTATTGTTGAGAGAACTTGCACTAGTGAAAGTATGAACCCTAGGCCTTGTTTCCTATCATTGCAATACCGTTTATGCTCACGTTTATCACTTGTTACCTTGCTATTTTTATTATTTCAGATTACAAATACCTATATCTACCATCCATATTGCACTTGTATCACCATCTCTTCGCCGAACTAGTGCACCTATACAATTTACCATTGTATTGGGTGTGTTGGGGACACAAGAGACTCTTTGTTATTTGGTTGCAGGGTTTCTTGAGAGAGACCACTTCATCCTACGCCTCCCATGGATTGATAAACCTTAGGTCATACACTTGAGGGAAATTTGCTACTGTCCCACAAACATGTGCACTTGCACGCCCAACAACGTCTACAAGAAGAAGGTTGCGTAGTAGACATCAAGCTCTTTTAAAAGGCGCTGCCGGGAGGCTAGGTAAGTGAAGGTATATCTTTAGATCTTGCAATCGAATCTTTTTGCTTCTTGTTTTAACACTAATCTAGCTTATAAAAGAAAACTACCAAAAAAATGGAATTGACTTTGTCTCATACGCTTCATCTTTTTAATATCTTTCGTGAGTATGATGGGAAGGAAAATTGTGCTCAAGTACTAGAAGAAGAATTACATAGAATGTTTGGCACTAAATATTTATATGATGAGAATAATTGCAATGTTGTTAGTATGAATTCCTTGAATATCCATGATGCTAATGATATGCAAAGCCACAAGCTTGGGGAAGCTATGTTTGATGAAGATGATATGTTTAGTACCCCAAGCTTTGATGAGCAAATTTACTATGATGAAAGCATGCCTCCTATCTATGATGATTATTGTGATGACACGTATGCTTTAAAGAATAATAATAACCATGAAACTTGTCATCTTGATCTTAATTTTCAATCATATGATTGTTATTTTGTTGAGTTTGTTCCCACCACTATTCATGAGAAAAATTTGCTTACATGGAGAGTAATAAAATTTCTATGCTAGTAGATCATGAAAAGAATGCTTTAGGTGCTGGTTATATTGTTGAATTCATTCATGATGCTACTGAAAATTATTATGAGGGAGGAATATATGCTTGTAGGAATTGCAATAATATCAAGTTTCCTCTCTATGTGCTTAAAATCTTGAAGTTATGCTTGTTTTACCTTCCTATGCAAGATGATTCTTGTTCCCATAAGTTGTTTGCTCACAAAATCCCTATGCATAGGAAGTGTGTTAGACTTAAATGTGCTAGTCATATTCTTCATGATGCTCTCTTTATGTTTCAATTCTTATCTTTTATATGAGCATCATTGAAATCATCATGCCTAGCTAGGGGCGTTAAACGATTGCGCTTGTTGGGAAGCAACCCAATTTTATTTTAGTTTCTTGCTTTTTGGTTCTGTTTAGTAATAAATAATCCATCTAGCTTATGTTTAGATGTGGTTTCATGTTTAAATTAGTGTTTGTGCCAAGTAGAACCTTTGGGAAGACTTGGGTGAAGTCTTTATGATCATGCTGTAAAAAACAGAAACTTTAGCGCTCACGATATTAGCTAGAACTTTTTACTGGAGAGTGATATTTACTTTATTCTTTTTGAAGATGATTACTAGACAAATTCCTCAGGTCCACCAATTTATTTTAGAATTTTTGGAGTTTCATAAGTTTGCGTTAGTTACAGATTACTACAGACTGTTCTGTTTTTGACAGATTCTGTTTTCATTGTGTTGTTTGCTTATTTTGATGAATCTATGGCTAGTAAAATAGTTTATAAACCATAGAGAATTTGGAATACAGTAGGTTTAACATCAATATGAATAAAGAATGAGTTCATTACAGTACCTTGAAGTGGTGTTTTGTTTTCTTTTGCTAACGGAGCTCACGAGTTTTCTGTTAAGTTTTGTGTTGTGAAGTTTTCAAGTTTTGGGTAAAGATTCAGTGGACTATGGAATAAGAAGTGGCAAGAGCCTAAGCTTGGGGATGCCCAAGGCACCCCAAGATAATATTCAAGGACAACCAAGCGTCTAATCTTGGGGATGCCCCGGAAGGCATCCCCTCTTTCGTCTACGTTCATCGGTAACTCTACTTGGAGCTATATTTTTATTCACCACATGATATATGTTTTGCTTGGAGCGTCATGCCATTTTCTTTAGCTTTGCTTGCTGTTTGAATAAAGTACCAAGATATGAAATTCTTAAATGTTAGAGAGTCTTCACATAGTTGTATAATTATTCGACTACTCATTGACCTTCACTTATATCTTTCGGAGTAGTTTGTCATTTGCTCTAGTACTTCACTTATATCTTTTAGAGCACGGCGGCGGTTTTATTTTGTAGAAATTAATGAACTCTCATGCTTTACTTATATTATTTTGAGATTCTTAAATAGCATGGTAATTTGCTTAATTAATCATAATATTCTAAGCATAAAAGATTTGTAATAATTCTTTTGAGTGTGTTGAATACTAAGAAAAGTTTGATGCTTGATAATTGTTTTGAGATATGGAGGTAGTGATATTAAAGTCATGCTAGTTGGGTGATTATGAATCTAAAGAATGCTTGTGTTGAAGTTAGAAAGTCCCGTAGCATGCACGTATGGTTAAAGTTGTGTAACAAATTTGAAACATGAAGTGTACCTGGCTTGTGCATCCTTATGAGTGGCGGTCGGGACGAGCGATGGTCTTTTCCTACCAATCTATCCCCCTAGGAGCATGCGCGTAGTGCTTGATTTTTGATGACTTCTAAATTTTTGCAATAAGTATATGAGTTCTTTTGACTAATGTTGAGTCCATGGATTATACGCACTTTTACCTTTCCGCCTTTGCTAGCCTCTTCGGTACCGTGCATTGCCCTTTCTCACCTTGAGAGTTGGTGCAAACTTCACCGGTGCATCCAAACCCCGTGATACGATACGCTCTATCACACATAAACCTCCCTATATCTTCCTCAAAACAGCCACCATACCTACCTATTGTGGCATTTCCATAGCCATTCCGAGATATATTGCCATGCAACTTTCCACCGTTCTGTTCATCATCATCATGACATACTTTACTTTTGACATATTGCCATTGCATGATCATGTAGTTGACATCGT
Organism: Aegilops bicornis; assembly: GCA_021605145.1. Lineage (NCBI taxonomy): Eukaryota > Viridiplantae > Streptophyta > Magnoliopsida > Poales > Poaceae > Aegilops > Aegilops bicornis. Next base: position 609,705,329 of record CM038669.1, on the reverse strand, counting down.
ATTTGTGGGAAAGCCACCATGCATTATTTTTCATACATGTCACTCTTGATTCATTGCACCATCCCGGTACACCGCCAGAGGCATTCATATAGAGTCATATCTTGTTCTAGTTTCGAGTTGTAATCCTTATGTTGTAATCAATAGAAGTGTGATGATCATCATTATTAGAGCATTGCCCAAAAAAAAGAGAAAGGCCAAAAAGAAAAGAAAAAAGAAAGGCCCCAAAAAAAGAGAAAATAAATAAAAAGGGCAATGTTACTATCCTCTTACCACACTTGTGCTTCAAAGTAGCACCTTGTTCTTCATATAGTGAGTCTCATAAGTTGTCTTTTTATACTAGTGGGAATTTTTCATTGTAGAACTTGGCTTGTATATTCCTACGATGGGCTTCCTCAAATTCCCTAGGTCTTCATGAGCAAGCAAGTTGGATGCACACCCGCTAGTTTTCTTTTGTTGAGCATTTATGGCTCTAGTGCATCCGTTGCATGCCAATCCCTACTCCTCATGTTGACATCAATTGATGGGCATCTCCATAGCCCATTGATTATCCTCGTCAATGTGAGACTTTCTCCTTTTTTGTCTTCTTCACACAATCCCCATCATCATATTTTATTCCACCCATAGTGCTATATCCATGGCTCACGCTCATGTATTGCGTGAAGTTTGAAAAAGTTTGAGATTATTTAAGTATGAAACAATTGCTTGGCTTGTCATCGGGGGTATAGAAGTTGAGAACATCTTTGTGTGAAAAAATGAAGCATAGCCTAACTATATGATTTTGTAGGGATGAACTTTCTTTTGCCATGCTATTTTGAGAAGACATGATTACTTTGATTAGTATGCTTGAAGTATTACTGTTTATTTTATCAATATGAAATTTTATTTTTTATTCATTCGGATCTGAATATTCATGCCACAATTAAGAAGATTTACATTGAAATTATGCCAAGTAGCACTCCGCATCAAAAATTATATTTTTATCATTTACCTACTCGAGGACGAGCAGGAATTAAGCTTGGGGATGCTTGATACGTCTCCAACGTATTTATAATTTTTGATTGCTCCATGCTACTTTATCTAATGTTTTGGGAAATATTGGGCTTTATTTTCCACTTTTATATTACTTTTGGGACTAACCTATTAACCGAAGGCCCAGCCCAGATTTGCTGTTTTTTGCCTATTTCAGTATTTCGAGGAAAAGGAATATCAAACGGAGTCAAAACGGAATGAAATCAACTTGAGAAGTTATTTTTGGAAGGAAAGCCACCCGATGGACTTGGAGTGCACGTCAGGAAAGAAGGGAGGTGCTCACGGGGGTAGGGGGCGCGCCCACCCCCCTAGAGCGCGCCCCGTGCCTCGTGGCGCCCCCTTCGGTCCACCAACGTACTTCTTTCACCCATATATACCTACGTATCGTAAAATTTCCAGAACAGAAGATAGATCAGGAGTTCCGCCGCCGCAAGCCTGTGTAGCCACCAAAAACCTCTCGGGAGCCCGTTCCGGCACCCTGCCGGAGGGGGAACCCATCACCGGTGGCCATCTTCATCATCCCGGCGCTATCCATGACAAGGAGGGAGTAGTTCACCCTCGGGGCTGAGGGTATGTACCAGTAGCTATGTGTTTGATCTCTCTCTCTCTCTCGTGTTCTTTATCGTGTTCCCTCTATGGCACGATCTTGATGTATCCCGAGCTTTGCTATTGTAGTTGGATCTTATGATGTTTCTCCCCCTCTACTCTCTTGTGATGAATTGAGTTTCCCTTTTGAAGTTATCTTATCGGATTGAGTCTTTTATGAGAACACTTGATGTATGTCTTGCCGTGCGTATCTGTGGTGACAATGGGATATCATGTGCCACTTGATGTATGTTTTGGTGACCAACTTATGGGTTCCGCCCATGAACCTATGCATAGGGGTTGGCACACGTTCTTGACTCTTCGATAGAAACTTTGGGGCACTCTTTGAAGTACTTTTATGTTGGTTGGATGAATCTGAGATTGTGTGATGCATATCGTATAATCATGCCCACGGATACTTGAGGTGACATTGGAGTATCTAGGTGACATTAGGGTTTTGGTTTATTTGTGTCTTAAGGTGTTATTCTAGTACGAACTCTAGGGCTGTTTGTGACACTTATAGGAATAGCCCAACGGATTGATTGGAAAGAATAACTTTGAGGTGGTTTCGTACCCTACCATAATCTCTATGTTTGTTCTCCGCCATTAGTGGCTTTGGAGTGACTCTTTGTTGCATGTTGAGGGATTGTTATATGATCTATCTATGTTATTATTGTTGAGAGAACTTGCACTAGTGAAAGTATGAACCCTAGGCCTTGTTTCCTATCATTGCAATACCGTTTACGCTCACGTTTATCACTTGTTACCTTGCTGTTTTTATTATTTCAGATTAAAAATACCTATATCTACCATCCATATTGCACTTGTATCACCATCTCTTCGCCAAACTAGTGCACCTATACAATTTACCATTGTATTGGGTGTGTTGGGGACACAAGAGACTCTTTGTTATTTGGTTGCAGGGTTGCTTGAGAGAGACCATCTTCATCCTACGCCTCCCACAGATTGATAAACCTTAGGTCATCCACTTGAGGGAAATTTGCTACTGTCCTACAAACCTGTGCACTTGCAGGCCCAACAACGTCTACAAGAAGAAGGTTGCGTAGTAGACATCATGCTATCAAATGTCACAACGTAACTGGGTGATTATAAAGATGCTCTACAGGTGTCTCCGATGGTGTTTGTTGAGTTGGCATATATCGAGATTAGGATTTGTCACTCCGATTGTCGGAGAGGTAACTCTGGGCCCTCTCGGTAATGCACATTACAATAAGCCTTGCAAGCAATGTAACTAATAAGTTAGTTGCGGGATGATGCATTACGGAACGAGTAAAGAGACTTGCCGGTAACGAGATTGAACTAGGTATAGTGATACCGACGATCGAATCTCGGGCAAGTAACATACCGATGACAAAGCGAACAACGTATGTCATTATGCAGTTTGACCGATAAAGATCTTCGTAGAATATGTGGGAGCCAATATGAGCATCCAGGTTCAGATATTGGTTATTGACTGGAGATGATTCTCGGTCATGTCTACATAGTTCTCGAACGCATAGGGTCCGCACGCTTAACGTTCGATGACGATCGGTATTATGAGTATATGTGTTTTGATGCACCGAAGGTAGTTCAGAGTCCCGGATGAGATCACGGACATGACGAGGAGTCTCGAAATGGTCGAGACATAAATATTGATATATTGAAAGGTTATGTTTGGACACCGGAAAGGTTTCGGATAGGTTCGGGCATTTCCCGGAGTACCGGGGGGTTACCGGAACCCCCCGGGGGGTTAATGGGCCTTCATGGGCCCTAGTGGAAGAGAGGAGGAGGCGGCCAAGTGGAGGCGCCCCCCCCCCCAAGCCCAATCCGAATTGGGGGGGGGGGGTCCTTTCCTTCTCTCCCTCTTCCTCTTTCCTTCCCCTCCTAGTTGGACTAGGAAAAGGGGGAACCTACTCCTAGTAGGAGTAGGATTCCCCCCTTGGGGCGCGCCCCATGAGGCCGACCGACCCCCTCCTCCACTCCTTTATATACGGGGGAGGGGAGCACCTCATAGACACACAAGTTGATCTTTAGCCGTGTGCGGTGCCCCCCTCCACAGTTTTACACCGCGGTCATATCGTCGTAGTGCTTAGGCGAAGCCCTGCGCCGGTAACTTTATCATCACCGTGACCACGCCGTCGTGCTGACGAAACTCTCCCTCGGCCTCAACTAGATCAAGAGTACGAGGGACGTCACCGAGCTAAACTTGTGTAGATCACGGAGGTGCCGTGCGTTCGGTACTTGGATCGGTTGGATCGCGAAGACGTTCGACTACATCAACCGCGTTACTAAACGCTTCCGCTTTCGGTCTACGAGGGTACATGGACTCACTCACCCGCTCGTTGCTATACATCACCTAGATAGATCTTGCGTGTTCGTAGGAATTTTTTTAAATTACTGCGTTCCCCAACACGAAGAACTTCACCGAAGAGTATCTGCCTTACAGTGAAGGAAGAGCTACATTTCGAGAAGAGTGGGTAGCGAAAGGTTGTGTCGAAGGAATTGGCCCCTTAAAATTATTGCTGATGCAAAGCAATTATTGTTCAGTGCGTCCGAGGAAGAATGACTGCAATCGAGAAGATCAAAGGAGAAGTGAAGATGTAGCATTCATTTCGTTGTTCTTTTTTTCTCTTATTTGAGTCATACGACCACCGTACTAGTAAGAGGGGCATATGTTCTGGAAGCTTAGGTCTGTTGTGATGCTTAGCCAAAACCTATGAAAAACTGAGAGAAATCTCTTTGAGCTCCGAATGATTACTTGCCAGCTTGAGACGATGTTCTTCAGTACTGCAGGAGATATCTTTCGGACCGAGTAGTTAGCATTACTTGCTCCACAAGTAATGTTATCGTTGTGCTCAACATCAGATCATTGGAAGCGTCTCGGCTGGCCATTGGTTGGGCTTCGTGTCCTAAATTGTAATTTCGCTTTCGAGAAGGTTGTGGCTATAAATAGCCACCCCTCACCAATGTTGTCCGTTGGCTACTCCGCTTGAGATTCTAAGAAGTTTGATTGAGCACCCCTCTCGAGAGATCTGTGTTTAAGACCCATTGAGAGAAAATCAAGAGCTGGAATTTAGACATTGGTTGAGCATCGCAGTAGATCTAGATTAGAGCTTTTGTACCTATTACTCTTGAGAGCTACACACTCTCTAGACGGATAGGTGTCAGCTTGAGTGTCTAAGAGTAATTGTCTTCACCAAGCAAAGTCTTCAGCAACCAAGAGTAATTGTGGTTCGCGAAGAAGTTTGTCGATGGTCTGGAGATCACCGACAAGTATCTACCACGAGTGAAATCACCCAGAGTTTGAAGTACAGAAAAAAGAAATCACCCAGAGTCTGATCAGCTTTGGATTGAAGGAGAATAGGACAGAGAGAGGTTTGCTCTTGTGTTCAATCACAAGTCCCTTCAACACACGTAGTCCTTTTGCAGAAGGGCGAACTGGTCTACCAAATCCTTTTATCGTCATTAAGCAACACTGGTTCATTCTATTCTACTGCAATACTTTCGGTTGTTTATCTTTAGTGCTCTATGTTCAAATAGTTGGCATGATCTTGTATTTATATTTGTAGCATGTTTATCTTCATGTGACCTCATCTTTTTTATATATTGTTTTCTTCTTCGTTCTCTCATTCACTCATCTGACTTGTTAGTTCGTAATTGTTAATATGTTCGCTCACTCATGATGTTTATCATGTTAGCGTATTGTGTTACCAATAATCATAGCTAAAGTTGCGAGTTACTATTCTTGAACGATTATCATATCTTTCCTTGAATGAATTGCTTAGCCACCTCCGTATCATATCTTTCTGTCCGGTTTCAGTCCTTTTATCTTCGGTGTGCGGTGTACTTAGTTTATTTCGTTGCAGTGTTTGGTTTTGATTTTCCAAAGAAATTTTGAATCTCTTATCCACCTTCGCTCTCGTCGGTATACTCTCGGTCCTAACAAAGAAGTCCGGTTGGGTCAACTTTTATTGACCGGCATTAACCGGACGGACGTTTAGAGAGGAAATAGGGGTCCGGCTGTAGATGCTCTAATACAATTCCATTTTCTAAGGACCTGCCTCCGGATGGCTATAAATTTTCTCAAAAGTGCTCATGCTGTAGCTATACACATGATCGAATATTGCAACATCGGAGCATGGACAGTGGAATGAAGTATTTAAGGGCATAAACCTGCAGAAAGCAAGGGTGGGGAGAAGAAACGGAAGGGGACGTATGTGGGTCGATCGATGGTACATATTCCCATATTCCCCTACGGTAACGCACACCGCACTATGGGCAGCCAGACACCGGCCGCGTCGTACGCCCCCATGATCACGTTTTTCCTTTCCTTTTGCACGGAATACCACGCACAAGCCCCAACTTGGCTCGGCCAGACCCCAAGCGGTGCGTGCCAGGGTCCGTCTGAATCTGAAACTAAAGCAACGCCGCGTCATCCCGTGCACCGGGCGGCTCGACCTCGATCGATCAACCGGACCGAATAGGGTTCTCGCGCACGGGGGGTTCCTTTCCTCTGCCCTGTGCGTGCGCGTGCCCTGCCGTGGATGCGATTCCGGGGAGGAGAAGGCGTCGAGGGACACTCAGAGCAACTCCAACGGGCCGACCCAAACAGACGGTGTTTTTTTTCTGTTTTTTGTCTGTTTGGATTGGTCGCCCATCAGGCGTTCGTTCTCTTTTAGATTTGGGTCGGCAGTGCGCCAATGCGCCGACTCATTTCATGACCGCGCGGGTATAGATCATGCCAGCGGCCATGTCATCGCCCTGGTTTTGGCGCTCCAGCGCGCGGGAAAGGTTCGCGCGTTGGTTTTGGCGCGCCGCGGCCGGCGCTCGTCATAAGAAGGCGCTCCCTCCACACTCTGTCCACCGCCCACTCGTCTCGCCCCCTCTCATTAGCCTCGCCGCCTTTGCGCCACCATGTCGATGCGCCGCCTGGGCGCTTCGGATTTTCGCGGAGTCCGCGAGCGTCGCTCCGGCGTCTTCTCCTCTGAGATCTGGTTTGGCGAGAAACGCCTCATTCTCGGCACCTTCGACACCGCAGAGGAGGCGGCTCGCGCGTACGACGCGTCGGCGTGCGCCTCTGGCGGCCTCGTCGGGAGATGAATTTTCCCGACGTGTCGACGAGCCAGCTGGCGCAGGATCTCGCGCCTCTCCCGCGGCTTTTCACCGATGAGGATCGTCGTGACCACCAGAGGCGGCAACGTCGCCTCACCATCGCCGAGATGGACGTGGAAGCCATAGCGGTGTGGTGCGAACGCTTCCCGCAGGACATCGTCAACAAGCGCTAGTTCTACAAGCAAAGGAGGACGTAGAGGGAGGCGAGAAGGACGGAGCGAGCCACCTATCGGGAGGACAAGTGTGCGCGGAAGCAGGCTGCACAATTGAAAATGAAGCTAGGAGAAGCGTCCTCCTGGGACTTACAGGACGAGTGGTATGCTGACGCCTATATTCAGACATCGAAGGAGGACATTACCGAGTCAGAGTCGGAAAACGACGAGTAGTTGATCTTTTTGTTTAATAGTCTATGCTATGAACTATCTATGTATCTATATTATCCGGCCACCCCGATGAGTAGTTCATCTTTTCTTAGTTGATCCTTGGTACTATCTATGTTGAACTGGCCGGCGGCGTCGGCGACGAAGGAGGAGGGCGAGGGTGCGCTGTTGGATGGGGAGAGGGCAATGTGCCACTGACTAGCGGGCCCGGGAAGGGGAGAGGGCGAGCGCGCGCGTCCGTCTCGTGTCTGCGCAGACGAAAATCCGGCTCAATAATGGGTCGGAAATGCGTCCCCTGCAGACGAAAAGCGGACGCGCGTACGTTTGGGTCGGCGCGTTGGGCCGCCTTTCGTGTCCGCACCGACCCAAACGGACGGCGGCGGACGAAATGGACACAAAATCCACACACTCAAACATCCGCGAATGTGTCCGCAGGCACTGACCGATACCATCTCAAATTCATGCAAACTCATGCAACTACATTGACGCACTACACACATCGTTCGGCTACTCAATCACTACTAACATGTCATTGGACTACCAAATTTTGGCATGTTTTTTTTTTAGTTTTTGGCATGTTTTGGCTATGGTGGAGAGATCATCCACGGCTGCCCTTGCCCTTCCCGGCGCCCTTGTCGTCCTTCTCGTGTAAGTACTTGTTGAAGACGCAGTAGGGGATCTGCTCGTCGCCAGAGCTATCCTCGCCGCCGTGGTCCACCTTCTGCTCCTTCAGTGGCAGGCCGGCCATGGCACGAACCGCCCGATTCCGCTCTTGGGTGAGGGCGCGTGTTCCCCTGCCGCCGTTTCTTCACATTGCGGGCACATATGGCTTCCTCCTCTACGGCCGCCCACGCCGCCGCATCAGCCGCCTCCGCCGCCACCATATCTGCCGGGATATGGGCCTTGGCGGCCCTTGTCCTCTCCTTTCCATGGCGGGCTGCCCGTTCCCGGTGGGATTCATAGCCTGCCCGATTGGTGATGGGGAAGGAGAGATTTTCTGGCTGCCGGGACCACAATGATCCAGCCTCGGAGGATCCGAGCGCTTGTTGAGCCGACGCTATGGAGTCGCACCGAACAGATCTGTCCGTCGGTCAGGCGCTGTCCTCCCGGGAGCGGCGGAGTGTGCAATGTGGACCGCCATTACCTCCTCCAAGCTGCACGGGATGACACCCCAGTAGACGGATCCAGACTGATCGGAGTCTGATCCGCTGCCGTCATGCCGGAGACGGTCGGAAATCGCAGGAGGTTAGCTCGGGTGGCGAAGGAAGTGGAGATCAGACGAGTGTGAAGTGGCTAGGGTTTGGTTTGGCGAGCGGATGTGAGACGAATATATGTGGGATCAGGTTGGCCAGCATGGATCGGGTCCGACATGACAGACGTGCCCGGGCGCGCTCGGTCGTCCTTATACCTGCCTCATATTTGGACTGGATATGAGGTATGCCGATTAGTCCGAGCCTTTGAGGCCTATTTTATGACCGATCAGTAACCAGAGGGGCGTCCGGACGTTTAAAAAGGGTTTGGGGCGCCCCGGCTGCTGTAGATGCTCTTACGCGCGGCCGCGGGCACGCAGCGCAGCGCTCTTTCCGGGGGGAAAGGGAGAGAGTGGCCGGCCGGCCGGGAAACGGATGATGGACGGAGGAGCATTGCGACAAGCGCGGTGCGGGCATGGTATGGGGATAGGATATACCGTTGGGAACGCTCGCGGTCGAAGGCAACGCGCGCTCTGCTCTGGTGCATGGGCGCGACGTGCCGGTGCCGGGGTGGGGTGGCGAATCCGGATCTTTTTTGTGGCTGGGATGGCTAGTCTTGGATATAACACACGACCATTGCTTCGTGGGCTAACTGTCTGGGCGCACAAGTATTCTCCTCGGCTTTGGCATCCAACTTGTGAGGTGCGGTCGTGGATAAGGAGGAGGGAGTAGCGACGTCGACGAAGAAAAATCTCCAGGCTCCACGTACGTAGGCAGAATACGATCCGGATTGGCCCCTACCCCTCCTGCATATAGAGGCCTAAACGAGTCGATTCGGGTCGCTACGAAGCTGAGATTCCGGGTGCAGTCGAGATCGTTTCGCTGCGCCGCCTATGAACAACGGGGGAGGATTTAGCAATGTACAGGCGTCAGATCCGATTTCTCAAGGGCTCACATCATGTATATATACGATGATGATCTCGGTCCGCGTGTGCTGCACGCACGTATCCGATACTACTTCTGTTTCTCGCGGAGATAATCTTCTGAAAATGTCAGGTGCATCTGCTGCATTCCGTCATGCTCTTTACAAACTTGCATCCCAAAAGTAATTACTCCTTGCTGTTTTTACAAGTATCTACTACAAAAAATGCCACAGAAATATTTCTACCAACGGATCATCATCAGGATATAAAGCGCACTTGCATATCTTAAGAAAAAGACATAAATCCCTACCATAGCTGCCTCAACAAAGGGAGTAAAAAGTCACACCCTTCCATCGGATCAGACCACACGATCTCATATCACGCAGTGCTAGTGTAAGCTAGCTAGCTCGTGGACTACACTACACTGCGCATGCAAGCTCGGTAAGTGCTCCGCACGTATACGATGGCAAGTCTCACCGCGTACTTTTGCACGTCGAGTATGCATCAAGATAGATCGATCTGACAGGAACAGACATAAGCTTCTGCACAGTTAACGGAGTGTACACTAGTAGAAAAGGGGGCTTTCGTTCGGGCCTGGCCAACCCATTAGTCCCGGTTCTGCCACGAACCGGGACAAATAAAGGCATTTGTCCCGGTTCGTGTGCCCAGGGGGCCGGCCGGGGCCTCGTGGACATTGGTCTCGGCTCGTCTGGGCCCATTTGTCCCGGCTCTTGGCACGAATCGGGACCAATGGGCCTCGCTCCTGGCCCACAACCATTGGTCCCGGTTCATGGCAGGAACCGGGACAGAAGGATGGTCTTTAGTCCCGGTTCCAGCCACGAACCGAGACAAATGAGTTGCCTATATATACCCCATCGTCGGCGAGCAAAGCACTTCACAGTGCTCTGTTTTTTGCTGGCCGGCGAGGAAGGGCATTTGGGTGCTCTAACTCACCTCTTATGCATGTGAGGTGTTCGCTGAAATGCCCGAGCCACACTAGTTAAGCTTTCTCCTCTCGAAGCTCGACCTCCGAGCTCCATTTTTTCCGAGATTTGTCTAGATTTAGCGGTCCGTCACGCCCCGTCCTCGTCTTCACCACCGTTGATCGCCCGCGCCGATCTCGTCGCCGGCACCACCGTGGTGAGCCTCTTGTTCTTATCTTCTTTCTGAAAGAAAGAAAAAATCTTACTTTAGATAGATACTTGTCTAATTTTCTTACTTTTGACACACATAATTATATATAATGCACGCAGATGAACCGGCAATGGATGTACGGTGAGAGACACACCTCTGAGTACATTAAGGGTGTGCATAATTTTCTCGAAGTGGCTGAGGCAAACAAGTAGAATGGTTTATGTGTTGTCCATGCCCTAATTGTGGGAATACGAGGTCTTACTCTGACAAGAAAATCCTTCACACACACCTGCTTTATAAGGGTTTCATGCCACACTATAATGTTTGGACGAAGCACGGAGAAATAGGGGTTATGATGGAAGACAGCGAAGAAGAAGAGGACGATGATAACTATATGCCCCCTGAATACGGTGATCCTGCAACGGGGGAAGCTGAAGATCAAGAGGAAGCTGAAGATCCAGAGGAACCAAACGATGTGCCCGATGATGATCTCCGTCAGGTCATTGTTGATGCAAGGGAAAAGTGCGAAAGTGAAAAGGAGAAGCTGAAGTTCGATCGCATGTTAGAGGATCACAAAAAAGGGTTGTACCCCAATTGCGAAGATGGCAACACAAAGCAAGGTACCGTACTAGAATTGCTGCAGTGGAAGGCAGATAATGCTGTACTTGACAAAGGATTTGAGAAGCTACTGCAAATATTGAAGAAGAAGCTTCCAAAGGATAACGAATTGCCCGACAGTACGTACGCAGCAAAGAAGGTCGTATGCCCTCTAGGATTGGAGGTGGAGAAGATACATGCATGCCCTAATGACTGCATCCTCTACGCGGTGCGTACATAAGGATTTGAACGCATGCCCGATATGCGGTGCATTGCGGTATAAGATCGACGAGATGACCTCGGTGATGTTGAGGCGAGCCCCGCAGAAGAGGGTTCATGCGAAGGTGATGTGGTATGCTCCTATAATACCACGGTTGAAACGACTGTTCGGAAACAAAGAGCATGCCAAGTTGATGCGATGGCACAGTGAGGACCGTAAGAAAGACGGGAAGTTGAGAGCACCCGCTGACGGGTCGCAGTGGAGAAAAATTGAAAGAAAGTTCTGGGCTGAGTTTGCAAGTGACCCAAGGAACGTATAGTTTGCTTTAAGCACGGATGGCATTAATCCTTTCGGGGAGTAGAGCAGCAATCACATCACCTGGCCCGTGACTCTATGTATGTATAATATTCCTCCTTGGATGTGCATGAAGCGGAAGTTCATTATGATGCCAATTCTCATCCAAGGCCCTAAGCAACCCGGCAACGACATTGATGTGTACCTAAGGCCATTAGTTGAAGAAATCTTACAGCTGTGGAATGGAACAGGTGTACGTGCATGGGATGAGCACACAGGGGAAGAATTTGACCTAAAGGCGTTGTTGTTCATGACCATCAATGATTGGCCTGCTCTCAGTAACCTTTCAGGACAGACAAACAAGGGATACGACGCATGCACGCATTGTTTAGCTGACATCAAAAGTATATACCTAGACAGATGCAAGAAGAATGTGTACCTGGGCCATCGTTGATTTCTCCTGACCAGCCATCAATGTCGAAAGAAAGGCAAGCATTTCAAAGGCGAGGCAGATCACCGGAAGAAGCCCGCCATGCGTACCGGTGATCACGTACTTGCTATGGTCTCTAATTTACACATAATATTTGGAAAGGGTCCCGACGGACTAGCTGTTTCGAATGAGCCGAGGGACGCGCACCCATGTGGAAGAAGAAATCTATATTTTGGGACCTACCCTACTGGAAAGAGCTAGAGGTATGCTCTTCAATCGATGTGATGCACGTGACGAAGAACCTTTGCGTGAACTTGTTAGGCTACTTGGGCGTTGTCGGTGTCAAAACCAGCGGATCTCGGGTAGGGGGTCTCGAACAGTGCGTCTAGGCGGATGGTAACAGGAGACAAGGGACATGATGTTTTTACCCAGGTTCGGGCCCTCTTGATGGAGGTAAAACCCTACTCCTGCTTGATTAATATTGATGATATGGGTAGTACAAGAGTAGATCTACCACGAGATCGAGAGGCTAAACCCTAGAAGCTAGCCTATGGTATGATTGTTGTTCGTCCTACGGACTAAAACCCTCCGGTTTATATAGACACCGGAGAGGGCTAGGGTTACATAGAGTCGGTTACAATGGGAGGACATCTACATATCCGTATCGCCAAGCTTGCCTTCCACGCCAAGGAAAGTCCCATCCGGACACGGGAAGAAGTCTTCAATCTTGTATCTTCATAGTCCAGAGTCCGCCAAAGGTTATAGTCTCGCCATCCGGACACCCCTAATCCAGGACTCCTCAAGAGCCCCTGAACCAGGCTTCAATGACGCATTTAGTCCGGCGCGCAGATTGTCTTCGGCATTGCAAGGTGGGTACCTCCTCCGAATACTTCATAGAAGATTTTGAACACAAGGATAGTGTCCGGCTCTGTAAAATAAGTTCCACATACCACCGCAGAGAGAATAATATTTACACAAATCCAATCTGCTGACGTATTCCGCAGCGTGACATCACACCGCGGCCAAGCCTTTATTCGAATCGTTTTTACTATCCCACCTCAGCGCGTTTAGCGAGGCGGTTTCCTTGGCACGTTTTGTTGAAGCAGAGATCGTGTCCTCTTATTCCGGGATTCTCATCAATACGGGCATGGGTAACCCAATCGTGCCCGTTGTTATATTTCCTCAATCGAAGGCGAGTCCCAAACGGTCACGGGGAGGGCTCTTGGTATTCAACCTCTTTATAAAGAGACCAAGGCTCTACTCCTTTCTTTCAATCTCAGTCGAATCCGCCTCTCGCCTCGAGTTCCAACACCCAAAGCTCCAGATTCAGCGCTTGCAGACCTTCGGTGACGTTCGCCCGCCTTCAAGGCCGGTGGATGCCTTCCTCCGTTACGGAAGAAGACGTGCTCCAGCTAAGAGAGGCCAGGTATTTACCCGGCGAAATTGTGCCTAGGCTGCCCGCTCAAGGGCAGGTTATTCCCACTCCCAAGCCTGGTGAGAGCGTGGTGTTCGCGTCTCACTTCCTTCGGGAGCTAGGCTTCCTGACGGACCCCTTCGTGAGGGGGCTCATGTTTTATTACGGGCTGGAATTTCACGACTTGGCTCCGGAGTCCATCCTCCACATCTCATCGTTCATCGTCGTGTGCGAAGCCTTCCTCCGCATTACTCCTCACTTCGGATTGTGGCTTAAGACCTTCAAAGTAGAGCCGAAGATGATCGAGGGGAAGCACGCGGAGTGCAGAGGCGTCGCTATAAGCAAGAATGCTGACGCTCCATGGCCCAAGGGCTCTTTTCAAGAGGAGTTCAGCTTATGGCAACGAGAGTGGTTTTATATCACAGCTCCCAAGGGCACCAAGTGGATGGTGCCACCTGCCTTTCGCTCGGGTCCCCCACCACAGCTAGCGTCATGGGTCAATAAAGGGTTTAACTGGGGGCCGTCCAAGGACGTGCCCTTGTTGCAGGGCCGCATTCGAGATCTCCCAGAGAGAGACATCAATCTGGTCACGGTGACGTAGGTCATGTTGATTTGCCACACCTTGCCCTGCAAACGTCGCCCCCTCCGTCTGTGGGAGTTTAATCTGGAGGGACCACGAGCTCTCCAACATTTTACGGGCGCGACGCCCATGGAGATGTACCAATTGTTCTTCGGTTCACAAGCAATGTGTCCGGACTCGACCGAGGACGCAGGTCTGAGCTGCGATCGCCCGGATACTCAAGTAAGTAGTCCCGTACCCGGACACGCCATCCGTATATTTATCATAAAATTGCCCTTAAAAGAGTTGTCCCTTAAACAGGAGTGGATAGCAAAAGCAAAGCTAACCAGGTGTCCGGCCCCCCTCCCTGAGACCACGCCGGATCCCGTGTTAACCAGGATGCTGGAGGTTGCACCTTTGGAAGAAGGCGAAGGGGGGAACAAGTAAGCTACTGCCTCCCCGAAGGAGGCTGTCAGGAAAGGAGGAATCTATAATCCCTCCATCCAGGGGAAGAAGAGGACCGCCTCTGAAGACCCGGAGACCATGGTCTCAAAGCAGGGGAAGAAATCTTCGTCAGAGGGTCCTGCGCCGGGAGATGCCTCGGCCAGACCTTGTGCCCCAAGGGGATCAGCCCTCCAAATGAGCCGTAAGTAGAGAGGGAGTTTTAAAATAAGAGACATCCTGTTCTATTTACGAGGAAGATAATCGAACTTTTACCTTGTAGTTCGGATCTCAGCCCTTCTCAGCAGAGCTCATCTTCAAGGGATCTTCGACCGGAGATGATGGAGAGCGAACGCCCCTCGCTGCATCGTGCGGCGAGGCGGGCGACCCCGAGGTGTCATCACAGAGGGTTTCTCCGATCCGCAGGCCGGAAGGCGCCGTATGGCCCCCAAAGCCCTCTGTGTCCGCCTACGAAAAAGGCCATCGGACGAGTCCGGCACCGTCCGCGCGGTCGGAGGAGTCAAGGATCTGCTCGGGCGAAGCGCCTATCTCGTAAGAACACCGTGCATTGATGGGTACGGTGATTGAAAGGATTTCATCCGCGGAGAGCGGGTTGTACGAACCTGTCAGGAGTTTACTGACAGGTTTTGAGGTACGCGAAGTGATGTACCTTTTCACAGTTCCGCATATAAAAAGATGCGCCCTGTATAGATAGTAGCCCCTGAGACTCGGTGCGTTGCCAAAAATGACGGCGCGCCGAGGATCATAATCCCAGGTATGATATGTCGCTTTTCCTATGTAGGTGGCGAAGTGTTCCGGTGGCTAGCCGGACTGATGAATTTGCCGAGCTAAAGCGGCAACTTCACGTGGCAGATGCCGACATCGCGCTTTTCAACAAGCGGCTTGACGAGTCACAAGGTATGTAATTTCTCCGCAGACACCTGGTAAGGGGGTTTGATGCTCTTACCTTACAACCTGTATGCTTGATGCAGATGGTGCCGCTGCCGTGGAGAACCTTCGGGCGGAACTCGCCCGAGCCAAGGAGCAGGCCAGGAAAAGTGGTGCGGCTGCCTTAAAGGCGGCTGAAGAGATGAAAGCCAAACAGGCTGCTCACTGCCGAAGCAAGAAGGAAATGGCCGAGATGGCTGTGAAATTGAAGGATGTTGCCGACCGCTGCAAGCTTCTTGAAAAAGAAAATTGGGCGGAACAGAAGGACCTGAAGAAGGCCACTCCCGAGGCCAAGGATGCTCGCTCTGCGATGAGAGCTATGAAGCAGGAGCTAAGTCAGGCCGGAGATATCGCGGCTGGAAAGCCCTTTATGTTGCGGATGAAGTTCGGGGATCCTAAGTATGCTCCGTTGGACCGGCTGTGGAGTGCGGCGGACCCTTATCTGGACTTGGCGGCGAGTGTCGCGGACGCGGCCGAACACTTCCGGGATAAAAAAGATCACGAAGTGGAAAAGCTTTTTTGGTCACAGTTCCACAATCCAGAGCGCCCACTTCCATTAACCGATCGTTTGGCCGCGTGTGCGGAGCTGAATAGGTTATCCGGACTCGCCATGAAGTATGTCATGAGTCATCTGTGGCCGGAAAGGCCCGAGCCGAAGAGTTATTTTAGCTTGGTGCAGCAGTTCCTTGGTGCGGTGCCGCATATCAATGCAATGAAGAGGTCAGCGTGCATAGAGGGTGCGCGGATGGCTCTTGCCCGTGTCAAGACATACTGGGCGGAGATGAAGGCCACCGCTGTTGCATCCCAAGATTCGGACGAGAGCCGAATACCTGCCGAGCACTATTTTCAGGAAGTTCTGCAAGGCGCTGCTTTAATAGAGACACAGTGCTCGAAGGATATTATGTTCGAATAACATGTATTATTGTAAAACAATGTTTCGAGGGAATATAAAAGCTTTTTATACTTGTGCCTTCAAGAATTAAAATACCTCCTGTGCGGCCGTTAATGTTTATGTATATATAACCTGAAAGATGGCAGTCGTCGGCTTTTTCAGCCCCACGCACATAATGCGGGGTGTTCGCAGGCGCATTTTCACACTTGATCCAACGTCTTGGTCCTATAAAGGAGGTGATAGCGCAGCGAACTAGGCAACTGGACTATAATGCTTTATCACTTTCACTTAGCCATAGGAGTTTGACAGTGAGGCTACTATATAGCCCCTAGGGGCACCGCTACCACCAATTGGGTGCGTGTGTGCCTAGCCGGGAAACGGCCCTTCGTTAATGCGGAGGAATCCTAAAGATTCTGGCGGGTCACCGAGTGGTCGACCAGTCTCGCGCTATATCATGACAGTCGGTTTTCGGCTTTCTCTACTGAGGTGCTCGCCTGGCCGAACCGGGGCACAATCGCAGTAGTTCTCCTGGTGCCGCCTTAGCCGATAGAGCGGAACGTAAGGCAGCAAAACATAGGAGCCGGGCAAACCCAACATTTGACCAAAGACATGATTCGGAGCTGATGCATATAAGGCCAAACTCGCGACGCCGAACACTCCCTAAGGTATTCAGTCTTTATGAAAATGGGCTGAGCAACGCCCTTGGTAATGAGCCCTCGTGTCCAGTGCACGCCGCAAAATTCACGCGTGGCCACATGCCAAGACGCCAGCCTCCTCCTCGGTTATATCACGAAACCGGGGGATGTGTATCAACAAGAGACAGTAAAAAAGGTTTACGCAGGGTCTTAATCTAAAAAGAATCCTTTGAACGGGTCTCTACTGCACGTCTGCGCCTGTGTCTCCGTTGTGCCGTATCCTGGACGGGTGTAGCACGGTGTTCATCTGTAAAATAGAGGAACTTAGTTGAAAAAAGATCGTGCAAAAATATACGTTATATTAAATAAACAAAGTATAATTCAAAAAATGAATAAAATTGAGCTTTATCGTCTCTTGTTGTACATGCGCGGAGCCCCTTGTACGGGGGTATGCGGCTAGTAAGCCCTTGTATGTTTACGCCGGACTCATCTAGCCATGTCCGGGGTCTGAACGACCTGTTTAGGTGCTTTGATCAGTGAAGCCGGTTTAGTGTGCGGCTGTCAAGGCAGCCGCACCATCTTCCGCGCTCGAGGAACACTTGAAATTTCCCTTTAATGAGATGATGCCTCGCGGACCGGGCATTTTAAGTATAAGAGATGCATAATGCGGTATTGCGTTAAACTGGGCGAAAGCTTCACGTCCCACGAGTGCTTGATAGCTACTTGTGAATGGGGCGATGTGGAAGGTTAGCTTTTCGTGGCGGAAGTTGTCGGGGGAGCCGAACATAACTTCTAGCAGGAGAGAGCCCGTACAATGGGCATCTGGGCCTGGCGTTACCCCTTGAAAGGAAGTGTTTCTATGGCGAATTTTTGTTGGGTCTATCCCCATTTTGCGGATTGTGTCCTGATATACCAGGTTTAGATCACTGCCGCCGTCCATTAGGACTTGTGTAAAGTGGAGTCTCATCAATTATCGGATCTAATATCAAGGCAGTCCAGCTCATGCGTCCGGATACTTCTAGAGTAATCTTGATGGTCGAAGGTGATTGGTTTTAACAACCCGGTGGCGGGACTCCTGCAGGATAGGCCGTATGGCGCTGTATCTCTATAGGCGCCACCCTGTTTTTCCCTTTGTCACGTGAAGTGAGTTTACAGTTTTGACTTCTTGTGGGAAATTCTTTTGTTTTCCGGTGCTCTGCTTGTGGGGTTCGCCCTCGTCCTCGCTTGGTGTGTCGAGCCCTTGTGTTCGGGCGTTGAGTTTGCCGGATTGCTTGAAGACCCAACAATCTCTGCGGGTATGGTTTGCGTGCTTCCCGGAGTACTGTGGATTTGACATATCTTGTCCAAGATTTTGTTTAGGTTAGATAGCTCGTCTCGTTATCCTTGAGGGGCAGCTTTTTACGATTCTGCCGAGAGCTTTTGAATCCGGCATTGATCGCCGTGCTCTTCGGCTGTTTCCTTTGGTCCGCGCTGGTCCTTGCTGCGTCATGTTTCGCTTCCATCCCTAACCCGGATGTACTTGGGTTGCTGGTACTGCATCTTGCCAACTAGCTATCCTCTCCTGCGCAAAAGCGGGTCATGAGGCTTGTTAATGCGGCCATTGTTCTTGGCTTTTCTTGGCCGAGGTGTCTGGCGAGCCATTCATCTCGAACGCTGTGTTTGAAAGCTGCTAAGGCTTCGACGTCCGGACAGTCGACTATCTGGTTCTTTTTAGTAAGAAATCTGTTCCAGAGTTTCCGGGCTGACTCTCCGGGTTGTTGAGTTATATGACTTAAATTGTCTGCATCCGGAGGTCGGATATAGGTCCCTTGAAAATTTGCCCGAAAAGCATCCTCGAGCTCTTTCCAACTTCCAATGGTGTTTCCGGGAAGGCTTTTAAGCCAATGTCGGGCTGGTCCTTTGAGCTTGAGTGGTAAGTATTTTATGGCGTGGAGATCATCTCCTCTAGCCATGTGTATGTGGAGGATGTAATCCTCAATCTAGACTCCAGGGTCTGTTGTTCCGTCGTATGCCTCTATGTTTACGGGTTTCAATCCTGCCGGAAATTCATGATCCAGCACCTCATCGGTGAAACATAGGGGGTGTGCAGCGCCCCTATATTTGGGTGTATCGTGATGTTCGGATACTTGATGCGTTGCATTTCTTACTAGAGCTTCCTTTCTTGGCCCGTAGATAGATCTAGCTGGGCCATCTTTTTGATGCGAATCCTCAGCGGATCGCGTGCGGCTTGTGTGCGGCGCCCTTTGCCGCTCTATGTTGGCTATGGGGTTGTTCACCCGACCGGTGGCTTCCTTATTTTTTGATTATGGGGCTCTAAGGCCTCCTCATCAAATTCCGGCAGTAATTTTCGCTTCGGGTAGCTCTTTGTGCGGCGACTGTCACCGTATTTGTCTGCGATGTTGAGTACTTTGCTCCATCTAGTTCTGAGTGCATCTTCCGCTGTTTTGAGCTGCCGCTTCTGCTTTTTCAGGCTACGCGCAGTGGCGACGAGCATTTTTTGGAGGTTCTTCTGCTCCGGTAACTTGTCCGGCGTGAGGTCGTCCGGAATGTTATCTTCGCCGGGGACGGGTTGTTTATCCAAGTTGCACTGTTCGGACGGTTGCTCGATGGCATGTTCATCGTCCGCCGGTTCGCCCTGCTCTATGGCTGGGTCTGTATGGCTGCTGTCTCTGTCGAGGTGGGGTTTGGAGCGGCGCTTACACCGCCACTTTGACTGCTTTTCGAGGGAACGATCCCTCGTTGCATCCCTTTGTTCCTCGTCGTCGTTTCTTTTAGGCGTGTCCACCATGTATACATCGTGAGATGGGGTGGTTGTCTAGTGCCCTATAAGCGTTGGTTCCTGTTCGTCTCCTACATCGTCGTCCATACCGTCGATGTCTTCGGAGTCGAAGTCGAGCATGTCAGTTAAATCATCGACAGTGGCTATGAAGTGGGTGGTGGGTGGGCTCTGAATTTCTTCGTCATACGTATCCCAACCTTGCTGACCATAATCCGGCCAGGGCTCTCCTGATAAAGAGAGAGACTTTAGGGAATTCAGGATGTCGCCGAAGGGCGAGTGCTGAAAGATGTCCGTGGCGGCGAACTACATGATCGGCGCCCAATCAGATTCGATTGGCCGGGGCGCGGAAGGTTCGGAGGCCGGAGAGGAGTCCGGCACCTTGGAGTCATGAGCTTTGCAAAGGACAAGACTGGTGTTCGGCTCGATCGCCGTAGAGATTGCAGCCCCCGAGGCGGTGTCCAGCCACCCGTCCTCTATTGGCGCAGTCGGCTCCGAGCTAAGGGTCGGAGCGGACACTGGTGCGGTCTCCAGGGCACTGTTCGACGGCAGAGCTAGATCATGCCCGTCGTGACAGTGCGGCGCGCTTGGCTGTGGCTCGAACCCGTCGAGATCAAGTCCCCGCAGACGTCAGCCGTGTAGTTCAAACTTCCAAATCTGACCTGATGGCTGTGGGTGTAGCTTTCGATCTGCTTCCAGATGGCTGCGAATTGCCCGCAGCAAAGCCGCCGAATACAATGATCTGTCAGGGAGAAAAGTCTCACCCTGGACCGTCGTTGTTGATGATCGGAGGAGCCATCGGGCCTAAAGATGACGACAGAGGAACTCTCAATGAAAGCACCAATGTTGGTGTCAAACCGGCGGATCTCGGGTAGGGGGTCCCGAATGTGCGCCTAGGCGGATGGTAACAGGAGACAAGGGACACGATGTTTTTACCCAGGCTCGGGCCCTCTCGATGGAGGTAAAACCCTACTCCTCGCTTGATTAATATTGATGATATGGGTAGTACAAGAGTAGATCTACCACGAGATCAGAGAGGCTAAACCCTAGAAGCTAGCCTATGGTATGATTGTTGTTCGTCCTATGGACTAAAACCCTCCGGTTTATATAGACACGGGAGAGGGCTAGGGTTACACAGAGTCGGTTACAATGGGAGGATATCTACATATCTGTATCACCAAGCTTGCCTTCCACGCCAAGGAAAGTCCCATCCGGACACGGAAGAAGTCTTCAATCTTGTATCTTCATAGTCCAGGAGTCCGGCCAAAGGTTATAGTCCGGCCATCCGGACACCCCCTAATCCAGGACTCCCTCAGGCGTATATGGGAAGACAAAATATACACCTGAGGCAAGGGAGGACCTGCAACATTTGCACGAAAAAGATGGCATGCCTCCAAAGCAGTACGAAGGTCCTGCCAGCTACGCTCTTACCAAAGAAGAGAAGGAAGTCTTTTTTGAATGCTCGCTCAAGATGAAGGTCCCGGCGGCTTCTCGTCGAATATAAAGAGAATAATAAATATTTCGGAGAAAAAGTTTGAGAACCTGAAGTCTCATGACTGCCACATGATTATGACAATCGCTTCCGGTTGTATTGAGGGGCTTCTACCGTAAAACGTCCGATTAGCCATTGTGAAGCTATGTGCATTCCTCAATGCAATCTCTCGGAAGGTGATCGATCCAGAAATCATACCAAGGCTAAGGAGTGATGTGGCGCAATGTCTTGTCGGTTTAGCTGGTGTTCCCACCATCCTTGTTCTATATCATGACGCACGCCCTAGTTCATCTAGTCGATTTAGATTGTCATTCTAGGCCCGTATTTCTACACAATATGTTCCCTTTGAGAGGTTCATGGGAGTCCTAAAGAAATATGTCCGTAACCGTGCTAGGCCAGAAGGAAGCATCTCCATGGGCCATCAAACAGAGGATGTCATTCGGTTTTGTGTTGACTTCATTCCTGGCCTTAAGAAGATAGGTCTCCCTAAATCGCGGTATGATGGAAGACTGACTGGAAAAGGCACGCTAGGAGCAGACTCAATAATATGCAGGGACGGGCGTTCTTGGTCTCAAGCACACTACACAGTTCTACAGAACACTATCTTGGTGACCCCGTATGTCGATGAACACAAGAACAGTCTGTGCTCCAAACAACCGGAGCAGTGTGACGACTGGATTACATGTGAACACATCAGGACTTTCAGCAGTTGGTTGGAAACACGTCTCAGAGGTGACACCACTGTTTGTGATGAGCTGTACTCGTTGTCCAGGGGACCATCTTCGACTGTATTGACTTACAAAGGATTCGATATAAATTGGAATACATTTTACACGATCGCCCAAGATCAAAAGAGCACCAACCAAAACAGCGGTGTCCGCTTTGATGCAGCAACCGAGAGGGGAAAGGACACATATTATGGTTACATAATGGACATATGGGAACTTGAGTCAAGACATGATTTTAAGGTCCTTTTGTTTAAGTGCAAATGGGTCAATCTGTCACGAGGCGGGGTACAGGTAGACCCACAGTACGGAATGACAACAGTGGACCTGAACAATCTTAGGTACACTGACGAACCGTTCGTCCTAGCCAATGATGTGGCACAGGTTATCTATGTGAAGGACATGTCTACCAAACCGAGAAAAAGAAAAGATAAGGAAGCGAATACATCATATGATGAGCCAAAATGCCACATAGTTCTTTCAGGAAAAAAGGACATAGTGGGAGTGGAGGGCAAGACAGACATGTCTGAAGATTATGAAAAGTTTCATGAAATTCCTCCCTTCAAAGTCAAGGCTGACCCAAGTATCCTGATAAACGATCAAGATTATCCATGGTTACGGCGCAATAAGCAAAGCACCACACAAGCGAAAAAAAAGTAAAGACTTTCTCTCCACAACTATTATGATGATACAATGCCAACTTTCAACCTTTTCGTAGTTCATTTGAAATGCCTGTTGTAACAGACGAGTTTCCGTATGAAATCCTGATACTTCGAAACAGATTGTCCGTTTTGTACACGAAGTGCATCTAGTTTTTGCCGTAACCCTCTCAACTTTCTTGCACATGCTATGTGGGTGAAATGATGATACCATGCCAATTTTCAACCTTTTCGGAGTTCATTTGAAATGATTTTCAATTTCCGGGTCTTATAGCTCAAAAAAGCAGTAAATGCATGAAAAATAATAAAATGCATAAAACTATAATATTTGTTATGATCAACTAAAAAACTTATATAAACCTCTAGTATTTTTGAAACTAAAATTAAATAAAATTTATGCAACTTATATTAACAATATTTTTTTGTTCAAAACATTAATAGCAAAAAAGAATTTAATAGCAAAAAAATATGCCACCTACTGGGCCACCACTGCCTGAATACGACTAGAAACCAACAAATGGGCCAGGATTCAGGCCAGCAGAAGGCCCAGTATGCCCATCAGGCATAGCAGTTTCAATTTGGCCTGTAAGCCTGCAATGGAGAGGAGCTCGAGAGGGGTGCGGCAGTGGGGCTTATAAACCACTGCGCGCCCCTCTCAACTAGCGAGGTGAGACTAAACTTTCGACGCGGGCGCAGCAGCACAAGGCCTTTGGTCCCGGTTGGTGGCACTGACCGGGACTAAAGGGGTGCATTGGTACCGGTTGGCGGCCTTTGGTCCCGTTTGGTGGCACCAACCGGGACTAAAGGGGGTCTTTGGTCCCGGTTACTGCTATGAACCAGTACCAATGCTCCGTCTATATATACATCACTTATGAAAAATTTCGTTCAGTTCTTGATCCATACGACGGCGCTGTGAGGCTGCCCTTCTGCGCCTCGCCGTCGCCGTCGTCGCCCTGCCTCCGGACGCCGTCGCGCGCGCCCTCCTGCCTCCTCGCCGCCCGTCGCCGCGCCCTCACCGTCGCCGTCGCCGCTCCTGCCTCCTCATCGCCCTTCGCTGCGCCCCTCATCGTCGCCGTCGCCGCGGCCCTCAACGTCGTCATCGCCGCGCCCCTCACCGTCGCCCCCGTGCCCTGCCTCCTCGTCGATCGCCGCCCCGTTGCGCAGTGAGAGCTCCATATATGAATTTCCTAATTTAGATGTGTACTTAATTTAGATGAGTAGTTTAGATGTGTAGTTAATTGAGTTGTTGTAATTTGTTCATAAATGAAAAATATGCAGAAGTTAGAATTTTTTTCTGTTTATATTTTTTTGGTGATATTATTGTTGAATATGCAAATGTTTGTGTGTTCATATATATGCAAAGAATATGTCAATTTTTCACAGAATTTTTATTTTGTTCATAGAATTTTTATGATTTTTTTCTGTTGTAATTTTGTTCATACAATAAGAAGATAAAGTGTTTAATATAATTAGTGTCAAAAATAATAGAACTTGTTAAACTAGTTTATTTTTAATTAGTAAGTACTACTTTACTCTATTTATAGTAAGTGCTTAGTAGTTGAACTAGTTGATTTAACAAAAGTTGTTTATTTTACTACAGAAGTTGTTTATTTTTAGCAAGGAAATTAATAGAACTAGTTTATTTTTTTAGTTAAAGCAATTATTCCCGCATCGAAGTCGATGATGCCTATCCCGCATCCTCATCGTCGACTCGGCGGAGGAGGCCGGCTTGATCAGAGGGGCCATGTCCGGACCCAGGCTCACGGGCTGGTTTTGGGAGGTGCTACCTTCCGGGGGGGGCGTAGGTTGGTGAGGAGCCAGCTCGTCGTTGACCCGATCCTTATTTGGTGGCGGTCGCGTGGGCCAGTGACGGTGCCGAGGCTTCCGGACACCGCGGAGGTGGTACGTCACCGTGTCAGCGAGGAGGACGAGCACGTCCGTCGCTACATGGTTGCGTTGGAGGGCAGGTTCGACAATACCTGGCAGGTTCTTCAGGGATCTCATTGGAGCGATCCTGTGATGGTTCCTTCTCTTTGGGTGTCCACTGCTCGCTCCGATACCCGTCAGGCGCTACGGTTCTAGCTGTATTGGCGATGCTATATATATGATAGTATTCGAGGTGTATTAGTGATAATATTCGACGATGTACAGACGCATGGAGATGATGTAGTTTTGCTTATAATTGAATGCATCCTAATTTGAATACTACTTTATTTTGCGATTTGATTTTGCTAATTGAATGCTCAAATTGGAAAACTACTCCTACTTTGAATGCTAAAATTTGCGAGCACTATGCAAGGCGTATGCATATGATTAGTTGATAGCTTATAGGGTTTTTGTTTTTGCAAAAATCTAGGAGCCCCCGGCCCCTCCATCATCCCCACCGTCGTCCCCGTCACCGACCCCCTCCGACCTTGAGGTGAGACCAGCCAAATCCTCTTTTAGAAAGATAATTAAACGATATTTCGGGTTGACTTTAAGTATGTCGAGTCTCCACCATATATGGGAGGACGAAGAATCCCGACTGTTGTCATGGGGGTAGCTTCTCCTTCATTTCCGTGTGCTAGACAATTTGGTGTAATGCACTCGGAAACGAAAGGAGGAGCTACCATCACCGACGGTCGCAAATGTTAGAGAGGAATCAGTGAGGGAGAGTTCCACCATATATATATATATATATATATATATATATATATATATATATATATATATATATATATAGAGGACGAAGAATCCCGACTGTTGTCGTGGGGGTCGCTTCTCCTTCGTTCCCGTGTGCTAGACATTTTGGTGTAATGCACTCGGGGACAAATGGAGGAGCGACCATCATCAACGGTCGAATGTATACACCACGTGAGCTGAGAGTTTTCAAGAAATGACTCAACAAACCGATAGTCAACCCCTGATGAATAATAATGATCTAATTTAGTTTTTGTAGTACATATATTTAATTGTACAAGTTTAATCTTTGAATTATGAACGTAGGAAATGTCGTCATCGAACGACGAAAGTCCCCCGGACGAGTGCGGCTGGTGCCACGACGATCGAGGTTTGTGCGACAGGCCTCACCTGGACGATGATCGGCGCTTCAGCATTAAGCTCGAGGAGACCTTCAATGTTAAAACGGTACTCAACAGCGACAAGTGTTTTTTTCGTAATTAAGCATGACTTCAACTATTTCAATGTGTAATTTTTATCTTTTATAATTCGAGTATAGCTTATCCCATGCCATGCAAGACGCTATGTCTTAAAGAGGATAGATTTTGAAGACCATGAAAATTTTGAAACGAAGAAAATTCACCTAAGGACCCATCATGATGTGGATTTTGAAGTAAACCTGTATAATGTTGAGAGCGTAAACCATTTTGGTTGCAAAAATTGAGAAGCATTTTGCAAGATGTATGGTTTTGATGAGGGTATGCTTGTCACCATGGATCTTGGTGATCCTGACATCGACCAAGACAATATGGACATTTGGGTCCTTATTGATACGCCTCCAGTTCTACCGCTATGTGAGTTTCTCAAACATAGTTAATTATTAACTAATTTATATTGTTTATTTCAAAATAGTTGACAGCTTATTTCCATTGACAGCTTATTTTGATTGTTTAAACAATGTGCGGAACATGGTAGACAAAACCCACTACACCGATGGCTCCGAGTTAACTTATCAGGAGAAAAATCATCTGGTCGGATTTTGTACTGATCTTGAGAATTACAATATCTACAATTAAACTCCTCAACATTATGGTCAATACGTGCCACTAGTGCACGTGTTGAACTGCGGTAACTACAATAGAGATACCCTGATAAGATTTTTTACTATTATGACATCCGTGCATCTTTTGCATACTTCTAAAACTAGTACATCATTGCTAACTATGAAGTTATTACTATGTTTTCTAACAAAGAATCCCAGAGGATTGTGTGCCTCATTTGATGTATCAGAATGGCAGCCTTCGTGTTTTGAATATATATCCAGGTCATCCTACGAATCTCAACTGTCCATAACGGATTTCTAAAAGAAGTGGAGACATGCTAATCAGAGAACGAAAAAAATGTATGGACGGTCGTAAGGAGGTTCTTGAAAGCAAAAGGAAGCGTCGCGCAAGAATTGGAGACAGGATGATCTCCATTCTCCATAATGAAGAGTCATGGTCTATATTGTTTTATGCTATTTTACCTTAAATAGGGTATTTAGGTCCTGCATAATACTGATGATCATGTGCTAAGAACAATTAAGTAGGGTTGGTTCGATGACTATCAGAATGATGATCGTATGACTTGTTATTAATAACGAGTAGAAGTTGTATGATGATGATTAGTAGGACTTGTTATTATGATGATGCATGATGCGAGCATGAAGAGTTATTATATATCTATGGGTGAAATGAACATGGATTGGATTGAAGTGATGCCAACATGCATGTGGTGCATGTCGAAAGTAGTACAATCCAAACTTGATCAAGTTAAGATTAGTATTACTTTCGACATGCACCACATGTTGCGTCACTTTAATCTAAGTCATGTTTAGAAATAGCAGTATAGCAGTAGCACGGAGATAAGAGAGGACACATCTCTCTATTAGCTACCTATAACAACCTAAATTAACCCCCTAAACCCCTAAACCACCTCCTTTCAAAAAAAAAATCAGCCCCTGAAATGCTGACGCGTGGAAGCTTATTGGTCCCGGTTGATACTACCAACCGAGACCAAAGGCCCTCCTGCCTGGGCTCGCCGAAGCGGCCACATGGAGGCCCATCTGTCCCGGTTGATATAAGAACCGGTACTAAAAGCCTAGGGCATTAGTAACGACCCTTTAGTCCCGGTTCCATAATCGGGACAGATGGGCCTTATGAACCGGGATAAATGGCCCTTTTTCCACTAGTGGTATAACAGTGCTAAAAAAGCAATGGTATTATTGAGACGAGGCCATCTATCGGTCACGACGTGCGCCTGTCCCCTTTCAATTGGGGGAACTGTTCCTCGTGGATTTTTGCCCATGGAGATCTCTCACCTGCGCCGGCCACCTTGGGTGTCTTAAAAAGAAAGTTGAGATGCGCCTTGGATTGCCTTTTCTGGCATCTGACAAGGAGATCCTAGCGATCGGCTTACTAATACTACTACATGTAATAGGATTTGTTCATTTCATTATGAAGGTTAATCTGTTCATACTGCAAGTCTGTTATATTTTTTTGCGGGGTTGTTGTATGTATTTGTACAGACGCAAGTGCTAGATACCTGATTTTGGTTACAATAGAGATGGTGAAAAACAGATACTCCCTCTGTCTCACAATGTATTGCGCCTGTGTTTCTTGAGATTTAAATTTGATCACAAATTTAATTTGGTCTCGTTAGTTAGATTTATGATCAAATTTATATCTCAAAAAGCACAGGCATACTTGGAACGGAGAGAGTTGTACAGTTAGTCCTAATATTATTTTTTATGAACTTGCAACCGAACGGAAGTCATGGTAGAGTGCGCCGCATATTGCTCGTGAGGGTAGAGGATAGCGTGTCAGCCGGGGATCGGGTGGAGGGAACTTTGTTGCCTGAGCTGATAGAAGCATACGCTACAACTGTGCACTGGCTCTAGACCTATGGGTGCGAGCATCTTTCCTCGATCGGCCTCGACTGACTGAAAGAAATAAAGAAAAGAAAGGCTGAGGTTCAGTCTCAACTCTCTCACGGGAAGTGCATGCATGCATGCAGCCGTGGACCCGTGCAGCTGCCTCACTCCCCTGCCACCTCAACCTGGTGTCAGGGACAATCACTCACATGATCGAGGAGTTGCTCGGCTCGAATGCCCGATCATATCGATCCATCTCCGACCCTCCACTGCCTGTGATAATTGATGCAACTTCTGTACCAACATAGTATGTGACCATGCAACAGCAGCAGCATCTCTACCTCAACTCCCACTGTACCGATATAGTAGTACTGTACATACAGACCGTGTTTTTAGACTGCTGCTGTACTTGTGTACAGTACCTGCGTCAGCGTGATCGATGCATCGTAGTCGATCGATCACCTAACTCGAGTCGTTTTACACGATCCTTTGTCCCATCTCTACCCTCTGCAGAGCGCTTCTTTCTCGGTTCCCGTGTCCCTCTGTGTGCGATGCAGATGCATGCATGCATGAGAATCGTCCGTCCATGCGGTGGGTGGGTACACCGTGTACAACATAGAGAACGTACCACTCCCTCCGTATAAATCTTTTTAGATATTTTAATAAAGACTACATACATATATATAGATACATATATTTTAGAGCATACATTCACTTATATTATTAGTTTATTATATATTAAAATTTAAAAAGACTTATATTTAGAAACGGAGATAGTAGTAGTTGCCCGCAGCCACCCGGCGTGGCGTCGTGGCAGCCACCCGTACGTACGTGCACCAAGTTTAATTATGGAACACATTCCATCTCCACATATGTGCACCCATGTTGCCAGCCATTTCTGATCCTTGTCATGTGGTGCACGCTAGCCACCACACGAATGCGTGCATGACGTATCGTAACGTACGCTTTCAAAAAAAGAAAAGAAAAGGGAAAAACGCATGGCTGTTAGTAACGCGCTCGCTTTTGAGCTAGCCGCACGGTCGGTTTCCAGTTTGCCACCCAAGCTTTAACTGATCTTGATCTCTACGGTGACATGGCTAGCTTTGGTTGCAAGTGCTTCGTTTACGCCACTGACATGGCTTGACGCGAAGACACATACCAGCGCGCGGACGCAGAGGCGAACAAACCTGTGGTTGGATGGTTAGCTGGTCGCAGAGGTAAACAAACCTGTGGTTGGATGGTTAGGTGAACGCAGAGGCGAACAAACCTGTGGTTGGATGATTATGTGGACGCAGAGGCGAACAAACCTGTGGTTCGATGCTTATAGGTGGACGCAAGGTAGACAAAGCAGTGGTTGGATGATTAGGTGGACGCGGAGGCGAACAAACCTGTTGTTGGATGGTTAGGTGGACGCAGAGGCGAACAAACCTGTGATTGGATGGTTAGATGGACGCAGAGACGAACAAACCTGTGGTTGGATGGTTAGGTGGATAATGGTATCTTCAGCCCACCAGGGTTTAAATCCTGGTGCTCGCCTTTAAATTTATCTCAGAATTTCCGATGATGCGTGTTTAGTGGAAGGAGACGTTTCTGTCAACTATGTGGCGCTTACGGTGACTTCGTAAAATCTATAAATGATATGCTGGATCAGTCTGTCAAATATGTTCTTAGAAGTATAGTGTACGTATATGAGTTCATAGAGTAAGTATATACACGCTTATATGAGCGTTTGCATCTATACTGTGTTAAAAAAGCGTGCGAACGCAACGGGAGAGAACCAATCAAACTCCGTTTTCTCGGCAGGAACGCGGATGTATGACCGGAGTAGACGAGAGCTCTGACGTACGTACGTGTGGCGGCGGCTTTGTACTTGGAGGATGGAGCTCGGCTGGCTGGGGCACCCGGATCCCAGGGTCGTAACTCCAAACCCCGGCGCGCGCGCTTGCCCGATTTCCCGTAACGGTCGGACGCTCCGTCGGGCTATATGGCCTCTCGTTATCGTCGGCTTTTCCCGTCGCCGTCCGTATCCGGTGGCATTCCACAGCTGCTTGATATTTACTCAGTCCGTTCCGTATTTCTTAACTGGCTACGGCTGGTACCAGCTGCTATGGGTCCAATTACTTGCACAAATGGTCTAACCCCCCCCCCCCCCCCCCCCTCCGGGTTTTAGGCATTTGACCATGGGGGTGTATTCCCCGCAAAAGAAAGAAAATTATGAGGGTGTAAACAGTAAGATTGCGTTCTTGCACCACGGTGGATCATTATAATCAAATCATGTTTGCCACATCTGTTTATTTATGTTTTATTTTAATTTGAACACAGTATAAACGCAAGCGCTCATATACACGTGCATACACTTATCCCTATGAACGCACACATGGACACCCCACCTCTATGAGCACCTCCGAAAGACTGAGCCGGCATATCATGTTGAAATTTATGAAGTCACTATAGGCACCTCGTCGTCGACGAAAACGTCTCCTCCCACTGAATGTGCATCGTCGGAAATCCTGAAATAATTCCAGGAATAAATGCGGGCACCCAGGACTTGAACCCTGGTAGGCTGGGATACCACAGTCCCTTTAACCATCCACACAGGTTGGTTTGAAGTGTTACTTTTGTACATATGCACTATTCATGGAATATAAAATAATGCCACAAAAAAAGGAATATACGGTGGTGTAGTACAGTAGTATATATAGCTCAACTAATTAGGAATATATCAATCATTTAGGACCCCCCCAAAAAGCATAACAAATTTCACATAAAAGAATCACATGAATTTATTTAATAAACATGCAATTCAAAATAAATAGGGAAACCTGTTCAGTCGGCGGATAACAACATGGCGTTGACCACCTCCCCGATGCACCACGCGTCTCATGTGGGGCCACACGCCGCTCAACCCAGACCTTATCCCGTTGCGCCCTCCTTTCCTTCCTCGGCTCTTTCTCCTCTCCCTAATATATTTCTTCTTCCAGGAGTAGCCGACCATAGACGAGTTCAACCTACGTCACACACCGCCTCACGCGATCCCTACCTCAACCCCGACTGCCGCTGCTAGATCCGGAGGCGCCCCTTCTCACCGGAGTTCGCTTGCCTCTGTCGGCCTCGTCCCCGCCGCCGCACTGCTGCCTGTGGCTGTCATCCCAAGCCATGGCGATATTCCCCATCCAGCGATCGTGTCGTCGTAGTCCCAAGTCCATGGCCGCCAGGTACCCAACACGCACGCGCGAGGGAGACAAGGGTGTGTGTCTGGGGGGGGGTGGGGTGGGGGTGGCGGGATGCCCAACGGAGTTTTGCAGCAACACCCTTGTTGCAATTGCAACAGGGGTTGCAATGGCGATCAAGCACTGGCAGAGATTTTTTTTGCAACAAGGACCGTGTTGCAAATGGGCTTTTGCAACAATGTCTCTATTGCAAAGGAATTCGCAAGTCATTCGTGTGCTTCACAACAACGTTTGTGTTGCAAAGAGCCTTTTTGCAACAACGTCCCCACTGTCCCTGTTGCGAAGAATTGCAACAAATGTTGTGTTGCAAAGGGGCTTGCACAACATGCTCGTTGTTGCAAAGTAATGTGACTATAGGAGGAGATCAGATGGTTGCAAAACTCGTCATCCAATGGCTCGCAAGGCGAATGATCTTTTAAAAGCCGGTTGACGCATAGCAGCCCCCAAGTAAATATACAACTTCATTTTTTCGACATTGAGAACTTTAAAAAATGGATAATGCCGATAAGAAATTTAGAGCTAAATCACTTTTACTTGACTATGAAAGCTCACGTAGTGGTGGAGCTACGCACGAGCAAAACATTGCCATGGCCCTCGCGGGGGAGACCTAGCCACAGGTAAAGAATTTGGGCACCCAGTTGGGCTATCTCGCCCTACCCCTCCCCCCTAACGGACTATATGTAGTTCTACCACTAAACTCATGGGTTTGGGACTTCATGGCGGCATATATTTGGAAATCCCATTTCTCCTGTACGGAAACGAGTTTCATCAAAATGTGGTTTAGGGGCGTGACCAAGTAACAATTCGGTTGCATGCCAAAGGGTGGCTAGGGGGCTAGGCTGTAGATTTTATGCTGAGCCTCAAATGACATACTGCCTCCTATTTTTTTGTCTTATTTTTCACATTTTAGTTCACGTTTTTCAAGGGAAGATTTAGCCAGGTCTCATCCACAGATCAACATCGAGTCTTTTACTAACCTTGGTCTAGGAAGGGCACGAGCCAAAAACTAACTTCGTGGCCTAGACAGAATTTAGGGCACTAGCTTGGTCCATTTGGTCCTTCTCTAACGATGTGGTCTTTGAGTTGAAACCACCTTCTTCACCGGTGCAAAAGTCTCATAAAATATGTTGCTTTACTTGGGCGGTGGATGCTTTTGTTGCAGGCAAAACATATAGATACACGATGATCTCAACCAAGGAGAAGATGCATGCGTAAGCAAATGGGAGTTGTAGTTGATCTGCGGCATGCGTCAAGGCATTGGCTAATTCTGGGTTCTTCATGCTTTGTAGCTGGCTTGTGCCTGAGATGGGCTTGTTCATATCTTTTGAGTGGTTTTTGCTATCAACAGACGACACATATGATGTTGGGTTTTGTATTGAACCGCGCTAGTTAGTCTGAGCTGGATCCCCCGTGCTTCTTATAGAAGCAGGGTTGTCATGGCCTTTTCTCTAAACATAGTTGGAATTCATCCATTTCACCCTTCAACTATTCCTTGAGTCTAACTTTGGTCCAAGAATTTGAATATGAATAACATAAACCCCAACTCTTAAAACTAGATAACTTTGTCCCCTTTCTCCCCGACATTGAAGTACTTTGATGGATGGCACAATGCACATGTGAAAGCACAGTCAAAAAATGTTTTCTGGAAGAACAATAAATAAATGAATAAGGAAATTTTTTACTACAAAACATGGAAACAAAATATTGCATAGAGAACTTAAGAAATATGGAATTTTAAAAATAGAAAATGATTCCTCGGAATATTCATGAACGAAGAAGAATCATGGTTGAGTACATTTCTTACTTTTATTTTTTCCATTAAAATATAAACTATGATTTTTGAAATGGCACTGTATTTATGTTTTCATTTAAAATGTTCTATAAGCTACGGTTTTTAAAATGGTATGTATGTTTTCATCTATAGCAGTCACATATTTCTTTAGCTTATACAGAACACTTTTATGGTCTCCCTTAAAAAGGTACATTGTCATTTATATATTTATTCTCTTCGAGTAGTATATTCCATTACAAGAGCAAAAGCAAGGCCAGGAATACACGATGATTTACACTAAACACCTCTATGCCCGAGGGCTGCAGCCCTGCGGGGCAGGAGGGACAATTTCACAAATATACGCGCAGCCGGTTCCTTTTTCTTTATAAATACGGTTCGTGGATTCGCGGAGGGGGAGGTGCTGCTAGCTGGATCCCAGGCCCAGCGATCCTATAAAAAGGTGCCAATCGCCCCCACCCCGACCTGCACACATCGCTCGTGCTCTCAAACAAGGGTGCGAGTTCCAGGCGTGGCGGCCCTTCTGCATGTTGCATGAGGTACCACCCCCCTCTCCCTCCCCCTCCCTAGTGTATCCTCTTCTGCTAGTCTGTTGCAGTCCCCTCCCATCCCCCGGACGAGTTCATCACATCTCTCACTCTTGTTATAACCAGTCGGCCGGAGTCGGAGTCTCGTCCCATTGCAGAGCAGAGCGAGGCGGCGAAGGCGGCCTTGATATAGGGTGAGTTGTTGATCTGTACCGCGTCGTCCCTTTCCTTCTCTATTTTCGTTCGCCCGTGCGGCGGCGCCGCCTCGCTTGGATGGATCCCGGCCGGCGGGCAGGGTGGCTCCCGCCGATCTCACCGGGGACTAGTAGATTAGATTGGGTAGTTCCGATGCCGGGGGCCGTATGGGCCGTGAACGCGATCACGACCCGGCCTTCTCCGGGTGTTGTAAACGCATTCGATTTCCGTTATGGAGAGTTTTTTTTTGTTGTTGTTAAGTTTATTTTTCCTGTTATTAGTAGTAGAGTAGAGTTTTTTTTAGGGAAAAGTAGAACGGAACGTGATTACGGTTTTTGCGCTTGAAACTTTTTGAAAACAAAAAGGGTGAGGAATTGGGTGTGTGTGTGTGTGTGTGTGTGTGACGAACGGTGGGCGTAATAAAGGAGGATTTTCTGCGGCCCGGCGCGCTTGACTAGGCCCGTGCTCCTGGCTGGCGGCTATCCCACCGACGCATGGGCCCCACCCCGCGCCGTTTTAGCAGGGTCCGTGGCGAGCGAGCCGCTGCGCACACGAGTCACACAACGCAACACGAGAGCCTGCGCGAGAGGAAAGCAGCGCAATTAAGCCCGCCGCGCCTCCTCCTCGGGACGCGCGCGCCGTTCGCCGTTCGTCGCTCGCCGCCGGCCGCCGCCCATGAGTGATGGGCCGCCTCGTTTGTCTGCCTTGTCGCGCCGCCGCCGCTCACCGCGTGCGCCCGCCTAATGCTGCAGGACGAATCATCCGGCGGGGGAGTCGTCTGGGAAGTTCATGAGCACTGACGCCACGGGCAGCAACATCATCAGCAGAAGAAGAAGCAGGCTGGGCGACGAAGCCATGCCGACCCCGTCCTCCAACGCCCCCGACTCCTCGCCCTTCTCCAACGACGGCGGCGCCTCGCCGAGCGCCATCGACCGCGTGCTCCGGGGCAGCGGCCGGCGCCACCACTTGCCCACGGCCGCGTCCCCCGACGCCATGGACACGGACGTCGCGGAGCCCGCCGCGGCCTCCCTCGCCGACTGCGGCGCCCAGTCGCGCCCCGAGGGCGGCCCGCACGCCAGCATGGACGACGCCGGCGGTGGTGGTGGCGGGTCGGGGGGGCACGCCCCGCGGCCGCCGCTCTCCGGTCCACGCAGCGGGTTCCGCCGCCTCGGCCTCCGCGGCATGAAGCAGCGCCTCCTCGTCGTGGCCAACCGCCTGCCCGTCTCCGCCAATCGCCGCGGCGAGGATCAGTGGTCCCTGGAGATCAGCGCCGGTGGCCTCGTCAGCGCGCTCCTCGGTAATCCCTTCTCCTCAATGTCAAGCGCCGGAGCGATGCATGCATCAGAGTCCTGCACTAGCAGCAGCTGCACGTACTGAATTTTCTGACTTCGCAGGTGTGAAAGATGTCGACGCGAAGTGGATCGGCTGGGCCGGTGTGAATGTCCCCGACGAGGTCGGCCAGCAGGCTCTCACCAATGCACTCGCCGAGAAGGTTCGTTACAATCCACAGAATCCAGGACATATCTGATGTCAACTGAACCAATAGAACAGTGCTTTCTGTTTCTTTACCAGTCTAGTTCGTTCTAGTGACTGAAATCATATCTGTTTCTGCTGATCAAACAAAACAGAGGTGCATACCAGTCTTCCTGGACGAGGAGATCGTGCACCAGTACTACAACGGCTACTGCAACAACATACTGTGGCCGCTCTTCCACTACCTGGGGCTGCCGCAGGAGGACAGGCTGGCAACCACCCGGAACTTCGAGTCGCAGTTCGACGCGTACAAGCGAGCCAACCAGATGTTTGCTGACGTCGTCTACCAGCACTACCAGGAAGGGGATGTGATCTGGTGCCATGACTACCACCTCATGTTCCTGCCCAGGTGCCTCAAGGAGCATGACATCAACATGAAGGTCGGGTGGTTCCTGCACACGCCCTTCCCTTCCTCGGAGATTTACCGCACTCTGCCATCACGCTCGGAGCTGCTTCGCTCCGTGCTCTGCGCTGATTTAGTCGGGTGAGCATGCATCTTGCTTTTATAAGTAATGGTTTCTTTACAAGTTGTTCTATGGTTGTTCTTAGTAGCTCTTACTGATTTTCTTCTTCAGATTTCATACATACGACTATGCAAGGCATTTCGTGAGCGCATGTACCAGAATACTCGGACTCGAGGGTACCCCTGAAGGTGTGGAGGACCAGGGAAAGTTAACGCGGGTTGCAGCGGTACACATCAAAACTTTTATGTTAATTAGTTTTGTTTATCTGACGTGTTTGGGATCAGTGGCGGTGCTTCACTAGGGCCTCTCCTCGTTGTGAAATACCATTAGTTGAAGCTATTCATGACTACCTATTCCTACAATATCCAATTTGGTTTTTGGAAAATGGGTGATTCTTTTTACTCACGTGGCTGAAATCTTCAGTTTCCTATTGGGATAGACTCTGATCGTTTCAAAAGGGCGTTGGACATTGATGCAGCAAAAAGACATGTCAATGAATTGAAACAGCGATTTGCGGGACGGAAGGTAAGAAAACACTTGAAATTTCCAAACAGCTGATAGGATGCTGCTATTGTGTTTTTGAAATTTCCAGATCTACCTTGCACATTTTAGCGGTTCTAACTCATAAATGCCATCTTGAAAGTCACACTTCCATTTCTGTCCTGTTATTCTAATGTAGAACATTAAATCTTGACCTGCAAACTTATAAACCATACTAATGTTATCTTTTGATTTGACCTATCTTTCTTTTGTTGAAAATTCAATAATTTATTGACGTCTCTTGTAGTCTTACAGAGTATTTGTCCCTGGTTGTTGTCGTAGGTAATGCTTGGTGTTGATCGACTCGACATGATCAAAGGAATTCCCCAAAAGATTTTGGCCTTTGAAAAGTTTCTTGAGGAAAACCCTGAGTGGATTGATAAAGTGGTTCTACTTCAAATTGCTGTGCCAACTAGAACTGACGTCCCTGAGTGTAAGAACATTTCTGTATTTTGTTCTTGCCACTCAGCATATGTAGTGCATCATATGTTTGACATATGATTGTTCATACACATGATTTTCAATTTGTCAGCTTGCTGTCTCTTTCTAAAATATCATTCCTCTTAAACAATACAGATTTGGTTGCAGTTCTTATAGCACTTCCTTGTTTCTTGAGCAGATCAGAAGCTTACAAGCCAAGTGCATGAAATTGTTGGGCGTATAAATGGACGATTTGGAACATTGTCTGCTGTTCCTATCCATCATCTGGTTAGCTTTTAATTAGCTCTTTGTGCTTTCTTTTAAATAGCTCTTTGGCAAACTATTTCGTTTCATCTAAAATAATTTGCTCCTTGCAGGATCGATCTCTTGATTTCCATGCCTTGTGTGCTCTTTATGCAGTCACTGGTAATTCCTGGCAGCTCTCTTTATATTGAAAGTTGGACTTTATTAGCACTCTTTTGTTCAAAATATTAGTGCTTTTATCATGCTTGAGCTGTGCATTTCCTCTGTTTTGCTTAGATGTGGCTCTTGTAACATCACTGAGGGATGGCATGAATCTTGTAAGCTACGAATATGTTGCATGCCAGGGATCAAAAAAAGGAGTTCTGATATTGAGTGAGGTAAGTGATCAGCTATGATGATAAATAATATCGATTGATTCCAAATTTAGTCTGTAAGGATATTCATATGTGTGTGTTTATATTTTCCGTTTCTTTTACACAGTTTCCTGAAAATACATTTGATTTTGGTTCATAAGTTCTGCCATTGCAATTTCAGTTTGCCGGTGCAGCACAATCGCTTGGGGCTGGTGCCATTCTTGTAAATCCCTGGAATATCACAGAAGTTGCAGACTCAATAAAACATGCTTTGACAATGACATCTGATGAGAGAGAGAAGCGGCACAGGCATAACTACGCGCATGTAACAACTCATACCGCCCAAGATTGGGCTGAAACTTTTGTATGGTGAGGAGCTCGTTTCCACTTCGTCTCATTTGTACTTTTATTAACCAGAACCTACTAGTAGATTAGATGTTTCTTTTTCATTGTTATAAATTTGTTAGCTGCTGCCAGACTTTCTTGTAACCACAGTGTGTCTTTTCATGTAGTGAGCTAAACGATACAGTTGCTGAAGCTCTGATGAGAACAAGACAAGTTCCTCCTGACCTTCCTAGTCGAACGGCCATCCAGCAATATCTGCAGTCAAAAAATCGTTTGCTCATATTGGTAAATACCATTTTTTGTTCTTTTCTATTGATATTTGTTGCGAAGTTGTTTATACTGGCGATCACTGGGGTTTTATAATGCAAAAAACTGCTTGTTTACTCTTCTGCAGTAACTTATCCACATGTTGAAATGTTACACATTAGTTCATTTATCTTCCTTGCATTTTAAACTAAATGAATGGCATCTGCAAACATGTATGAACTTGGCACTCAAACAACATGACCTTACAATTTCTGTTTGTTGCACCGATGACTGAATATAGGGTTTCAATTCAACATTGACCGAGCCAGTTGAATCCTCTGGGAGAAGGGGCGGTGATCAAATCAAGGAGATGGAACTGAAGTTGCATCCCGACTTAAAGGGTCCTTTGAGAGCCCTCTGCGAGGACGAGAGCACTACGGTTATCGTTCTCAGCGGAAGCGACAGGAGTGTCCTTGATGAAGTAATACTACGACCCCTGTCATTTTGTAATTTGTAATTACTTTATCTGTTACTAAAATCAACATATCCTCTCCCCTTTGCAGAATTTCGGAGAATTTAACTTGTGGCTGGCAGCAGAGCATGGGATGTTCTTACGCCCAACTGATGGAGAATGGATGACAACAATGCCTGAGCATCTGAACATGGATTGGGTCGACAGTGTAAAGGTATGTCTGTTTGATGAGCAATGTCCAGCTGTAACCCCTTAATGTATACCTTCTCACACCATTTACCCTTTTCCAGCATGTTTTTGAGTACTTCACAGAAAGAACCCCAAGATCTCATTTTGAACATCGCGAAACATCATTTGTGTGGAACTACAAGTATGCTGGTAAGTGATCAGGTCTTCATGCAAAGTTTTTTGTTGATTTTGCGAATAACAAACATATCCAATACTGTTTGCACTTGCCTGTTGTGAAGATGTCGAGTTTGGGAGGCTCCAAGCAAGAGATATGCTGCAGCACTTGTGGACCGGTCCGATCTCAAATGCAGCTGTCGACGTTGTTCAAGGGAGCCGGTCAGTTGAAGTTCGCTCTGTTGGAGTTACAAAGGTCAGTTAGGCGGTGTGATTTTTAAACATGGTGAAACCTTTTCATGTTATTTAGCTAACTGATGCTTTACCAATTATTCATTTCCGTTCTGTAGGGTGCTGCAATTGATCGCATTCTAGGGGAGATAGTTCACAGCAAAAGCATGGTTACTCCGATCGACTATGTACTATGTATAGGACACTTCCTAGGAAAGGTAATTCTGCACTGACTTTATGTTCTTGCATTCCTTTCTAGTTCAGTCTTCAATGTGTGTGATAGTAGGAGAATTGTGAACCAAAAGCAATTTTATCTTTTCAGGACGAGGACATCTATGTGTTTTTCGACCCTGAATACCCTTCGGAACCAAAAGTGAAACCGGACGGTGCCTCGGTATCCGTCGACCGGAGGCAGAACGGGCGGCCATCCAACGGCCGGAGCAACTCGAGGAACTCGCAGGCGAGAACACAGAAGCCTCAGGTCGCGCCGCCGCCTCCGGAGAGGTCATCGTCGTCGTCCGACCACAGCACCGCAAACAACAACAGCCACCACGACTGGCGTGAAGGGTCGTCGGTGCTGGACCTCAACGGCGACAACTACTTCTCGTGCGCCGTCGGGAGGAAGCGCTCCAACGCCCGTTACCTGCTCAACTCGTCGGAGGACGTCGTCTCCTTCCTCAAGGAGATGGCGGAGTCGACGACGCCCCGCGCCGGTGGCCTCCCGCCCGGCGCCGCCGCTGATTACATGTTCTTGGATAGGCAGTAGACCGAGTTTGGCTCTGCTAATCAGCAATCACCCGGCCGCCCCGCCCCGCCCCGCTCCGCCGGAGAAGAGTTGACAACAGCCCTAAATAACATCGGTGTTCCCTGTACGCGCGCCGGAGTAGCCGCCGTGGCTGGCCCGGCGCGGCGTGGTGTACAATCCTGTAGAAAGTATGACTGAGCTCCTGGTATTATCGTTACTGCGAGAGGGCCTCGCAGCAAACGGAACGGGGAGGAGACCTTGACGCTCTGTGACTGTGAGTGATTCCGAGGAGAGTTTGTGCTAGGCGGAATTGATGGATATTTGTTATTATGTGTTGTGATGACTAATCTCAGTATTGACTGTCTATCTCTGGTTTCTGGAAGCTCTGCACTTCTGCTCTTGACTTTTCAAGTTCGTCTGGCATTGGGTTCTGTCGTTTCTCGCACTAATTTTGGTTCATCATCCAGTTGCACTGTGGCCACGCAGGTAAGCATGGCAACTTCAAACTGTATCTGCGTAGTTATTTGACCCTAAACCCCCCTAAAAATCTAAACTAATATAGACTGATGTGAGACTGAAGGGTTAGGTGCAGCTAGCTCCTGACGGAATCTAATTGCATATAAATAGGCAAGTAAAACTGCCTGCACACTCCATTCAGGCGTGAGCCGTGGCCATCCTGGGAGGATGACTTGCTGTGTGGGGCTCCCTAACCGCATCCCTTGTCCGCGTTACCCGGTCAAGCATCATCAGGTCGCGAATGATTGGCTGCCCACCGGATTAAGCCAATTTGCCATTTCTTATGCGCCTGCTCCCGTCACTCCATCACCAATCTATTTTAGTAGTATTCCCCATCACTTGCAATCAAGCTCTCTCTTGTCCTAGAAGCAGATAACGATACATATTTCTGCAGAAATCGTTGTCACTGACATATAGTGTGATGTGTCAGTTTTGTTTCTTTCACGAGTATCGCGTAGTTTCATTTTGAATATGACCTGGCATTTCGTGGCCAACACAAACCAGCACGTATGAGTCGATAATTAAAGTCCGCATTAATCGGCATGTGGCGTCACGTACGTAGTACTGCATAATCTGTCATTTTGCTGAGCGCTGTGCAGTTAACCAAATTTAATCAAGGCCAGGAGTGCCCCCTACGTCACGTCATCGCACACGGCGATGCGACGCGCTTCTCTCTTGCGGCAAGGCGCGCGCAACCCATACAAGAATGGCTTGCCTGGCTGCTCTCGGAAATAGATTCCTGGCCGGAGGTGCGCCCATGGAGGAGCTCCAGGAGGCCGACGTGCTGTGGCCCGACACGCCGCCGCCGTCGCGGGACCGCCTGCCGGATCAGCTGTTGGACGCGGCCGTTGTCGAGTTCTCGTGCGAGTCGTTCGGCAGCGACGACGACGGCCCTGCGGCGTCCTCGTCGATGAGCTCGACGTCCTCGTCGTCGAGCGTGCCGCCGTTTGGTGGTGGGTCCTCCGGTGGCTTCCTCTCCTACCCTTCCACCGTCGCCGGCGGGCATGGCGGCGACGCTGACATGGCGGAGGAGTTCCAGGAGGCGGACGTGCTGTGGCCGGACGAGGGCTACGCGGCGGGGGAGCGCGCCGGGGCCGACGGAGGGGAACTCTGGTGGCTTTGCTGCGGCTTCGGCGGTGACGCGGCCGGCTACCACCGTGCGGAGCCCGCAGCTGGAGGTCAACGTCAAGCGTGGAGACCTCCGGTGTCGTCTCCGATTGATATCCCTACCGGAGTTGCCACCGCCGCCGCTCGCCGCCGTCGCCAGGGGCCCTTGCTGGTGCACCGTCTATCGATAGGCACGGGTTAAGCTCGGCTAGTTGATGCTTTTGTTTCATTTCTTCACCATTTTTGTTGGAAAATGGGGTGTTGTTGATCGTGATCAAATTTTCTTGTAGTATACGTATATAACTACGAATCACAGGCGAGTCGCGAGAGGTGTTAGAAATCAGGAGCGCGAGTGTAGTAGTGAGGAAAATATATTGTTAGTGATATTTTTTCCCTATCGAAATGATAGTATGAGGAATGCAAAAAATATATATTGGCAATGTGATCGTGATGGTACGAAGGGAATGTGGTCTCTTGCTGCTGGGGTGCACGTGCACTGTGCACGAACTCTCAAAGCGCACCAAATCCATGGATACTTTTCGCAGGGTTTGGCGGTCGATCCGTTGACCTTTTCGCGTCTCGTCTCGATCGTTTTCCTGATGAGCAGAGACGACGACCTGCAAGCTGCAATGCAAGTTGCAGTGCCAACAAACTGCCAGGGCATAGCTGATCACTTAGGCATGAGAATGCCGCTGTCAATCTTATATATTTACTATATGTGCAGTTGTTGAGATTCATTCCAGACATATGGCTCCGCATGGCTCTTGGCGCACACAATCCATCAGATAAAGAGCACTCTTGTACAATATTTCTCTGCATATTTTCCAACAGTCTTCTTGAAATGCCGATCGGTGAGGGGCGAAATCTCGATCGATCTTTATATCCGTGGGATCTTACATTAAGATCCGTGCAACATTTCTTTTCAGTTTTTTTCTTTTCTCTCTTGCATATTATGTGACTTGACTCGACTGAGAGCTAACCACATCCATTTTCCAAGCTGGAGCACAGAGCGGAGATCCGAGGCATCACATTTGCCGTCTATTTTCATTATAGTAGTAGATTGATTATGAACAAGTTCACCGAAACATAATTTAGCACCCATAAAATGAGTTGACTATAGTTTATTTATCCTAAACCATGCTGCTGCAATAGTAGAGCCGCCCTGCTCAACGAGTACACGCCAGCCAGCTTTTTGCTTCCGTCTTCTCTCATATGCAAAACATGCGCATGCATAATATTCAATCCGCTTTTAGTTGCGTTTTTATTGTACAGTTTCATTTCTTCGCTATGCACTCAAGCCACATAATTAATCAACTCGGCAGCAGCAGCATCCCAGTACAGTACCACCGACGGGTCGCTGACATCAATCTTTGGTTTTGTTATCTTGTAAAGTTTGGGAACCAAGTAATGACCGGGACACGATAGGAATAACCAAAGTATACTTGCTCCAACATTGCCTTATCACACCTACGTACGCCACAAGTCAGGTCCACTCTGCTAACAAACAAGAGGACGGAGGCAGTATCCAGTGGACAAAATGGTTAATTATAAAAGTTTTGCTCTTTCCTGGTTGCCCTGATTTAATGGGAACTCGGTCGTTACTTCAAATTGTGCATTAACAAGTCAAAGATCGAAGTTAACTTTATAAAAAGGTAACATTTGGTTGATATGTATGCGTGGTGGGACGAAGACGAGGATGTTGATTCAAGTGACTGAGATTTGCAAAACAAAATTTTAGCACAATCGTCTTCGGTTAATAACAATAGTAAGTTATTTTATGCATCATGAGCACTGCATATAGTTTTGTTGAAAAGTGAAAATGAGTGGAATTGAAAACCTCATAAAATGCAATGAAAGACATCCGAAAAAGAATGCACAAGTAAATAAATGTCCTTCACTAGTCCTAAACTATTTATCATGGCATCTTTTATGTAAGGAGAACCTCTGTATTTTTTCAAGAAGTTTGGATGGATAGAACTTTAACTAATGGATCATTATCCACCAAATGCAAGAAAATAATTGATAAATGGGTTTCCCCCAATTTGATTCAACAAAAACCAACTGATGTATTCTCCACAACACACCCAACCAACAAATGAAAGAGCACAACCGTTCATCAAAGGCCCGGAACACCGCAGGGGGCAACATCCCCATGCCAACATTAGCAAAAGCCAAAAGAGTGATCAAAGACTAGCAAAACCTAAAAATTTACCCCCTCGA
Source organism: Aegilops bicornis (assembly GCA_021605145.1). NCBI lineage: Eukaryota > Viridiplantae > Streptophyta > Magnoliopsida > Poales > Poaceae > Aegilops > Aegilops bicornis. The sequence goes on along the minus strand of CM038669.1, from coordinate 609,661,786 downwards.
AAAATGATTCTAAACAAGCAGAATAGAAAATAGAAAACAAAACAAGTGCAGCATCTTTAGGGTTCAATCTTTTCATCTTTCTTTTTCCTAGCATCAAGGCATCAGCAAAGTAGGAGCAATTCCTCCGGTTCTTAGGTCAGCCTCGTGATCCAATGCTTCCATCTTCCTCTCACCGAGAACACCTCACCCACGGCTCGAGCCAGTAATATTTTGCAACACTACAGTTCTAACTTTGCAGCCTCCTTCACCTGCAAAGAGCCTTATAGATCAATCCAGTAGCAGATACAATAGATGACATCACAAGGTTCATTAGGGAATTGGTTTCGAAAGCACTCTTGGTACCTAGTATTTAAAATACCCACACATGACTCCGACAACTACAACCATGAGGTCTCTAGTTCTTCTCCCCATAGCCCCCGGCCAACCAGTGATACAATCTAAACATTAGTAAAGTTGCAGTTAAACCAATTACGTGACTCACCACTTCTAGATGTATCTAGCTAGAGGGCAATCAAAGAGGAGATGAGCTCTTGCCTCATCTGCTCCACAAAACAAACAATGCTAGGGGCACACCCCTCCCCTTCTGATAAGCACATCCCTACTTAAGGTAACCCAACCAAATGAATGTTTTGACTCTCAGAGGGGATTTTATTTTCCATAGAATCTATAGGAAAAAAAAATCTCATAGTTATGTATCTTTACCTAATAGTAAAGGACAGAAGCTTTCATAGTTCTCCATACGTCACCGTTTTATATCCGTCAATTATATGTTAACTATAAAAATCAACGGCTGAGATTTAAAAGGCAAAAAACGAGTTTTCTCTCGCGAGGTGGTACTAATCCTCTAGCGAGGTCACAGCCGAGTTTTCTCGCATGAAGTGGCAGCCGGCCCAGTAAAAAAAATAGGCATCAGGGAGGGTTCGAACTCCCAACCTCTTATGCAACGCAATACACGTAGTACCTAATGATCTAACCACCGTTGTATGTTCAAGTAACAATTATGTTGCATATTAAATAGTACCATCTCGCTTTTATACACACTTTCCTACCGATTTATATATGTCTTGATTCATAATCATCAACGAGCGGTCGGCGCAATACGAGGACGACGGGCTTTGCATGGGCCAACGGAAGAACCTTTGACACGTAGATGGTGGTGCGCATGTTGCTGGAGCAGCCAACAGATCGATGTCAGAGGTGAAGGTGAGACCCTGATACGTCTCCATCGTATCTATTTTTTCAAACACTTTTGCCCTTATTTTGGACTCTAACTTGCATGATTTGAATGAAACTAACACGGACTGACACTGTTTTCAGCAGAATTGCCATGGTGTTATTTTTGTGCAGAAATAGAAGTTCTCGGAATGACCTGAAACTTCACGGAGAATATTTTTGGAATAAATAAAAAATACTGGCGAAAGAATCAACACCAGGGGGCCACACCCTGTCCACGAGGGTGGAGGGGCGCGCCCACCCCCTGGGGCGCGCCCCCCTGCCTCGTGGGCCCCCTGAGGCTCCACCGGTGTCAACTCCAACTCTATATATTCATGTTCAGGGAGAAAAAAAATCAGTGAGAAGGATTCATCGCGTTTTATGATACGGAGCCGCCGCCAAGCCCTAATCTTTCTCGGGAGGGCTGATCTGGAGTCCGTTCAGGGCTCCGGAGAGGGGAATCTATTGCCGTCATCATCATCAACCTTCCTCCATCACCAATTTCATAATGCTCACCGCCGTGCATGAGTAATTCCATCGTAGGCTTGCTGGACGGTGATGGGTTGGATGAGATTTACCATGTAATCGAGTTAGTTTTGTTTGGGTTTGATCCCTAGTATCCACTATGTTCTAAGATTGATGTTGGTATGACTTTGCTATGCTTAGATCTGAACCTATTATGTTTTCATGAATACATGTGAGTTCTTGATCCTATCTTGCAAGTCAATAGTCACCTACTATGTGTTATGATCCGGTAACCCCGAAGTGACAATAATCGGGACCACTCCGGTGATGACCATAGTTTGAGGAGTTCATGTATTCACTAAGTGTTAATGCTTTGGTCTGGTACTCTATTAAAAGGAGGCATTAATATCCCTTAGTTTCCAATAGGACCCCGCTGCCACGGGAGGGTAGGACAAAAATGTCATGCAAGTTCTTTTCAATATGCACGTATGACTATATTCGGAATACATGCCTACATTACATTGATGAATTGTGTCGGATTTCGGGTTCCGGCAGACCCTTGAGGTTCGAACACTGGGGTGCGCGCGGTGATCCAACCTTCCACCGTCTCGCACTTCACCGAATCGCAGGGACCTAAACTACCAACGGAACAACACAAGAGACACATGATTTATACTGGTTCGGGCCACCGTTGTGGTGTAATACCCTACTCCAGTGTGTGGTGTGGTGGATTGCCTCTTGGGCTGATGAGGAACAATATAAGGAAGAAACGACCTCATGAGGTACATTCTTGGCGGGTGTGATGAACTGCTAGGTGGAGTTCAGTCACTCTAGCTACTAGCTCCTTGATGAGGATTCAGATCTCATCCTGGGGGCCGATCCCCCTATCCTGGGGGTGGCTACTCCTATTTATAGGCGAAGGCCCTAGGCCTCTTCCCAAATATTAAGCGGGAAGGGCGCCAACAATTGGCCATTTTGAAGGGGAACAGCGGGTACACTTATCCTGACTAAAGTTGGTCCTCGCCTGCCAAAGGCTCTGGTGATGACGCCTTTGCTTGGGCTCCATGATGAATCCCTTCCAGCCGTTGGGGCTGGTCTTGGTCTTGTTGCACCGAAGCGGATGCCTTTGCTTGATGCTCTCGCTGCGCTTGCTCCCTTTGCACCAAAGAGGAAAGGAGGACATCAGCGGCTGGCGCCTGATGGCGCCCTTGGTAAATCATGGCTGGCGTCATGGGCACCTCGCGAGGTACTGCCTTGAACTCTCCGCCTCCTCATGAGCCACTCGACGAGGCCGTGCTCGAGGAAGCTCCTTGTCGTCCGCCTCAGCAATCTGGCCCCTCGCGAGGGTCTTGAGCTTGCATTGATGAAGATGGGCCGTCTTGGGCCTCCTTTGAGCCACGCCCTTGCCGCGGGTAGGCAAGTCTGGGACCCCGTTCCCGGAACGCCGACAAGAGCCCTCGGGCCCACGGGCGCGCCGAACTTGGCCGAGCAGAGAGGCGAAAGGGCAAGTCTGAGCGTCATGGCCCTAACAGCCTGCGGCCTTGGGCGACGCGTGGCGGTTGATTGGACGTGGGCGGCCTTTGTTCCCCACGCCTCCTTATTTCGTGCCTTGCTAGGCGGACACGCCTTGTACACATCCGTTCCCCTCTATGCTGCTCGTGCGCCCCTTTACTTCCCCATCTCGAACTCCGGCTTCCATTTTCAATCCAATCTCGAATCTTCCACACCCATTTAATCGAAATGGCTCCGACGAAGAAGGGGAAAGTGAAGAAACCTGTGCCTCCGCCTTGCTACTTGCTTGGCCACGGCGGCCTCCGCCGTCAAATCGACCGTCGATCATACTCAATCTAGAGGGCTTGGGCAAGGTTAGTTCGGCTCTGGCCACCACCTTTAACGAATGCAGGAGGACGACGGCCTGGCCCGCGTCCCACTTCTCCATCGACAGGATAGTCACTGAGGTCCGGTATTTTGCTGACGCCCTGTGGGCGGGGCTGGTTCCCCCCTTTTCCGATTTCTTCAATGCCGTGCTTTCCCACTATCAGATCCACATGATGCATCTGGGTCCTGAGTCCATCACTCTCCTCTCGGTCTTCGCCTTTGTTTGTGAAGCAATGATGGGCATCCTTCCTACGGTTGCCTTGTTGCGCCACTTCTTCTCTCTGCGCCTTGTCGACCCCACCCAATGCTCGGCGTGCGTGAGCTTCGTCGCCGCTTTGAGACAATGACCTCGGGGATTGACTTTAGCCTGCCTCCGCCCGCGGTTGAGTTCCGCGAGAGGTGGCTGTACGTGGATGTGGGGGTGCCCAGCCCCCTGCTATCGGAGCCAACCTCGCTTGCTGTCCCCAATTCAGGCTGGGGCCAGGAGACGCTTTCAAGCCCTCGGCTCATTTTTGTCTGGCACCGCTTCGAGTTCCTGAGAAAGCTTGGCGTGACAGCGCCCAAGGTGGTGAAGGAGTTCCTGATGTGCCGCGTTGCTCCTCTCCAACGCCATTCCCACCGGATGTGGGCCTTCAGCGGGCCTGGTGACCGTATGAGGCTCCAGGAAGAAGACCTGACGCCTGAAGCGCTTAAGGAAAGTGCTCCGGTCTGTTGGCGACCCCAACCCCGGTGGCATCCGGCATGGAGGGCCTTGCTGTACCTCTGCCCGAGCAGGGTGATTTTGTGAACCAGATGCCTATCTTCGATGAATGGGGGCGCGTCCGCTGGTCTCGAGGGCCTCGCGAGAATCCAAAGTGATGGTGACAGCCCTTCCAGTCGGCCAAGGCGGCTCCTCCTCAGTGGCGGAGCAGGAGGCACGAGCCGCCAGAAGTCAAGGACCCCGCCGGGGTGGCTGGCCAGCGACACTCATGAGGGAGCAGCTCCTGAGGCTCATGCCGCCGCGGCCGAGGGCGGCAGGCAGCCGCCCACAGTGCCTGCGGATGGAGCCCCCGAGGCCCCTGCTGCTTCTCTTGGTGAGGCGACCAGCAACGCGCGTCAGGCGGATGCCCCTGACGCATGTCGCCTTGATGCTTCTCCCTCGCCGCAGGCTGACCCCTGCGCTCAAATCTTGGGTCGCTTCCGCATGGACTTCGAGGCCCTCCGGAAGAGAAGGGAGGCCCTGGGCGATGATTACCCTTGTCACCTTTGAGCGTGGGAAGTACTTCACCAGCGATGGGTAAGCCTTCTCCTTCTCCAGCTCCTGATTCTTCTCGCTGCTTATCGATCCTTGCCCTGCAGGCCCTTCTGCCGAGTTCACGGAGACGGGTGAAGAGCCGTCCCCCTTGGCTTCGCCCTCTTTCCCGTCCTTGAGCGCTCCGAGCAATGGAGCCCTTGTGGTGAGAGCGACCGGGGAGGCGAACCGTCCCGAGGCGCATCGTGGCCCTGCGCGCCTCGCGACCCTTCCTCGCGAGCCTTCTCGTGGCATAGCTAGCCTACCGTGGGCCTCTCGCCTGGTCGTGGACGGCGATTGGCTGAGGCGCTTCCTGCGCCCCTCGTCTGGGGGTGGGCTGGCTCTGTGCCGGGCTTACGGCGCGGCGTGCCCGGCCGTCGCGAGGGTGCCAGCCCCAGCCCCCGAGGGGAGTCGCGGTCGTGGCTCCTGGCGCCCGCTGGGCGGTTGATGGTGTGGATGGCGTGCACGCGGGCCGGGAGCGCCCGCCTTCGCCAAGGATTTCTTGAAGGGCGGTGGCGGTGAGCCTTCTCGGTGAAGAGCTCACGATGAAGATGCGCCGCCTTTGAGGCCGAGGGCCCGCCTGGCCGCAGAGAGGCGTGAGCTGGAGGGCGCTGTCGCCCTTGCGCGCCACCAGCGCGATCTTGATGATGAAGAGGCCAAGGCGTCGCTGGCAGCCTCTCGGGAGGCCTGTTCTCGGGCCGTCGAGGAGGCCCGGGAAGCTAACAGGCGGCGAGAGGCAGCGGAGGAGCGGGCACGGGAACTCCTGGCCCGGTGTCACTCGTTTGGAGGAGCAAGTGGAGCTGCGCGAGGCAGCCTCGCACCGATGAAGGTGGCCTCCGGCGACCGGCGGAGCTCGAAGCGTGAGGCGTTGCGACGGTTGAAGCCGCCAACGCAGCAGCAGTCTGAGCTCTTGGAGACGAGGGAGCGCTTGGCGGCGGGCAGAGGATGAGGTCGCTGCAGGGAAGCCCAGCGTCTGGAGGAGGTCGGACGCCGAGTGGCGGCAGTGCGCTCGAACCTCGGCGCGAGTTTGAGGAGAGGCTGGGGTTGATCAAGGCCGAGGTCAAGGCGGGACTGCTGCCTTGAGGCCAAGCTGGAGGAGGCGACGCGGCGGGCCGATGCTCTTCGGGCCGCCCTCGAGGTGGCGCAGGGGGAGTCAACCACCTCTCAGGCCAAGGCGCTCCTTCTTCGCCAACGGGTGGAGGAGGCCGAGGCCGTCGCCCGCCAGAATGCGGACGAGATACGTCAGCGGCGAATCCTGGAGCATGAGCACGGCCCCATGCTCGCCATGCTCCGGGAAAGAGCCAACACGACCTTGGGTAACATCTGCGAGGCGGCTGTTGGCGAGCCGCACGCGGTTAACTACGCCGGCAACCTCCAGTTCTTCACCGATGTGGTGACGGTGGAGGCACGCAGTCGGTCGGGGCCAATAGGTTGGTGGAGGAGAGGAGCAGCGCGTTGCTTGGGCGCGCCTTTTCTCGTGTCTTCGGTCATCTCGTAACATGGACCCCACTTCGACTTTGACGCAGCCATCACCCTAGTTCCCGGGCCGTCCGGGCCGACTGGCGACCTTGGGTGGAAGACAATGTGGATGCTCTCGTCGGGGCCTTCGCTTGGAAACCGACGGGCGTGGTCGTGGCACGCCCGATGAGGGCGGCGTGGTGAACGCCCAGACGCGGCTGATGGCCACGCAGAGCGATGGACGGCGAGGCTAACGACGCCAGCAACGGCTCGGGAGGCGCTCCTGAGGACGCATTGGGGGATTAATCCGACTGATTATGTATTGTCCCTGTTCCATTACCCTGCATGAATAGAACTCAGGTTTTGGCCTGATGGCTATGAGAGCATTTTGGGAGGGGGAGCCCCTCATGTAAAACTTGTGTTCACCGTATTAGCAGGTGTTACATCGCCCGTACGCCCGCGCCAAGTGGTTGGCTAAGCGACGTGCTGGTTGGCTAGTTTAACTTTGTTTCGTACGAGCCCTGAGATAGCCCGTGGGAGGCTGCGGCGACCTGAGTGTCTCCTGATCGAATCCGTGGGATCTGCAGTAAAACCCTCCGGAGAGGACGCGGCGGCGGTGGGCTCTTGGCGCAAGCTAGGCCTGGCCCGGCTCGCGAGGGGCTCGCGAGGGGAGGCAACCGAGGCGGCGCGGTAACCGAAACGCGAGAGATTTGCTCGAACGAGACTAAGCACCCCTTCCCCGAACACACGCAAATCTCAAATTCGAATCCAACTTAAATCCAGCGGGGGAAAGCAACAACCAAATGGAAAGGCGAAGAGAGCAGAAGAATAGCCGCGTTCGGCACCTAGTCTAGTCTTGGACGTCTTCTCACCGGTAGCGAGCTAAGTGCTGCCAGGGCGTGGGAGGGAGCCCAGGGGCTGAGGCGGCACCCCGAGACTCGGGCGTGTACATCCCCACTCATTATTACGTGAGAGTGTCACGGGCGGCGAGCTTCACAGGCCTTGGGCCTTCTTCACAGTACCGCCTTTGCGCTACACTCTAGTGCCATCAACGCGGCGACGGAAACCGGGGCGCGCGCCGATGGGGTAAGCGGTCGCCAATGATTCCCAAGCGACCACGGGTCCTCTGCCAGGGGCAGGCCCTGAGGCGCCTCCCTAGCAGAGGGCCTACCTCCTGAGAACGCCTTGCTCCGAACGCCGCGGTGGTGATGTCGGATCTCTGCCCCTCTCCGGCAGCCCCCTGCGCCCTCCGCCCGAGGGGTAGGAGACTGCAGGAGCGGGGCAGCTGCTCGCTGCGGCGACCTGCACCTCCTGCGATCCATGATTAGCGTATGCTTGCTCTTGAGGAAGTAGCGGTACCCGATAATCGCCGCCCCCGGCGTGACCAGTGGGACAATCCCGAGGCTCCTGGAAGAGCTCAGCTTCAGGCGCCTCATCCCCCCAGCTCGGGCTGAGGAGCAAGCCTTGTTCTCCCTCATGCGGGTGCCCTTGGTCCACCATGTGGGGCACATATTCTTCTGGCGCCGTCATCCCGAAGGCCACGCCGTAGTGCTGAGCGTGCCATGCGGCTCTGCTTGATGCGCCCACCGTGGGGTGGCGGTGCGGCGATCACTTTGGGCCGTGGGTTACGTCGAGTCCTTCTTCTCCACGGGCGGGGCGGGGCAACCCGCCGCCCGGCCCGGCCGGTCTTCGGCAATCTTCGCCGCGGTGTTGGAGTAGCTTTGGAGCCAGCGGCACGCGTGGAGCCCCGTCGCGGGCCGCCTTGGGCCTGAGATGGAAGCTGGGTGCGAAGGGGTGAGCCTCGAGGCGGCGAAGCCAGAGCTCCGCCACTCGCTCCAAGAAGACGTCGCGGCCGCTCTCCAGCTCCGCTGCAGCAGCTCGGCCACCGTGAGCGCGGCCCTCGAGTTCGCCTGCTTCCGGCGGGTGTATGGTGACGTGGTCGCGGGGTGATTGGAGGCCCTTGCTGCCGACCGCGCCTTGCGCAGCGTGAGAGCTGTCGAAGCCTGTCCGCGTCGCCCGCGGCCCGCAGCACCCTGCGGACCGCGAGCTGCCTGGGGCACGGGGTCGCCCGAGGCGAGCGGTTCTTGTTGGGGAACGTTGCAGAAAATTAAAATTTTTCCTACGGTTTCACCAAGATCCATCTATGAGTTCATCTAGCAACGAGTATTCAGATTAGATAGCATCTACATACCACTTTGTAGATCGCACCGGAAGCTTCGGAGTGAACGTGGATGAGGTAGTCGTACTTGCCGCGATCCAATTCACCGATGATCTAGTGCCGAACGGACGGCACCTCCGCGTTCAACACACGTACGGTCAGCGTAACGTCTCCTTCTTCTTGATCCAGCAAGGTGAAGGAGAGGTTGAGGAAGATGGCTCCAGCAGCAGCACGACGGCGTGGTGATGGTGGAACTTGCAAGATACTCGGCAGGGCTTCGCGTGCACTACGGAGGAGGAGGATGTGTTGGAGAGGGAGAGGAGGCGTCCAGGCAAAGGTGCTGCTGCCCCCTCCCTCCCCTTTATATAGGTGCCAAGGAGGGAGGGCGCAGCCTTGCCCCTCCTCCTCCAAGGGAGGGTGCGGCCAAGAGGGGGAGGTGTCCACCTCCCCAAGGCACCCCTGAGGTGCCTTCCCCTCATGGACTCTTCCTCCTTAAACCCTAGGCGATGGGCCCCTTGGGGCTGGTTCCCCTTGGCCCATGTGGGCCTAGGCGCACCACCTAGGGCCCATGTGGCCCCTTGGGGCTGGTGGCCCCACTTGGTGGACCAGGGACCCCTCCGGTGGTCCCAGACAATACCGATATCACCGAAACTTGTCCCGATGGCGAAACAGCACTTCCTATATATAATTCTTTACCTCCGGACCATTCCGGAGCTCCTCGTGACGTCCGGGATCTCATCCGGGACTCCGAACAACATTCGGGTTACTGCACATGCATATTCCTATAACCCTAGCGTTACCGAACCTTAAGTGTGTAGACCCTACGGGTTCGGGAGACAAGCAGACATGACCGAGACGGCTCTCGAGCAATAACCAACAGCGGGATCTGGATACCCATGTTGGCTCCCACATGCTCCACGATGATCTCATCGGATGAACCACGATGTCAAGGATTCAATTAATCCTATACGATTCCCTTTGTCAATCGGTATTTTACTTGCCCGAGATTCGATCGTCGGTATACCAATACCTCGTTCAATCTCGTTACCGGCAAGTCACTTTTCTCGTTACCGTAATGCATGATCCCGTGATCAAACACTTCGATCACATTGAGCTCATTGTGATGATGCATTACCGAGAGGGCCCGGTGATACCTCTCCGTCAAGCGGAGTGACAAATCCCAGTCTCGATCCATGTCAACCCAATGACACTTTCGAGAGATACCCGTAGCATACCTTTATAGTCACCCGATTACGTTGTGGACGTTTGGCATACCCAAAGCACTCCTACGGTATCCGGGAGTTACACGATTTCATGGTCTAAGGAAAAGATACTTGACATTGGAAAACTCTAGCAAACGAACTATGCGATCTTATGCTATGTTTAGGATTGGGTCTTGTCCATCACATCATTCTCCTAATGATGTGATCCCGTCATCGATGACATCCAATGTCCATAGTCGTGAAACCATGACTATCTGTCGATCAACGAGCTAGTCAACTAGAGGCTCACTAGGGACATGTTGTTGTGCATTATTCACACATGTATTACGATTTCCGGTTAACACAATTATAGCACGAATAAAGACAATTATCATGAATAAGGAAATATAATAATAATGCTTTTATTATTGCCTCTAGGGCATATTTCCAACAGTCTCCCACTTGCACTAGAGTCAATAATCTAGTTACATTGTGATGAATCGAACACCCATAGAGTTCTGGTGCTGATCATGTTTTGCCTTAGGGAGAGGTTTAGTCAACGGATCTGCGACATTCAGATCCGTGTGCACTTTACAAATCTCTATGTCTCCATCTTGAACATTTGCACTAATGGAGTTGAAGCGGCGCTTGATGTGCCTAGTCTTCTTGTGAAACCTGGGCTCCTTTGCAAGTGCAATAGCTCGATGTTGTCACGAGAAGAGCTTGATTGGCCCCGACGCATTGGGTATGACTCGAGGTCGGTGATGAACTCCTTCACCCAAATTGCTTCATGTCTTTTGCCTCGAGGCTGCCATGTACTCCGCTTCACATGTAGATCCCGCCACGACGCTTTGCTTGCAAATCGCACCAGCCATCGCCCCACCATTCAAAATATACACGCATTATCCGGTTTGTGACTTAGAGTCATCCAGATCTGTGTCGAAGCTAAGCGTCGACGTAACCTTTTCTGACGAGCTCTTCGTCACCTCCATAAACGAAACATTTCCTTAGTCCTTTTCGTGTACTTCAGGATATTCTTGACCGCTGTCGGTGTTCCTTGCGGGATTACTTTGGTACCTTCCTACCAAACTTACGGCAAGGTTTACATCAGGTCTGGTACACAGCATGGCATACATAATAGAACCTATGGCTGAGGCATAGGGGATGACACTCATCTCTTCTATATCTTACTGCCGTGGTGGGACATTGAGCTGAGCTCAATTTCACACCTTGTAACACGGTAAGAACCCCTTCTTAGATTGATCCATATTGAACTTCTTCAATATCTTATCAAGGTATGTGCTTTGTGAAAGACCTATGAGGCGTCTCGATCTATCTCTATAGATCTTGATGCCTAATATATAAGCAGCTTCTCCAAGGTCCTTCATTGAAAAACTTTTATTCAAATAGGCCTTAATCTTTGTCCAAGAGTTCTATATCATTTCCCATCAAAAGTATGTCGTCTACATATAATATGAGAAATGCTCTGAGCTCCCACTCACTCTCTTGTAAACACAGGCTTCTCCATAAGTCTGTAAACCCAAACGCTTTGATCATCTCATCAAAGCGAATGTTCCAACTCCGAGATGCTTGCACCAGCCCATAAATCGGCGTTGGAGCTTGCATACCTTGTCGACATTCTTAGGATCGACAAAACCTTCCGGCTGCATCATATACAATTCTTCCTTAAGGAAACCATTAAGGAATGCCGTTTTGACGTCCATTTGCCATATCTCATAATCATAGTATGCGGCAATTGCTAACATGATTCGACGGACTTGACTTCGCTACCGGTGAGAAAGTCTCATCGTAGTCAACCCTTGAACTTGTCGATAACCCTTAGCGACAAGCCGAGCTTTATAGATGGTCACATTACCATCCGCGTCTGTCTTCTTCTTAAAGATCCATTTATTTTCTATGGCTCGCCGTTCAACGGGCAAGTCGGTCAAAGTCCATACTGCCGTTTTCATACATGGATCCTATCCTCGATTTCATGGCTTCCAGCCATTTGCCGAATCCGGGCCCGCCATTGCTTCCTCATAGTTCAAGGTTCACCGTTGTCTAACAACATGATTTCCAAGACAGGGTTCCCATACCACTGTGCGGAGCGTGTCCTTGTGGACCTTCAATTTCGGTAGAAGCTTGATCAAGTATCTTGATCATAATCATTAATTTCCTCTCTAGTTGGTGCGGGCACCTCAGAGCGATTTCTTGAGTTTCGCCATTTTCCGGTTCAAGAGGTAACACTTCATCAAGTTCTACTTTCCTCCCACTTACTTCTTTCGAGAGAAACTCTTTCTCCAGAAAGAACCCATTCTTGGCAACAAAGATCTTGCCTTCGGATCTGAGGTAGAAGGTATACCCAACAGTTTCTTTCGGGTATCCTATGAAGACGCATTTTTCCGACTTGGGTTCGAGCTTCTCAGGTTGAAGTTTCTTGACATAAGCATCGCATCCCCAAACTTTAGAAACGACAGCTTAGGTTTCTTCCCAAACCATAATTCATACGGTGTCATCTCAACGGATTTCGACGGAGCCCTATTTAAAGTGAATGCGGCGGTCTCTAAAGCATAGCCCCAAAAGATAGCGGTAAATCGGTAAGAGACATCATAGATCGCACCATATCTAATAGAGTGCGATTACGACGTTCGGACACACCATTACGCTGAGGTGTTCGGTAGCGTGAGTTGTGAAACTATTCCACATTTTCTTAAGTGTGTGCCAAATTGCGTGACTCAAGTATTCTCCTCCACGATCTGATCGTAGAAACTTGATCTTTCTATCACGTTGATTTTCAACCTCACTCTAAAAGTCCTTGCACTTTTCAAAGGTCTCCGACTTGTGTTCCATTAAGTAGACATACCCAGCTCTACTCAAGTCATCAGTGCGGGTGAGATCATAACGATAGCCACCACGCGCCTCAACACTCATTGGACCGCACACATCGGTATGTATGATTTCCAATAAGTTGGTTGCTCGCTCCATTGTTCACGAGAATGGAGTCTTGGTCATTTTACCCATGAGGCATGGTTCGCGTGTCAAATGATTCATAATCAAGAGACTCTAAAAGTCCATCCGCATGGAGCTTCTTCATGCGTTTGACACCTATGTGACCAAGGCGGCGGTGCCACAAATATGTGGGACTATTGTTATCAACTTTAACTCTTTTGGTATTCACACTATGAATATGTGTATCATCACGTCTGAGATTCATTAAGAATAAACCATTAACCATCGGAGCATGACCATAAAACATATCTCTCATATAAATAGAACAACCATTATTCTCGGATTTAAATGAGTAGCCATCTCGAATTAAACGAGATCCGGATACAATGTTCATGCTCAAACTTGGCACTAAATAACAATTATTGAGGTTTAAAACTAATCCCGTAGGTAAATGCAGAGGCGGTGTGCCGGCGATCACATCGACCTTGGAACCATTCCCGACACGCATCGTCACCTCGCCCTTCGCCAGATCTCCGTTTATTCCGCAGCTCCTGCTTTGAGTTACAAATATGAGCAACTGCACCGGTATCAAATACCCAAGAGCTACTCTGAGTAATCGGTAAGGTACACATCAATTACATGTATATCACATATACCTTTGGTTTTGCCGGCCTTCTTGTCCGCTAAGTATTTGGGGCAGTTCCGCTTCCATGACCACTTCCCTTGCAATAAAAACACTCGGTCTCGGGCTTGGGTCCATTCTTTGGCTTCTTCCGGCAACTTGCTTGACGGGCCGCAACTTCCTTGCCGTCCTTCTTGAAGTTCTTTTTACCCTTGCCCTTCTTGAACTTAGTGGTTTTATTCACCATCAACACTTGATGCTCCTTCTTGATTTCTACCTCTGCTGATTTCAGCATAGCATATACTTCAGAATGGTCTTTACCATCCCCGCATATTGTAGTTCATCACAAAGCTCTTGTAGCTAGGTGGAAGCGGCGGAGGATTACATCAATGACCGCTTCATCCGGGAGATTAACTTCCAGTTGAGTCAAGCGGTTGTGCAACCCGGACATTTTGAGTATGTGTTCACCGACAGAGCCATTTTCCTCCATCTTACAGCTAAAGAATTTGTCGGAGACTTCATATCTCTCGACCGGGCATGAGCTTGGAAAACCATTTTCAGCTCTTGAACATCTCATATGCTCCATGTCTCTCAAAACGCTTTTGGAGTCCCGGCTCTAAGCTGTAAAGCATGCCGCCTTGAGCGAGGGAGTAATCATCGCAGCTTGACTGCCAAGCGTTCATAACGTCTTGTTCTGCAGGGAGAATAGGTGCGCCACCCAACGGTGCTCTTAGGACATAATCTTTCTTGGCAGCTATGAGGATAATCCTCGGGTTCCGGACCCATTCGTATAGTTGCTACCATCGTCTTTCAGCTTGGTTTTCTCTAGGAGCGTTGAAGTTGAGGACTACGTTGGCCATTTGATCTACAAGACATATTGTAAATATTTAGACTAAGTTCATGATAATAAAGTTCATTTAATCAAATTTAATGAACTCCCACTTAGATAGACATCCCTCTACTAGTCATCTAAGTATTACATGATCCGAGTCAACTAGGCCGTGTCCGATCATCACGTGAGACGGACTAGTCAACATCGGTGAACATCTTCATGTTGATCGTATCTTCTATACGACTCATGCTCGACCTTTTCGGTCTTACGTGTTCCGAGGCCATGTCCGTACATGCTAGGCTCGTCAAGTCAACCTAAGTGTTTTGCGTGTGTAAATCTGTCTTACACCCGTTGTATGCGAACGTAAGGACCTATCACACCCGATCATCACGTGGTGCTTGAACGACGAACCTTAGCAACGGTGCACAGTTAGGGTGAACACTTTCTTGAAATTATTATGAGGGATCATCTTATTTACTACCGTCGTTCTAAGTAAACAAGATGCATAAAACATAATAAACATCACATGCAATTATATAAAGTAGTGACATGATATGGCCAATATCATATAGCTCCTTTGATCTTCATCTCCGGGGCTCCATGATCATCTTGTCACCGGTCATGACACCATGATCTCCATCATCATGATCTCCATCATCGTGTCTTCATGAAGTTGTCACGCCAACGACTACTTCTACTTCTATGACTAACATGTTTAGTAATAAAGTAAAGTAGTTTACATGGCGTTCTTCAATGACACGCAGGTCATACAAAAAATAAAGACAACTCCTATGGCTCTCGCCGGTTGTCATACTCATCGACATGCAAGTCGTGATTCCTATTACAATAGCATGAACATCTCATACATCACATATAGATCATTCATCATTCATCACAACTTCGGCCATATCATATCACAAAGCACTTCTTTGCCAAAAACAAGTTAGACGTCCTCTAATTGTTGTTGCAAATTTTACGTAGCTGAATTAGGGTTCTAGCAAGAACGTTTTCTTACCTACGTTCAAACCACAACGTGGTTTGTCAATCTCTATTTACCCTTCATAAGGACCCTATTCATCGAATCCGATCCAACTAAAGTAGGAGAGACAGACACCCGCCAGCCACCTTATGCAACTAGTGCATGTTAGTCGGTGGAACCGGTCTCACGTAAGCGTCACGTGTAAGGTTGGTCCGGGCCGCTTCATCCCACAATACCGCTGAATCAAGATTGACTAGTAACGGCAAGAAGAATTGACAACATCTACGCCCACAACAAATTGTGTTCTACTCGGCGCAAGAAGAACTACGCATAGACCTAGCTCGATACCCTTTGTTGGGGAGCGTTGCGAAAATTAAAATTTTTCCTACGGTTTCACCAAGATCCATCTATGAGTTCATCTAGCAACGAGTATTCAGATTAGATAGCATCTACATACCACTTTGTAGATCGCATAGCGGAAGCTTCGGAGTGAACGTGGATGAGGTAGTCGTGCTTGCCGCGATCCAATTCACCGATGATCTAGTGCCGAGCAGACGGCACCTCCGCGTTCAACACACGCAGACGGTCATGAACGTCTCCTTCTTCTTGATCCAGCAAGGTGAAGGAGAGGTTGAGGAAGATGGCTCCAGCAGCGGCCTGACGGCGTGGTGATGGTGGAACTTGTGATACTCGGCAGGCTTCGCCGTGCACTACGGAGGAGGAGGATGTGTTGGAGAGGGAGAGGGAGGCGTCCAGGCAAAGGTGCTGCTGCCCCCTCCCTCCCCTTTATATAGGTGCCAAGGAGGGGGAGGCGCAGCCTTGCCCCTCCTCCAAGGGAGGGGTGCGGCCAAGAGGGGAGGTGTCCACCCTCCCAAGGCACCTCGGAGGTGCCTTCCCCTCATGGACTCTTCCTCCTTAAACCCTAGGCGCATGGGCCCCTTGGGGCTGGTTCCCCTTGGCCCATGTGGGCCTAGGCGCACCACCTAGGGCCCATGTGGCCCCTTGGGGCTGGTGGCCCCACTTGGTGGACCTCGGGACCCCTCCGGTGGTCCCTGACAATACCGATATCACCGAAACTTGTCCCGATGGTCAAACAGCACTTCCTATATATAATTCTTTACCTCCGGACCATTCCGAGCTCCTCGTGACGTCCGGGATCTCATCCGGGACTCGAACAACATTCGGGTTACTGCACATGCATATTCCTATAACCCTAGCGTTCTACCGAACCTTAAGTGTGTAGACCCTACGGGTTCGGGAGACAAGCGGAACATGACCGAGACGGCTCTCGAGCAATAACCAACAGCGGGATCTGGATACCCATGTTGGCTCCCACATGCTCCACGATGATCTCATCGGATGAACCACGATGTCAAGGATTCAATTAATCCCGTATCACGATTCCCTTTGTCAATCGGTATTTTACTTGCCCGAGATTCGATCGTCGGTATACCAATACCTCGTTCAATCTCAAGTTATCGGCAAGTCACTTTTCTCGTTACCGTAATGCATGATCCGTGATCAAACACTTCGATCACATTGAGCTCATTGTGATGATGCATTACCGAGAGGGCCCGGTGATACCTCTCCGTCAAGCGGAGTGACAAATCCGATCTCGATCCATGTCAACCCAATGACACTTTCGGAGATACCCGTAGCATACCTTTATAGTCACCCGATTACGTTGTGACGTTTGGCATACCCAAAGCACTCCTACGGTATCCGGAGTTACACGATTTCATGGTCTAAGGAAAAGATACTTGACATTGGAAAACTCTAGCAAGCGAACTATGCGATCTTATGCTATGTTTAGGATTGGGTCTTGTCCATCACATCATTCTCCTAATGATGTGATCCGTCATCGATGACATCCAATGTCCATAGTCAGGAAACCATGACTATACGTCGATCAACGAGCTAGTCAACTAGAGGCTCACTAGGGACATGTTGTTGTCATTATTCACACATGTATTACGATTTCCGGTTAACACAATTATAGCACGAATAAAGACAATTATCATGAATAAGGAAATATAATAATAATGCTTTTATTATTGCCTCTAGGGCATATTTCCAACAGTTCTGCGCGAGCGGGCCATGCCGCCCAAGGATCTGGGTTGCCCGCTTGGTCGCCGGACATGGTGACGACGATGCGACGGGACACGAGGTGGCAGAAGGTGGATTCCGGCGCACCCCTACCTGGCGCGCCAAATGTCGGATTTCGGGTTCCGGCAGACCCTTGAGGTTCGAACACTGGGTTGCGCGCGGTGATCCAACCTTCCACCGTCTCGCACTTCACCGAATCGCAGGGACCTAAATTACCAACGGAACAGCACAAGAGACATAGGATTTATACTGGTTCGGGCAACCGTTGTGGTGTAATACCCTACTCCAGTGTGTGGTGTGGTGGATTGCCTCTTGGGCTGATGAGGAACAATACAAGGAAGAACAGCCTCGCGAGGGTCTGTTCTTGGCGGGTGTGATGAACTGCTAGGTGGAGTTCAGTCGCTCTAGCTACTAGCTCCTTGATGAGGATTCGGATCTCATCCTGGGGGCCGATCCCCCTACGCTGGGGGTGGCTACTCCTATTTATAGGCGAAGGCCCTGGGCCTCTTCCCAAATATTGAGCGGGAAGGGTGCCAACAATTGGCCATTTTGAAGGGGAACAGCGGGTACACTTATCCTGACTAAAGTTGGTCCTCGCTTTGCCAAAGGCTCTGGTGATGATGCTGCTTGGGCTCCACGATGACTCCTTCCGGCCCGTTGGGGCTGGTCTTGGTCTTGTTTCACCGAAACGGATGCCTTTGCTTGATGCTCTCGCTGCGCTTGCTCCCTTTGCACCAAAGAGGAAAGGAGGACATCGGCTGGCGCCCGGCGCCTTTGGTCGTCATGGCTTGCGTCATGGGCACCTCGCGAGGTACCGCCTTGAACTCTCCGCCTCCTCATGAGCTAGCCTGACGAGGCCGTGCCTGAGGAAGCTCCTTGTCGTTCGCCCCGCGAGGCTTGGCCCCTCGCGAGGGTCTTGAGCTTGCGTTGATGAAGATGGGCTGTCCTGGGCCTCCTTTGAGCCACGCCGCATGCCGCAGGCAGGCAAGTCTGGGGACCCCCGTTCCCAGAACGTCGACAAATTGGAACTAGTTCTGTGTCGCCCTATGTTATAACTGTTGCATGAGGAATCACATCCGACATAATTATCCATCACTGATCCAATGCCTACGAGCTGTTCACATATTGATCTTTGCTTAGTTACTTTACCGTTGCCATTGTTACAATTACTACAAAACTGCTACCGTTACTTTAGCCACCGTTACCGTTACTTCCATACTACTTTGCTACTAAATACTTTGCTGCAGATATTAAGTTTTCCAGGTGTGGTTGAATATACAACTTAACTGCTAATACTTGGGAATATTCTTTGGCTCCCCTTGTGTTGAATAAATAAATTTGGGTTGAATACTCTACCCTCGAAAACTGTTGCGATCCCCTATACTTGTGGGTTATCAAGACTATTTTCTGGCGTCGTTGCCGGGGAGCATAGCTCTATTCTTTGAGTCACTTGGGATTTATATCTGCTGATCACTATGAGGAACTTGAAAGACGAAAAAACTAAGATTTATCCCTCAACTACGAGGGGAGGTAAGGAACTGCCATCTAGCTCTGCACTTTATTCACCTTCTGTTATGAGTAAATTTGCGACACCTACACCTGCTCTTGATTCTGATAGGTCGCATGTTATTGATGATGCCACTTCTGCTATGCATGATACTTATGATGAAACTACTTCTATGCTTGATACTCTTTGTGCCATTAGGTGAATTTCTTGATGAACAACTTGCTAGGGCTAGAGAGAATGAAATTATTGAAACTGATAATATTGATGAAAGTGATGTTGAAGACTCTCCCCCTAGATATGAATTGCCTGATGTGCCTGGGGGTTATGTTATGGATGAAGAAACTGCTAGAGATCTTTTTGCTTGCAAAGATAGATATGACCTTAAGAAACTATTAACTAAGCTGAAAGAAAAATCTTTGAATGCTAGAATGAAATATGACCCTGCTTTTGCTACTTCACCTATCTGTATTTCCGATAAGGATTATGATTTCTCTGTCGATCCTGAGATAATTACTTTGGTTGAATCTGATCCTTTTTATGGCTATGAATCTGAAACTGTTGTGGCACATCTTACTAAATTAAATGATATAGCCACCCTATTTACTCATGAGGAAAAAATTCGTTACTACTATATCCTTAAGTTATTTCCTTTCTCATTAAAGGGTGATGCTAAAACATGGTTTAATTCTCTTACTCCTAGTTGTGTGTGTAGTCCCCAGGATATGATTTACTACTTCTCTGCTAAATATTTCCCCGCTCATAAGAAACAAGCTGCCTTAAGGGAAATATAAAATTTTGTGCAAATTGAAGAAGAGAGTCTCCCACAAGCTTGGGGGAGGCTTCTCCAATTACTTAGTGCTTTGCCTGATCATCCTCTTAAGATAAATGAAATACTTGATATCTTTTATAATGGACTAACCGATGCTTCTAGAGACCACCTGGATAGTTGTGCTGGTTGCGTTTTCAAGGAAAGAACTATTGATCAAGCTGAATTGCTATTGAATAATATGTTGAGTAATGAAAATGATTGTACACTTCCTGAACCAACTCCTAAGCCAACTCCGAAGAAAAGGGGTATTCTATTTCTCGATCTGAAGATATGCAAGAGGCAAAGAAATCTATGAAAGAAAAGGGTATTAAAGCTGAAGATGTTAAGAATTTACCACCTATTGAAGAAATACATGGTCTTGATAACCCGACACAGGTAGTAAAGGTAAATTCTCTCTATATATATGATAAGTGTGAAATCCCATCTACTAAGTTTGCTAGCCAATGCTTGGATGAGTTTGATGATTTTATTGTCAAACAAGAAAACTTCAATGCTTATGTTGGTAGAAAATTGAAACGTAATGCTTATATGATTGAACACTTGAGTGCTTATATGTCTAGAGTTAAAGCTGAACATAAACTTACTAGTAAACATGCTTCTATGGTTACCACCCAAGTAGAACAAGTGCTTAAAGCTCAGAATGATTTGCTCAGTGAATTAAATAATAAGAAAAATGATAATGCTGTTAGAGTTATGACTAGAGGGGGTAAAATGACTCAGGAACCTTTGTATCCCGAGGGCCACCCTAAGAGAATTGAGCAAGATTCTCAGAGGACTAATGTTGATGCACCTAGTCCTTCTAAAAAGAAGAAAAACAAAAATGATAGGACTTTGCATGCTTCCAGTGAACCTGTTGTTGGCACACTTGAGAATCCCAATGATATTTCTATTTCTGATGCTGAAACACAACCTGGTAATGAACATGAGCCTAGTGATAATGTTAATGATGATGTTCATGTTGATGCTCAACCTACTAATAACAATGATGTAGAGATTGAACCTGCTGTCGATCTTGAAACTCACAATCAAAGAATCAACGTTATGATAAGAGACACTTTGTTGCTAGGAAGCATGGTAAAGAAAGAGAACCATGGGTTCAGAAACCCATGCCTTTTCCTCCTAAACCATCCAAGAAAAAGGATGATGAGGATTTTGAGCGCTTTGCTGAAATGATTAGACCTATCTTCTTGCGTATGCGTTTTACTGATATGCTTAAAATGAATCCTTATGCTAAGTACATGAAAGATATTGTCACAAATAAAAGAAAGATACGGAAGATGAAATTTCCACCATGCTTGCTAATTATACTTTTAAAAGTGGAATACCTAAGAAACCAGGAGATCCAGGAGTACCAACTATACCATGCTCCATTAAAAGAAACTATGTTAAAACTGCTTTATGTGATCTTGGAGCCGGTATTAGTGTTATGCCTCTCTCTTTATATCGTAGACTTGATTTGAATAAGTTGACACCTACTGAAATATCTTTGTTAATGGCCGATAAATCAACTGCTATACTTGTTGGCATTTGTGAGGACGTGCCTGTTGTGGTTGCAAACGTTACTATTTTAACGGACTTTCTTATTCTTGATATTCCCGAGGATGATAGTATGTCGATTATCCTTGGTAGAACCTTTTTGAATACTGCAGGGGCTGTTATTGATTGCAACAAAGGAAATGTTACCTTTCATGTTAATGGTAATGAGCATACGGTACACTTTCCGAGGAAACAACCTCAAGTCCACAGTATCAATTCTATTGGAAAAATTCCAACGATTACTATTGGAGGTTTTGAATTTCCTCTTCCTACTGTCAAGAAGAAATATGATATTCTTATTGTTGGGGACGTTCATATCCCCGATGAGGTAACTTAGTGCTATTCGAAAATTCTCCGGTTTCATGCGATTCGGAATGAGTTTGTTAACAAGACTTGATAAACCTTGTTAATGGATTCCTTTTGATGAACATGAGATGGATGAAGTTAGAAAGCACAACTCTCTGTACCCTCCTTTTACTTTCTGTTATTTAGATTAAATAAAGTAAAAATAGTATTTTATGTCTGTTTTTGAATTATCCTAGCAATAAAAAATACCCCAAAAATAAAAGTTCTCCAAATGTCCTAAAAATGAAATATGATTTTTTGTAGAATATTCAAGAATATCTGGCATTGAGAACACACCAGGGGGAGCCACCACCTGGCCACGAGGGTCTAGGGCGCGCCCACCCCCCCTGGGGCACGCCCCCTGCCTCGTGGGCCCCACATGGCCCTCCTCCACTTACTCCAGCACCCACACACTTCTTCTTCCTCCAAAAAAAATCCTCACCAAGCTCAAACCCGTGTTCTAGCTCATTTTGCTGCCATTTTCGATCTCCTTGCTCAAAGCTCCATTCACAAAACTGCTTCGGGGGATTGTTCTTCGGTATGTGACTCCTCCAATGGTCCAATTAGTTTTTGTTCTAGTGCTTTATTTATTGCAAATTTTTGCTGCTTAGGTGACCCTGTTCTTGAGCTTGCATGTCAAATTTATTTGGTTCCAATTAGTTCTCATGCATGATATAGCCTCTAGGAACTTGTGGGAGTAGTTGCTATCAATCTTGTTGAGTTTGGTTCACTTTTATTTTGAGTCACTAATTTTTTCAGAAAATTTTCAGAGGGAGAAAATGTTGAAGAGATTGTTGAGAGGCTCTTCAAGCCGAAGCTCGAAGGATAAGCAAAGTGAAGAGAATAAGAAGCCCAAATATAATCTTCCTCACACCGCGGAGGTTCGGCCGTGTGAATGGCCTTGTGATGAGTTCTTGCGAGCCGCCGGAATTTATGAAGATTTTTATTACTTGGCTGATAATGCAGGCCTCACCGACTTCCTCCGCGACCAGCTCGAACAGTATCTCCTACTCACTAATATTTTTGTGCAAAATTCTCATTTCCATGCTAGGAGATCACCACCTTCAGTAGATTTTTATTTATATGATGAGTTTAAGGAGATGTCACTCTATGATTTTTGTGTGGCCTGCAAGTTGCCTTTTGAGGGCAGCGTCGAGGAACCACATCCTAGTGATGTGGCAGAATTCATTGATGAAATTGCTGTAGGGGAAAAGAGAAAAGTGTCAGATGCAAGAACTACTAGTATACATTTTCCTGTTCTACGTTACTATGCAATATTTGCTAGTAGATGTTTAATTGGTCGTGGGCAGTGGGGGCCTCAGTGCCCCTGACCACGCCATTTTGCGCCATGCTTTACTCCATGACAGAACTTTCAGTTTAGGCGCTATGGTTGCTAAATGGTTGATTCTAAACCGTACAAAGGGCCCCATTTTTGGAGGTATCTTTGCTTCGCGTCTTGCTAAATATTTTGAGATACCTATTAGACACTATGAGAAAGAAGAAAAGGTGCTGCCCCCTATTTTCTTAGACTATAAAAGTATGGTAGCACATGATTTTATTTGCGATGATAAGGAGAAGAGACTCATTTATAACCTGGTATTTAGTGAAAAGACTTGTCAGATTATTACCCTACCTGTACCTTATTTGTTTAATATTTATTCAGGCACATACATCATCCTGCCCGATGACATCTATGCATATTGGGAGCGAAGACGATCCCCAGAGCCAGAGACATCTCCTGATCCATATCAGGAGTCTATTTATCAGTGGGATCCGCAAGAGCTCGCTAACCAGTGGCACCCCGAGCATCCTCCTCAGTACACTGAGAGGACCACTTTGATCCTGGGCATAGACCAACTTAGGCCAAAAGCCTAAGCTTGGGGGAGTACGTATTTCTCACCGACATTACATTCATGTTCACACACTCAGTCTAGTTGTCGGTGCTCATACTTTTTCATTGTACTATCCATGCCAGTTTATTTTCTTTTCTAAGCTTTCTTCTTGTGTGTTTGAAAAACCTTAAGAAAAACCAAAAAAAATAGTTGTAGCTTTTAGCTAGTTTACTTTCCATGCCTGTAGTAGTAATAATTAAAAGAAAACTTAAAAAGATTTCTCGTTCTTCTTTTGCTTTTTGGGAGCTTTCCAGTGTAAATAGTTTTATTTTCTTTCTTACCGAAAAAGGCTTTCACCCCACTTTATAAATAAAGCAACCACCAATCACAAAGTTATCAAAGTCACACGAACACACCACACACCCGCACCCAAGGCCACCGCTGGCACGGTCCAACACAAACACCAACACACAGACACAAAGACCCAAGTTCCGCTGTGGGCACAGCACAACAAGCCCAGCACAAGCACACAATTAGACAACAAACATAACGGTGAGGCGGTGGCGATGGCGAAGCCGACGACGATCTAGTCTGGCTCGGGGGGGGGGGGGGGTTGAGGGAAGCGGAGGAGCCATCCGGAGAGCCATCGCGCGAAGCTGGGTGATGATGGAGGTGATGGCGACTCTCTCCCTGGGCGGCTAAGCGGCCGCCAAAGCTGCAAGTAACCAGACCATTTGAACAAAGCATCAGTAGCACGACGAAGAGGGATGCACTGAATCACAAGTTTATTCCAGCAATCCACAGCGTCCAGGCTAGCACCCCAATGGTCAACCACCTAATGTGGCGCACCGCGGGTGGTATTGCCTGAGTTCGTCGAAGAGAGCGTGCAAGTTGTTGTGATCCCAGCTTCCACCCACTAACTCATGGAAACAGCTCCATAGGAATTGTGCGGACACGTAGGTGAAGAAGATATGATTTGAATCCTCTTCCAGCCCGCAGAGCGGGCAACGTCCATCACCCGGACCATTGCGCTTCAGGACCTCGACGCCAGACGGGAGGCGGCCGCGGATCCATTGCCACAGGAAAATTCTAATATTCAGGGGAAGGCGAATCTCCCAGATGAGGGTGAGCGCCTCATGGCTAGGCGAGGGGGTAATGGCCTGGTACAGGGACTTGGTGGAGAATTGTCCAGACGGCTCTAGACGCCATCTGGTAGTGTCATCATCGGATGTAAGATCAGGCGCGTGCAACGCAATGCAGTCAAGCATCTCCTGCCAATCGGCTGTTTCAGCTGGACCAAAGGGCCTCCGGAACGCGAGCTGTCCTAAGTAAATAAGGGCTGCCGCGACCGATATGTGAGGGGCCACCGCAATGGAGAATAGGTCTGGAAAGCGGGCCGCGAGGGGAAGGTCGCCAGTCCATCTGTCGAACCAGAACAAGGTCGCGGTGCCTGATCCGACCTCAATCGAAGTCCCAATCCGGAGGACAGGGAGGAGCTGGATGACGGATTGCCAGAACTGGGACCCCCCAGACCGTTGGCAGAAGGCGAGAGGCTGACCTCGGAGGTATTTCTGCTGAATGTGCGAAGCCACATGCCACCATCACCGTTGGCAATCCGCCAAAGCCACCGAGTCAGGAGGGCAATGTTCATGCGCTTGGAAGACATGATCCCGAGGCCGCCCTGGTTGTGAGGCTTGCAGATTTCAGACCACCTAACCATGTGGTACTTCTGCTTGTCTCCCTCACCGCCCAAAAGAAACGGCCTCAACAAAGTGGCGATCTCGTGATGAAGCGTCTCCAGAAGGCTATAGAAGCTCATGATGAACAGGAGTAGGCTAGCGAGGGATGAGTTGATGAGCACTATTCGAGCTGCTTTGGATAGCCACCGACCTTGCCAAGGCTCGATCCGGTGCTGAAGCTTCCCCACCCTAGGGCGCAGTTCAGCCACCGTGAGCCTAGTATCACTAATGAGTATCTCCAGATAGGTCGTGGGGAAGCTCCCAAACTAGTAGTTAATCCAAACCGCTATACTCTGGCGTTCGTCTTAGGAGTATCCCAAGACCATCACCTCGCTCTTGTCGAAGTTGACCTTGAGGCCGGACATTTGTTGGAAGCACAACAGAAGGAACTTGAGGTTTGAGATATCACTCTCCGAGCCTTCCACCATGATGATGGTGTCATCCGCATACTGGAGAAGGGAGATCCCGTGCTCCCAAACCAGATGCGGGACTATCCCCTTAATGTGGCTAGCCGCCTTGGCCTTATCCAAGATGGCGGCCAAGGCGTCAACCACCATGTTGAACAGGAACGGGGAGAAAGGGTCGCCCTGGCGCACCCCACAGAAGGTGGGGAAGAAGGGGCCGATCTCCCCATTAATGTTCACCGCGGTCCGGCCTGAGGAAACCATTTGCATCACCCTAGTCACCCACCGATCATCGAAGCCCTTTGGGAGAAGACATTCCCGAAGGAAAGACCAACTAACCGTGTCATATGCCTTGTGGAAGTCTAGTTTCAGGAAGACAACCTTGAGGTGTTTGGAGTGAACTTCATGGAGTGCTTCATGAAACACCAGGACTCCGTCAAGGATATAACGACCCTGGATGAAGGCTGACTCATCCGGGTGAGTGATCTGGTCGGCAATAGGGGCCGCCCTAATGGCGTACCCCTTTGCGAGGATGCGGAAGATGACGTTAATCACTGTAATCGGGCGGAATTGGCGGATCTCCGAGGCCCCCGCTACTTTGGGGATGAGGGTGATTACCCCAAAGTTGAGCCGGGCGAGGTCGATGGACCCGACGAAGAACTCGTCAAAGAGTGCCATCACCTCCGGTTTGATCACCTCCCAGAAGGTCTGGAAGAACTTCACAGGTAGCCCATCGGGGCCCGGCGCCGAGGATGGGTTCATGTGTTGGTGAACGTTGCAGAAAATAAAAAAATTTCTACGGTTTCACCAAGATCAATCTATGAGTTCATCTAGCAACGAGAGAGAGGAGTGCATCTACATACCCTTGTAGATCGAGCGGAAGCGTTCAAGAGAATGGGGTTGAGGGAGTCGTACTCGTCGTGATCCAAATCACCGATGGTCCTAGTGTTGAACGGACAGCACCTCCGCGTTCAACACACGTACGGTTGAGGAAGAAGTATCCTCCTTCTTGATCCAGCAAGGGGGAAGAAGAGGTTGATGAAGATCCAGCAGCACGACGGCGTGGTGGTGGATGCAGCAGTGATCTCGGCAGGGCTTCGCCAAGCTTCTGCGAGAGGGAGAGGTGTAGCAAGGGGAGAGGGAGGCGCCAAGAGCATGGGTGCGGCTGCCCTCCCTCCCCCCTCTATATATAGGCCTCCTAGGGGGGCGCCGGCCCTAGGAGATGCAATCTCCTGGGGGGGGCAGGGGGTGGCTTGCCCCCCAAGCCAGGTGGAGGCGCCCCCACCCCTAGGGTTTCCCAACCCTAGGCGCAGGGGGCCCAAGGAGGGGGGGGGGGGGCGCACCAGCCCACCAGGGACTGGTTCCCCTCCGACTTCATCCCATGGCCCCCTCCGGGATAGGTGGCCCCACCCGGTGGACCCCCGGGACCCTTCCGGTGGTCCCGCTACAATACCGGTGAACCCCGAAACTTTCCCGATGGCTGAAACCTGACTTTCTATATATAATTCTTTACCTCCGGACCATTCCGGAACTCCTCGTGACGTCCGGTATCTCATCCGGGACTCCGAACAACTTTCAGGTTACTACATACTCATATCTCTACAACCCTAAGCGTCCTTTGAACCTTAAGTGTGTAGACCCTACGGGTTCGGGAGACATGCAGACATGACCGAGATGCCTCTCCGGTCAATAACCAACAGCGGGATCTGGATACCCATGTTGGCTCCCACATGCTCCTCGATGATCTCATCGGATGAACCAGGATGTCGAGGATTCAAGTAACCCCGTATACAATTCTCTTTGTCAATCGATACGTTACATGCCCGAGATTCGATCGTCGGTATCCCAATACCTCGTTTAATCTCTTTACCGGCAAGTCACTTTACTCGTACCGTAATGCATGATCCCGTGACCAGACACTTGCTCACATTGAGCTCATTAGGATGATGCATTACCGAGTGGGCCCAGAGATACCTCTCCGTCATACGGAGTGACAAATCCGATCTCGATTCGTGCCAACCCAACAGACACTTTCGGAGATACCCGTAGTGCACCTTTATAGTCACCCAGTTACGTTGTGACGTTTGGCACACCCAAAGCACTCCTATGGTATCCGGGAGTTGCACAATCTCCTGGTCTAAGGAAATGATACTTGGCATTTGGAAAAGCTCTAGCTAAACGAACTACACGATCTTTTGAGCTATGCTTAGGATTGGGTCTTGTCCATCACATCATTCTCCCAATGATGTGATCCCGTTATCAATGACATCCAATGTCCATAGTCAGGAAACCATGACCATCTGTTGATCAACGAGCTAGTCAACTAGAGGCTCACTAGGGACACGTTGTGGTCTATGTATTCACATGTGTATTATGATTTCCGAATAACAAAATTATAGCATGAATAATAGACTATTATCATGAACAAAGAAATATAATAATAACCATTTTATTATTGCCTCTAGGGCATATTTCCAACAGTCTCCCACTTGCACTAGAGTCAATCATCTAGTTACATTTTGATGAATCGAACACCCATAGAGTTCTGGTGTTGATCATGTTTTTCCCTAGGGAGAGGTTTAGTCAACGGATCTGCTACATTCAGGTCCGTATGTACTTTACAAATATCTATGTATCCATCTTGAACATTTTCACGAATGGAGTTGAAGCGAAGCTTGATGTGCTGGTCTTCTTGTGAAACCCGGGCTCCTTGGCAAGTGCAATAGCTCCGGTGTTGTCACAGAAGAGTGCGATCGGCCCCGACGCATTGGGTATGACTCCTAGGTCGGTGATGAACTCCCTCACCAGATTGCTTCATGCGCGCCTCGAGGCTGCCATGTACTCCGCTTCACATGTAGATCCCGCCACAACACTTTGCTTGCAAGCGCACCGACCATCGCCCCACCATTCAAAATAAACACGTATCCGGTTTGTGACTTAGAGTCATCCAGATCTGTGTCTAAGCTAGCATCGACGTAACCCTTTACGACGAGCTCTTCGTCACCTCCATAGACGAGAAACATGTCCTTTGTTCTTTTCAGGTACTTCAGGATATTCTTGACCGCTGTCCAGTGTTCCTTGCCGGGATTACTTTGGTACCTTCCTACCAAACTTACGGCAATGTTTACATCAGTGCAGTACATAGCATGGCATACATAATAGATCCTATGGCTGAGGCATAGGGGATGACACTCATCTCTTCTTTATCTTCTGCCGTGGTCGGGCATTGAGCCGAGCTCAATCTCATACCTTGCAATACAGGCAATAACCCTTTCTTGGACTGATCCATATTGAACTTCTTCAATATCTTATCAAGGTATGTGCTTTGTGAAAGACCTATTAGGCGTCTTGATCTATCCCTATAGATCTTGATGCCTAATATGTACGCAGCTTCTCCAAGGTCCTTCATTGAAAAACACTTATTCAAGTAGGCCTTAATGCTGTCCAAAAGTTCTATATCATTTCCCATCAAAAGTATGTCATCTACATATAATATGAGAAATGCTACAGAGCTCCCACTCACTTTCTTGTAAACGCAGGCTTCTCCATAAGTCTGCATAAACCCAAACGCTTTGATCATCTCATCAAAGCGAATGTTCCAACTCCGAGATGCTTGCACCAGCCCATAAATGGATCATTGGAGCTTGCATACCTTGTTAGCATTCTCGTGAATTCGACAAAACCTTCCGGCTGCATCATATACAGTTCTTCCTTAAGATGGCCGTTAAGGAATGCCGTTTTGACGTCCATTTGCCATATCTCATAATCATAATATGCGACAATTGCTAACATGATTCAGACGGACTTTAGCTTCGCTACTGGAGAGAATGTCTCATCGTAGTCAACCCCTTGAACTTGTCGATAACCCTTAGCGACAAGTCGAGCTTTATAGATGGTAACATTACCATCTGCGTTAAATCTTCTTCTTAAAGATCCATTTGTTTTCTATCGCCGCCGATCATCGGCAAGTCATCAAAGTCCATACTTCGTTTTCGTACATGGATCCTATGTCGGATTGCATGGCTTCAAGACATTTGTTGGAATCTGGGCCCGCCATCGCTTCTTCATAATTCGAAGGTTCACCGTTGTCTAACAACATGATTTCCAGGACAGGGTTGCCATACCACTCTGGTGTGGAACGTGTCCTCGTGGACCTACGAAGTTCAGTAGTAACTTGATCCAAAGCACCTTGATCATCATCAATAACTTCCGCTTCAGTTGGTGCTGGCACCACAGGAACATCTTCCTGAGCTGCGCTACTCACCGGTTCAAGAGGTAGTACTTCATCAAGTTCCACTTTCCTCCCACTTACTTCTCTCGAGAGAAACTCTTTCTCCAGAAAGGACCCATTCTTGGCAACAAAGATCTTGCCTACGGGTTCGGGAGACATGCAGACATGACCGAGACGCCTCTCCGGTCAATAACCAACATCGGGATCTGGATACCCATGTTGGCTCCCACATGCTCCTCGATGATCTCATCGGATGAAACATGATGTCGAGGATTCAAGTAACCCCGTATACAATTCCCTTTGTCAATCGGTACGTTACATGCCCGAGATTCGATCGTCGGTATCCCAATACCTCGTTTAATCTCGTTACCGGCAAGTCACTTTACTCGTTCCGTAATGCATGATCCCGTGACCAGACACTTGGTCACATTGAGCTCATTATGATGATGCATTACCGAGTGGGCCCAGAGATACCTCTCCATCATACGGAGTGACAAATCCCAGTCTCGATTCGTGCCAACCCAACAGACACTTTCGGAGATACCCATAGTGTACCTTTATAGTCACCCAGTTACGTTGTGACGTTTGGCACACCCAAAGCACTCCTATGGTATCCGAGAGTTGCACAATCTCATGGTCTAAGGAAATGATACTTGACATTTGGAAAATCTCTAGCTAAACGAACTACACGATCTTTGAGCTATGCTTAGGATTGGGTCTTGTCCATCACATCATTCTCCCAATGATGTGATCCCGTTATCAATGACATCCAATGTCCATAGTCAGGAAACCATGACTATCTGTTGATCAACGAGCTAGTCAACTACATGCTCACTAGGGACATGTTGTGGTCTATGTATTCACATGTGTATTACGATTTCCGGATAACACAATTATAGCATGAATAATAGACTATTATCATGAACAAAGAAATATAATAATAACCATTTTATTATTGCCTCTAGGGCATATTTCCAACATCATGCTCTTAATAGCCGCCCATACTTCCGCCTCAGAAAACGGAGCCGTGAGGGCCTCGTTGTCCGCAAGCGAAACGCACCTGTTGGCAGGCCAAATGTCTTGCGCCAGGGCAAGACCTCCACAAGGGGAAGCAGAGAATAGGTCTCTGTAAAAGCCGTCTACATGGGCCCGGATGTCCTCGGGACTCTGAAGGAGGTGTTCCCCATCCCACAGAAGGGGGATGGAGTTCCGGCGATGGCGGCCGTTCGCAATGGCCTGGAAGTAAGCGGTATTGGCGTCCCCTTTAAGGACCCAATTCTAAGTACCTCTCAGCCGCCAGTATGCCTCCTCGTATGAGTAGATGACCATGACCTGGTCTTCCAAATCATATCTAAGCATCCATTCGTCAGCGGAGAGGCCAATGGCGTCAGCCCGAATGTCTAGTGCCTGGATTTCCTAAAGGCGAGCTTTTTTACGCTCCCGGATGTCGCGGCCAATGTGTGCACCCCAACCCTTCATGAATTGTCGTGACCGCTTGGCGCAGAAGTGCCAGTTGTCCACGGACGAAAGGGATCGATGGGGGGCCTCACGTGCCTCACGCCATCTCGTGCCCACGGCGGCAAAAAACCCAGGCTGGCGCAACCAGAAGGTCTCGAAATGAAATCGGGGCGGGAGGGGAGGGCGCTCATTCTCCGAAGAGAGGATAAGGGGGATGTGGTCTGAGCCAATTTGCGTAATCGCCCGGTGCGATGCTAGGGGGAAGCGAATGTCCCACTCAGGGGAAGCGAAGACCCTGTCGACAACTAATCGCGTCGGTTCAACCTGACGGTTAGTCGAAGTGAACCTGGCCCCGATACGATCGAGCTCACGAAGCCCCATGTCCGTGATGTAGTCATTGAACATCTGCATCCGCGGGAGATTCACCAAGTTATTGCTCTTGTCTTCTTCTGACCTGATGAGGTTGAAATCACCTCCCACCACTACCGAAGCTGCGCAGCAGCTGAAGGAAATATGCCCTAGAGGCAATAATAAAGTTATTATTTATTTCCTTATTTCATGATAAATGTTTATTATTCATGCTAGAATTGTATTAACCGGAAACACAATACATGTGTGAATACATAGACAAACTTAATGTCACTAGTATGCCTCTACTTGCCTAGCTCATTAATCAAAGATGGTTATGTTCCCTAACCATAGACATGAGTTGTCATTTGATTAACGGGATCACATCATTAGTAGAATGATGTGATTGACTTGAACCATTCTGTTAGCTTAGCACTTGATCGTTTAGTATGTTGCTATTCCTTTCTTCATGACTTATACATGTTCCTACAACTATGAGATTATGCAACTCCGTTCTGGGAGGAACACTTTGTGTGCTACCAAACGTCACAACGAATCGGGTGATTATAAAGGAGCTCTACAGGTGTCTCCAAAGGTACATGTTGAGTTGGCGTATTTCGAGATTAGGTTTTGTCACTCCGATTGTCGGGGAGGTATCTCTGGGCCCTCTCGGTAATGCACATCACTATAAGCCTTGAAAGCAATGTGATTAATGAGTTAGTTGCGGGATGATGCATTACGTAAAGAGTAAAGAGACTTGCCGGTAACGAGATTGAACTAGGTATTGAGATACCGACGATCGAATCTCGGGCAAGTAACATACCGATGACAAAGGGAACAAATTTTGTTGTTATGCGGTTTGACCGATAAAGATCTTCGTAGAATATGTAGGATCCAATATGAGCATCCAGGTTCTGCTATTGGTTATTGACCAGAAACAGTTCTAGGTCATGTCTACATAGTTCTCGAACCCGTAGGGTCCGCACGCTTAAGGTTTCGATGATAGTTATATTTTGAGTTTATGAGTTTTGATGTACCGAAGTTTGTTCGGAGTCCCGAATGAGATTACAGACATGACAAGGAGTCTCGAAATGGTCGAGACATGAAGATTGATATGTTGGAAGCTTATATTTGGATATCAGAAATGTTCCGGGTGAAATCGGGATTTTACCGGAGTACCGGGAGGTTACCGGAACCCCCTGGGAGGTTTAATGGGCCTACATGGGCCCTAGTGGAGAGGAAGAGAGGAGGGACGGGCTGGCCGCGCCCCCTCCCCCCTAGTCCGAATAGGACAAGGAGAAGGGGGCGGCGCCCCCCCTTTCCTTCCCCTCTCCCTCCTCTTTCCCCCTTCTCCTTCTCCAACTAGGAAAGAAGGGAGTCCTACTCCCGGTGGGAGTAGGACTCCCCCTTGGCGCTCCCTCCTTGGCCGACCGCCCCTCCCCCTTGGATCCTTTATACACGGGAGCAGGGGGCACCTCTAAGACACAACAATTGATCCTTGAGATCTCTTAGCCGTGTGCGGTGCCCCCCTCCACCATAGTCCTCGATAATATTGTAGCAGTGCTTAGGCGAAGCCCTGCGACGGTAGAACATCAAGATCATCACCATGCCGTAATGCTGACGGAACTCTTCCCCGATACCCTGCTAGATCGGAGACTGGGGATCGTCATCGAGCTGAACATGTGCTAGAACTCGGAGGTGCCGTAGTTTCGGTGCTTGATCGGTCGGGCCGTGAAGACGTACGACTACATCAACCGCGTTGTTCTAACGCTTCCGCTTTCGGTCTGCGAGGGTACATGGACAACACTCTCCCCTCTCGTTGCTATGCATCACCATGATCTTGCATGTGCGTAGGAAAATTTTGAAATTACTACGTTCCCCAACAGTGGCATCCGAGCCTGGTTTTATGCGTAGATGTTATATGCACGAGTAGAACTCAAGTGAGTTGTGGGCGATACAAGTCATACTGCTTACCAGCATGTCATACTTTGGTTTGGCGGTATTGTTGGATGAAGCGGCCCGAACCAACATTACGAGTACGCTTACACGAGACCGGTTCTCCCGACGTGCTTTGCACAGAGGTGGCTAGCGGGTGTCAGTTTCTCCAACTTTAGTTGAACCGAGTGTGGCTACGCCCGGTCCTTGCGAAGGTTAAAACAACACTAACTTGACGAACTATCGTTGTGGTTTTGATGCATAGGTAAGAACGGTTCTTGCTAAGCCCGTAGCAGCCACGTAAAATTTGCAACAACAAAGTAGAGGACGTCTAACTTGTTTTTGCAGGGTATGTTGTGATGTGATATGGTCAAGACGTGATGCTATATTTTATTGTATGAGATGATCATGTTTTGTAACCGAGTTATCGGCAACTGGAAGGAGCCATATGGTTGTTGCTTTATTGTATGAAATGCAAGCATACATAATTGCTTTACTTTATCACTAAGCGGTAGCGATAGTCGTAGAAAGCAATAGATGGCGAACGACAACGATGCTACGATGGAGATCAAGGTGTCGCGCCCGGTGGCGATGGTGATCACGACGGTGCTTGAGGAGATGGAGATCACAAGCACAAGATGATGATGGCCATATCATATCACTTATATTGATTGCATGTGATGTTTATCCTTTATGCATCTTATCTTTCTTTGATTGACGGTAGGATTTTAAGATGATCTCTCACTAAATTATCAAGAAGTGTTCTCCCTAAGTATGCACCGTTGCGAAAGTTCTTCGTGCTGAGACACCACGTGATGATCGGGTGTGATAGGCTCTACGTTCAAATACAACGTGTGCAAAACAATGGGGTTACCTTGCTGCTTTTAGAGTTTGTCTTCTTATCTTCAGCAGCTGCACAAAATTAACACACTAGCATTGCTATCATTGGCCAAGTCAGATAATAGAAAAGCAACATTGACACAACGAACGTTTGGGCAAGTAGCCTACACCAAATTAACACAATATGGCACAACTATCATCAGCCGGGTAAGGTAGTACGAAAAGCAACATTGACACAATGAATGAATGGGCAACCAGAGAAGCACTACAATTCAGTAATGTGCGTGATATGAGATAGTACATTCATGCAGCTCAAGATGCAAAACTACCAGGCAGTTTTCCTTACAAAAATCAACATTGACGCCTTTAACATTTTGCTACAACTAATTTTAGATCAGATAAAGGTTAAGATTCACGCCGATTAACAAAATACATGTTGATGTAAAAATATAGTGATATACAACAGGTACTTACATCAGCATTGGAGCACAGAGAATTCCCGCAATATATTTTCCTCGAATACGATCCCAATGGAGGAAGTCTTCTATCGTTTAACCTTATTTTCTAAAAGAGAGATGGGTAAAAACATGTAGAAAATATGATTAGAATGCTATAAAATTTCATGATGCAAGGATACGCACACGCTTCTTAGAATGGAGTTGACATTCTTTTGCTGGACTGGAGCGGACTAGTTCTTTGGCCACTGGAATCTGCTTATTATTAGTGGGAGTTGGGTTTCTCCGTCTTTGGAGCAGTATCTATGAAAAATGGAGTTGGTTTATTATCTCCTGGCGTTTGGATCTTTTGCAAAGACCTGGTTTGTAACCCTTCAGATTCTAACAGAGCCGTCTTTCCCTTGCATGCCTTATATAGAAGAATGGTGATTCAGTTATAAAACATGCTACAGCAGAGATGGAATAGGTACTGAAGAATAGAAAGGCATGACATATTGACATGTATTCCCTCCATCCGGAAAAAAATGGATGGGTCTAGGCGTATTTCAGTTCTAGATACATCCTTTTTTATCCATTTCGGCAACATGTAATCCGGACGGAGGGAGTATGCTGTAAGAGCTAGGGATTCGACAGGACAACACATCAAAAAAATATTAGTTGAATTTAAAACTATATGCTAGCGGAATATGTACAGAAATAACCAAGGCAACATACACGTGTATGATTGGGAAAATAAGATGGCATTGCAACAGAGCACTAGAACAACACTTCAAAGTAAAAAAAAAACATGGTATGGCAGACAGATGAAGTACATACTGATGAATAACAATGCATAAGATATTCAGAAGCGTGATGTCCAAATTAAGCAGATGGCATTGCGATAGAGTAGAATGATGATTACTTGAATTTGAAAACATGTTATCATGAATGGAATAGGTACTGAAAAACAGGAAGGCATGACATATTTACATCAATGATCAGCATGCTAAGCACATGGCATTGCAACAGAGTAGATACACTCCAGGACATATATGCATGTTGTACCCATATCACATGCCAAGTTAGAGCAAGGACCTTGTGGGGTGAAGAGGATTCATCATCTTTACGCAAGTCTTCTCAAGAACTGCCTTTACATGTTCCATCATATTGGGTATCATTGACATCAAGTTTATTGGCCTTTACATTGCTGCGTGAGGTTCTTGTGGATATATCGGTGTGCAATTATATCGACATGCATGGAAGACAACTAGTAGTTAGATTTATGTAAATGAGTGCCTGTAGGAGAGCGACATAAATAGTAGGACTAGGGTTAACTAGCGACAACAGGTCTCATAAACAAAAGGGAGAACATGATGAAAGCTACGAGAATATGTATCGTTTGTACTTAGATTAACTAGATGGCACACAAAAGTATTAAAGAACAACATAGATAATACTAGAAGTGGTATAATACTATAATCACCAGCCTATGGGATAGCATTGGCTGATGGATGATAACTATGGAACATCGTTACCTAAAGAACAAGTATCTTAGCTGAACAATGGAACAACGTGAACTCCTGAACAAGATCCGTAAGAGATCAGCATGAATATACAGTGAAATGTGATGATCTATTTTC
Source organism: Aegilops bicornis (assembly GCA_021605145.1). Taxonomy (NCBI): domain Eukaryota; kingdom Viridiplantae; phylum Streptophyta; class Magnoliopsida; order Poales; family Poaceae; genus Aegilops; species Aegilops bicornis. The sequence goes on along the minus strand of CM038669.1, from coordinate 609,625,577 downwards.
CGTGCTTAGATGAATAACAAAGACATAAATGTTGCACACAAGTAAGATGAGGGTACAACCTATCTGGCTGCCATCCATAGGAGTGAGCATCATGTCTTGACTTGTCGATGGCCTGCAGTTGTTGTGGCTGTCCATGTCGAACGCACATTCTATGTAGTGAACTGTTGAGTGGGGTCTGTAGCTCCCTTCTGGTGTATGCTTCCCTTGTTGGAGCAGCTGCGGTGAGTCGGAAGACGGTGTGTCTGAAGATGCAGATAACACATAAAGTTAAGAATGACATATCTCTTTGATCCAAAGTAATACACTAAGAGATCAACAGCAAGGTACGAGAGTGGTCACACGTCTGTTGACTGAAGACTAAATTGGGGTCACACGATTTTATTTTATTTTGGTACTGTCCGATCTACGCCGGATGGCTTGATGGCCGTTTTGTGCCTCCCGGTTGAACTGTTCGGAATCTTCCCCGAAGAGCCAGCGACCAACGGCAGAGCAGCCTGCCTCCGCCATGCGTGGCCCCGTCCAAAACCCCGCTCCCCGCCCCACCGCACTACCGTGGTTGCGCCGCCCCCGGGCCAATCCATAAAGACTCCCCGTCATCCAGATCCGGCGGCGGCAGTACCTTCAACCCACACAACTCTAAAAGATAGCCATCTAAGCGCTGCTCATGGCGAACTTGCGACCCGCACCCTTACGTTAGACACCAGCCAACCGACAGCCTAGGAGCTTCGCCGCCTCGAGGGGTGCTGCTTCCCATTGGGAATCGATTGGCCCAGAATAAAAATTCAGACAACTGACGCCTAAATAAAGTGATTTCAGATGAGGGTGCGACCTGTCTGGCGCCATGGTGAAGTCGGAAGGTCCAGCTGCCGAGTCGGTGAGGCCGGCGCGGTTGCGGTGGTGACCGGCGGCAGGGAAAGAGCGATGTCGCGACGGTCGATGGCTACGCGGAAGCAGCGCCAGGACTCTGGACGGATCCGAGTTGGAGCTGCTCCGGCACCGTGAACAACGGCGGGGTGAATCGGCTCGATGCAGTTCACGCGGCCATCGTCGAGGCAGCACCAGCAGCACGGAGTAAGAAGCACATGGCCCAGTGCACGACGAAAATTAGACAGCGTCTCCGGCATTAGGGAGGAGGGTGACTGTGAAATTGGTGCGGTGGGGGGGTGCCATGGAGGTGGGGCCGAGGTTTCGTGGCTCGGGAGAAGGGAGCTTCCCGGGGAGAAGGTGATTTGGCGCCCACGAGGTATGAATGGGGGCGGGTGTCGTGGTTCTATGTCTGACAGTAGAATGGGGGGTAGGTATGTAGAGGCAAGATCCTAGCTGTGGAGTAGTTGTATTCGCAAGGGATTTACGAGTTCAGGCCCTTCTCGGAGGAAGTAATAGCCCTACGTCTCGGAGCCCTTCTACCTGTGGATTATATGCGTATGTCTTACAGGGGTGCGAACCCTTCTACCTGTGGAGGGGGGTGGCTTATATAGAGTGCGCCGGGACCCCAGCCAGCCCACGTAGCAGAGGGTTTAAGGTGCGTTAAGGCTAGGCGTTACTGGTAACGCCTTACATAAAGTATCATTATGATCATAAAGACTATTTAACTACAGACCGTTTGGGCACCGAGTGGCTCTGGGACTCCTGGTGGTCGAGTGGGTCTTCATGGTCGAGTGTCTTTGAATCTGTCGAGTGGAAACCAACCAGGTCGACTGGAAGGCCGCTTATCTTGTGAATGTCCTTGTGGAGGGTACCTTTGGGCAGGTCTATGACCCTACCCCAGGTACATGACTTCATTATTAGCCCCCGAATGGATCAAGGTTTGAGTGAGGAAGGAGTTGATAATCTTTCCGACCTGTTCTTCGTGTTGCGAGTGTGTCTTACTCTGGATCAACGACCTTTTAGTGATGGCATCAACTTCTCTTTCAGTCGCCTTGATCCATTCTTCACGTTTTGTCGAGTGAACTCTGTGAACTTGAGGATTTCCGAGCGACGGATCGGAGGAAATCTGCTATCTGACGGGTTGCTCCGCGGTTAGCGGATTTCGCGGGATCTGAATTTTGGGAAGCGCGCGAAGCGAAGAAAACTGCGGCACTCGGATGGGATAAGACGATAACGCCTCGATCTTCGTGCCGCCTTTTTCGCCATGTATCACGTGCGCGCCTGTTGAGGGATTTAACGGGATTGCACAGGCCTACGGTCAGCCACTCGAAGCGGCCCCATATAAAGCGTCGGATGGGGTATTTTGAGCAAAGGCGACCTCAATCTTCTCCTTCCTCCGCCTCCAAACCTTTTCGCTGCGCTCTTAGCTTGTCCAGCGCTGCAGATCAGTACTTGCTTTGCCGGCGACCATGGTGAAGGAGAAGACCGCAGCCCTGGAACGGGTGAAGAAGGCGGCGGCGAAGGCTAAGGGGAGAGCGCCCAGTCAGGCGGATCCTCTTCAAGGGTCCAAACTGCCGCAAGGCTGGGTCCAAGGAGACTGGATCCGCTCGACCATCACCGAGAAGGACCTCACCGATCTGGCCAATGAAGGACTGATCCCCCATGGGTCGGCGAGGCTTCCGAGAACGGAGTGGCAACCGCAGCCTGAAGAGGGTGAGTGCGTTCTCCTGGCCACCCACGTAGATCAGGGATTTTCTCTACCACCGAATCCTTTTTTCCAGGGGTTTCTGATCTTTTTTGGAGCGCAACTCCATCATTTCACTCCCAACTCCATTGTCTACCTTGCTGCTTTCATTTCGTTATGCGAAAACTTCTTGGGTTGTCGATCAGACCGGGGTCTCTTCAAGCACATATTCACCTGTCGCTCTCAGACGGTGAAGAAAACAAACCTGAATGACGAGAGAACCCAAGTAATCTAGATGTGTGGGGGACTCGGGGTCCAGATGAGGGGGAAGAGTGCCTTCCCGGCTATGACTCTCCCTGACTCGGTTAGAGGGTGGCAGTCAACCTGGTTCTACTGCCAAGACCAGCCCGACTGAGGCCGACCGGGCTCCCTCCTTTCTCCATGAGTCGAGTGAACAAGCCATCTTCCCTGAAGGTGTTACCAGAGGAGAAGGTCCAATTAAAATTGCTGATGGAGCGCGTAGTCCAGCTCATTCGCGATGGGGTGACCGGCATGGATCTCCTGGAGGTTTTCCTCCGACGGCGTATTTAACCACTCCAATACCGAGGTCATCCGATGTGGATGTACTCTGGTACGGATGATACCACTAGGGTCCATCCAGAGGAGGTCGATGACGCCACGCTGGAGAAGTGGATGACTGCCATCATAGGAAACAAAGATAACCCTCGTGGAACTAGGAGGATTCCACCACTCGACCAGACTTACGAAGTAGACAAGGTACAACCACTTATCTTCGACTGTGATTCGGCTGCATTCACTCTGTTTAGATGCCAATTCGTCGACTGACTTTCGCCTTGTTTTGTTGTCTTCTAAGTCACTACTGAGATGTACTCGATGCCCAACGGGGTGCAGGAAACAGTCGAAGAAGAAGAAGGAAGTGGAGGTGAAAGTCCAGAGGAATGGGAGTCCAACGGCGAGGAGGATGAGGGGGATGACAGCTCTGATGAAGAGGAGGAGGAGGAGGAAGACGTCGATCCTCCTCGCTCGGAGGGAAGGTCCAAGTTGACGCATGACCCGTGACCATCTTGAGTAAAGCTGTTGTGCCCACTGGGCAGTCGACGAAGCGACCTAGGACAACTTCCCCTGTGCCGACTGAGAAACCACCGAAGCAACCTCGAGCAACGTCGTCAAAACCGGCGAAGGCCCTGCCCAAGATGTGGATGGTCATCCCCACCATCTCCGGGTAACCAACAGAACCTTGTATTTCCTTATTCAACATGAGTGAACTTTTGGTCGACTTGATGACTGATCAGCTGATTCTTGAAATCTACAGTGCCGCTACCTCTGAGACTTCAGCCAAACACGAAGATCAGGAAATGGAGGATTCTGCCACCTCCAACCTTGGTATGATCTCTGAGGTTTCTCTTTTAGTCGACTGGAGCTTTTAGTCGATTGGACTTCCATGTTTACTTTTGAATCTTTCTTGTAGTTCCGCCTCACGTCATTGATCTCCCCGACGATGACGAGGAAGCGCCATTGAGGAAGAGGACGAACAAGAGAGTGCCTGTTGGCAAGGCTGCTCTAGTCGCGGTGATTCCTGAGACGCTGGTTTCCGAGGGAGGCAACCCCACTCGGGCTTCTGTGTCTTTCACTGTACCGCTGACAAGTGCCCGACCCACTTGGCCGATCGCTGATCCACCATCTCTCTTTGCTATACACCACGTCCCAGAAGACCAAGTGAGTGCTGCTAAGGAGGCCATACGCTAGGCAGGGATCATGATGGAGCAAGTGAAAGCGGTCCGAGAGGCTAGCCAGGCGGCCTATGATGCTAGTTCAGCTCTCCAGAGCAATGTCCAAGTAAGTCGATCGCTGCTTGCTTTGTTAGGATATGCTACCTGAAACTGCTTCCTTCTGGAGATTTCCATATCTGTACACCCACTGGGTGGGTGTGTCGATTGAATTTTTGTGGGGAAGACGCTTGAGTGCACCCAGTCTGATCCCGAGACTATGGTCATTGCGTGCGATCGGCTATAGTCTTTATGCTGTGAACTTCTTCACTCGACCTGGACGGACCAAGTCGAATGGAACTGTAAAACCGGTGGGGACACGCTGAGTGCACCCGCTGGGTGTAGTCCCCGAGACTATGGTCGACTGCGTGCAGTCGACTATAGTCTAAAGGACTGTGTGTTTTTTTTGCCTCTTTTGGTCGTTGGTCGAACCAAATTGGTAAAACCAAGAAGTACGCTTGAGTGCACCCGCTGGGTGTAGTCCCCGAGACTACTGTCGAATGTTTTGATTCGACTATAGTCTTAGAAATGCTACCATTTTCCTTAATCACTCGGAAGTGATCTGTCTTTGATGTCTTTCGTTGGTTGACTCTTTGTAGAAATCTTGCGAGCTTGTGGCTCGCTATACTGAGTTAGAGAATAAACAGACCCAGCTGAACCTCGATTTGAAGCTTGCTCAGGAGAATTTGTAGAAGGCAAAGGATGAAGCAAAGGGTATGGCTGGTGAGAACTTTTGATGACTTCCTTTGTTTTTCTGTTCATTCTCAACTCTGTTCTCATTGTTGCTTTGCAGATAAACTGGAAGAGACTTTGAAGAAGAAGGACCTTGACCTTGCAGAGAGCACGTATAGGCGGCTTTGGAGAAAACAAAGCTCACTGAAGAGAAGCTTGCCTCAGTCGACAAACTTGAAGATGAAAATGCCAAGCTGAAAGCCGCTCTTGACGCGGCTAACAAGGAAGTTAGTCGACTGAAGAACGACAAGATTGCTCTGTCTGACAAGGCTGGCCAACTGGCGGGAAGCGAAATGACCTGGAGATTTATCTTGGAGGGCTCGCCAAGAAGCTGTTTCTCATGCTTGAAGGTAATCTCTTTTACCCGACTGTCTTGCTATCACCGGCTCATCACATGATTGTTATTTTGAGTCTGAGCTGTGTTTCAGGATTCTGTCAAAACTTTGAAGAAGAAACCCGGTCAGTGGACACCAGCTTGGACCCCATCAACTCTCCCGTGAAGGACGAAGCTGCTATGAATGTGCTCCGACCGGAGTCTCGCGTTGCTAAGCGTGGTGGATTATCTTGCTCGACCGAAAGTTGCGATGTCGCGGATCGACTCGACTCTGGCGGATCGGGGCGGCAGAATGACCTTGAATCCTTGATGACTCATTGCATGAGATTCCAAGTCGAGTGCAAGAATGGAAAAAGTCTTCTGCCAGGTGTGGTGCTGATGTTGCTCTATCTCTGGTTCGTGTCCACTGCAAGGAAGCGCAAGAGGACAAGCTGGTGTCTCTCAAGGTTGCCAACACCAGGAAGCACGACTTCAGATCTTTCATGGAGACTTTCATCACTCTTTGCTACCCGTATTGCCGACGGAATCGACCTCGACCAGTTTGTTGCACCTTCAGGTCCTCACCGGAGGAGTAAAAAACTTCTAAGTCCCACCTTAAATTTGCCTCGGAATGCCGAGTGGTTTTTGTAACCGATAAACTTTAACAGGCTTAACGCCTGAGCACCTTTGGATCCGTAGGACGTTTATCCGAACTTGATTTATCCTTGAACATGCTTTATGTGCCTTCGAGAGAACTTTGTTCCTCATTCGGAAGATATTCCGTTGAACCTCGTCGTTCTTGCGGGTCGGGATGAACCGCACGTTGTACTTGTGGCGAAGCTCCGAAGGAGGAGGTAGCAGTCGACCTGCACCTCTTCATCCTTGCGGATCGGGATGGACCGCACGTTGTACTTGTGGCGAAGCTCCGAAGGAGAAGGTAGCAGTCGACCTGCACCTCGTCGTCCTTGCTGATTGGGATGGACCACATGTTGTACTTGTGGCGAAGCTCCGAAGGAGAAGGTAGCAGCCGACCTGCACCTCGTCGTCCTTGCAGATTGCAGCTAAGCCCCCGAGTGGGAGGTTTGCTCTCCACTCGGTAGGGTTTTTATTACTTAGGTGAGCACTGGGCTGCAGCTAAGCCTCCGAGTGGGAGGTTTGCTCTCCACTTGGTAGGATTTCTATTACTTAGGCGAGCACTGGGCTGCAGCTAAGCCTCCGAGTGGGAGGTTTGCTCTCCACTCGGTAGGATTTTTATTACTTAGGCGAGCACTGGGCTGCAGCTAAACAGCCGAGTGGGAGGATTGCTCCACTCGGTAGGATTTTTTATTACTTAGGCGCAGCACTGGGCTGCAGCTAAGCCTCCGAGTGGGAGGTTTGCTCTCCACTAGGTAGGATTTCTATTACTTAGGCGAGCCTTTGGGCTGCAGCTAAGCCCCCGAGTGGGATGTTCGCTCTCCACTCGGTAGGATTTTTATTACTTAGGCGAGCACTGGGCTGCAGCTAAGCCTCCGAGTGGGAGGTTTGCTCTCCACTCGGTAGGATTTCTATTACTTAGGCGAGCACTGGGCTGCAGCTAAGCCTCCGAGTGGGAGGTTCGCTCTCCACTCGGTAGGATTTTTATTACTTAGGCGAGCACTGGGCTGCAGCTAAGCCCCCGAGTGGGAGGTTTGCTCTCCACTCGGTAGGAGTTTATGGCGTAGCTTTGAAGGAGAAGGTAGCGGTCGACCTGCACCTCGCCGTCCCTTCTTGAAGCGTTCATTATTTTGGATGTTAAGGCGAATCCTTGGGCTGTTGCAAGCCCCCGAGTGGGAGGCTGGCTCACCACTCGGTAGGATTTGAATACTTAGGTGAGTACTTGGACTGCAGCTAAGCCTCCGAGTGGGAGGCTGTCTCACCACTCGGTAGGATTTTGAATACTTAGGCGAGTACTTGGACTGCAGCTAAGCCTCCGAGTGGGAGGCTGGCTCACCACTCGGTAGGATTTTGAATACTTAGGCGAGTACTTGGACTGCAGCTAAGCCCCCGAGTGGGAGGCTGGCTCACCACTCGGTAGGATTTTGAATACTTAGGCGAGTACTTGGACTGCAGCTAATGTTGGTGAACGTAGCAGAAATTCAAAATTTTCCTACGTGTCACCAAGATCTATCTATGAAGAAACTAGCAACGAGGGAAGGAGAGTGCATCTACATACCCTTGTAGATCGCTAAGCGGAAGCGTTCATGAGAAGCAGGGGTTGAAGGAGTCGTACTCGTCGTGATCCAAATCACCGGAGATCCTAGTGCCGAGCAGACGGCACCTCCGCGTTCAACACACGTACAGCCCGGTGGCGTCTCCCACGCCTTGATCCAGCAAGGAGAGAGGAGAGGTTGAGGAAGACTCCATCCAGCAGCAGCACAACGGCATGGTGGTGATGGAGGAGCGTGGCAATCCCGCAGGGCTTCGCCAAGCACCAAGGGAGAGGAGGAGGAGGAAGAGACGCAGGGCTGCACCAACTAGAGATGGAATCGTCATTTGGGCAGCCCCTTGGCCTCATATATATAGGGGAAGGGGAGGAGGGTGCGCCCCCTCTAGGGTTCCCACCCCTAGAGGGGCGGCAGCCCTAGATGGGATCAAGGGAGGCGGCCAAGAGGGGAGGGAGAGGAGGCGCCCACTAGATGGGCCTTAGGGCCCATCTCGCCCTAGGGTTTGCCCTCCCACTCTCCCTTGCGCCTTGGGCCTCTTGTGGGCGCACCAGCCCCCTTGGGGCTGGTTCCTCCCACACTTGGCCCACGTAACCTTCCGGGGCAGGTGGCCCCACTTGGTGGACCCAGGACCCTCCGGTGGTCCCGTGACGTTACCGATAAACCCCAAACTTTTCCGGTGACCAAAACAGGACTTCCCATATATAAATCTTTACCTCCGGACCATTCCGGAACTCCTCGTGACGTCCGGGATCTCATCCGGGACTCAACAACATTCGGTAACCACATACAAACTTCCTTTATAACCCTAGCGTCATCGAACCTTATGTGTAGACCCTACGGGTTCGGGAATCATGCGCATACCCATCGAGACGTTCTCCGGTCAATAACCAACAGCGGGATCTGGATACCCATGTTGTCTCCCACATGTTCCACGATGATCTCATCGGATGAACCACGATGTCAAGGACTCAATCGATCCCGTATTCAATTCCCTTTGTCTAGCGGTATTGTACTTGCCCGAGATTCGATCGTCGGTATCCCGATACCTTGTTCAATCTCGTTACCGACAAGTCTCTTTACTCGTTCCGTAACACATCATCCCGTGATCAACCCCTTGGTCACATTGTGCACATTGTGATGATGTCCTACCGAGTGGGCCCAAAGATACCTCTCCGTTTACGGAGTGACAAATCCAGTCTCGATTCGTGCCAACCCAGCAGACACTTTCGGAGATACCAGTAGTGCACCTTTATAGTCACCCGATTACGTTGTGACGTTTGGTACACCCAAAGCATTCCTACGGTATCCGGAGTTGCACAATCTCATGGTCTAAGGAAATGATACTTGACATTAGAAAAGCTTTAGCATACGAACTACGATCTTTGTGCTAGGCTTAGGATTGGGTCTTGTCCATCACATCATTCTACTAATGATGTGATCCCGTTATCAATGACATCCAATGTCCATGGTTAGGAAACCGTTCTATTGATCAACGAGCTAGCCAATAGAGGCTTGCTAGGGACATGGTGTTGTCTATGTATCCACACATGTATTTGAGTTTCCTATCAATACAATTATAGCATGGATAATAAACGATTATCATGAACAAGGAAATATAATAATAATAACTAATTTATTATTGCCTCTAGGGCATATTTCCAATAGCTAAGCCCCCGAGTGGGAGGCTGGCTCACCACTCGGTAGGATTTTGAATACTTAGGAGAAGCGGATTGGCAGCTAAGCCTCCGAGTGGGAGGCTGGCTCACCACTCGGTAGGATTTTGAATACTTAGGCAAAGCGGATTCGCAGCTAAGCCTCCGAGTGAGAGACTGGCTCGCCACTCGGAAAGGATTTTTTTTTACAAACTTAGGCGAACCGGATTCGCAGCTAAGCCACCCACTGGGGAAATTTCAACAAAAAGTAATAACAATCCTTTGGGAAAATTATAACATTCTTGTCTTAGATAAAAAAACTACAAAAGTACTTTTATTACATCTCAACCGAGTGAGTATTAAGTGTAAAAGGGGCGGAGCAGCTCCGCGTTCCAAGCTCGAGGCTCGTCGATCTGGTGATCAACGTTGTAGAGATGATACGCTCCATTGTGGAGAACTCTTGTGACGATGAAGGGACCTTCCCAAGTGGGAACGAGCTTGTGTGGTTTCTGTTGATCCACTCGGAGGACCAAATCTCCCTCTTGGAAGGCTCGACTCTTCACATTTACGGCATGGAATCGACGCAAGTCTTGGCGATAGATAGTCGAGCGGATCAGGGCCATTTCTCTCTCCTCTTCCAAGAGGTCGACTACATCTTGCGGGCTTGTTCTCGCTTCTTCTTGAGTATAGTTCGACTCGAGGCGCATTGTGAAGCGAGTCACCGGCGAGCTGCTTCAGCTCCATAGACCGGGAAGAATGGAGTTCTCCCAGTCGACCGATTAGGAGTGGTCCTCAATCCCCAGAGAATTGATGGAAGTTCGTCGACCCAAGCTCCTGCTGCGTGTTTGAGATCCCGCATCAGCCGTGGTTTCAGCCCTTTGAGAATGAGGCTGTTTGCACGTACTGCTTGTCCATTTGACTGAGGATGAGCCACTGAAGCATAGTCGACCCGCGTGCCTTGAGAGGCGCAGAAGGCTTTGAACTTGTCATTATCGAAGTTTGACCCATTGTCGGTGATGATGCTATGCAGAACTCCATATCTGAATATCAACTCTCTCATGAACCTGATAGCAGTGAATGCATCGAGGTTCTTGATGGGCTTGGCTTCGATCCACTTGGTGAACTTGTCGACTGCTACTAGCAAATGAGTGAAGCCGCTTCTGCCAGTTCTCAACGGTCCAATCATGTCCAATCCCCAAACAGCGAAGGCCAGACGAGTGGAATGGTCCTCAAGGCTGAGGCGGGCTTGTGCGACATGTTGGAATAGAACCGACATCCTTCACACTTGTCAACTATTTCTTTTGCCATTTCATTTGCTTTGGCGGTAAAATCCCGCTCGGTATGCTTTAGCCACAATGGTCCGAGAGGACGATGATGGCCCACGAGTTACCGAGTGGATATCCTCAATAATTATCTGACCTTCTTTTGGCGTGATACACTTCTGGCCGACTCCAGACACGCTTTCTTTGAACAACCGTCCCTTGATCACTGTAAAGGCCTTGGATCGTCGGACGATCTGTCGAGCCTCTTCTTCATTCTCTAGGAGCTCTTTCCTTAGGATATATGCGATGTACGGCACCGTCCAGTCGGGAGTGATGACCACGGCTGGGACCTCAACTTCAGTCGGATCATTGGCACTCTTTTGCTGCGGGGCTTCTTCTGTGAAAGGATCCTCCTGCACTGATGGTGCATGAATGTGCTCCAAAAATACATTACTAGGAATGTCTTCCCACTTGGATCCTATCTTCGCCAAATCATCCGCAGCTTGATTTTTCAGTCGGGGTATATGATGAAGCTCTAACCCCTCGAATTTCTTCTCCAGCTTTCTCCTTTGCATTACAATAACTTTGTCATAGCTGGGCTTCTGACATCCCACTCCTTCATCACTTGATTAACAACCAGATCCGAGTCGCCGTAGACCATAAGGCGACGGATGCCGAGTGAAATGGCCATGCGCAACCCATACATGAGTGCTTCATATTCTGCTTTATTGTTGGAAGAATCAAAGTGAATCTGGAGAACATATTTGAGCCTATCTCCTCGGGGGGAAACCAATACAACCCCTGCACCCGAACCGTTCAGCATCTTGGAGCCGTCGAAAAACATAGTCCAGTGCTCCGAGTGAACTTGAGTCGGAAGCTGCTATCCAGTCCACTCGGCGAGGAAGTCTGCTATGGCTTGGGACTTGATGGCTTTCTTTGCCTCGAATTTGATATCAAGGGGAAGGAGTTCAATCGCCCATTTTGCCACTCGACCAGTTGCATCTCTGTTATGAAGAATTTCCGACAATGGGGCGTCGCTGACGACTGTAATGGAATGATCGGAGAAATAATGAGCAACCTTCTTTGTGGTCATATAGATAATAAACTGGGCGTTGAACTTTGAAGGATTTTCCTTCTTCTTCCCGCTCGACCATAAGTACGGTACTGACGACTTGTCCAGTGGCTGCAATGTAAAGCAACAAAGGCTCTTTGCTGATTGGGGCAGCAAGCACCGGCTGGTGGAGAGCAGAGCTTTGAGTTGTGCAAACGCTGCATCAGCTTCTAGAGTCCACTCGAACTTGTCTGACTTCTTCATCAGTCGGTAAAGAGGCAATGCCTTTTCACCGAGGCGAGAGATGAATCGACTTAAAGCGGCCAAGCATCCAAGAAGTTTACGGACATCGTGCACACGCGCAGGCGCTTCATTCGGAGTATGGTGCCAACCTTTTGGGGTTAGCATCGATTCCTCGTTCGAAGCGTGAAGACCGAGTAACTTTCCACGGGAACTCCAAATGTACACTTTGATGGGTTAAGCTTGATATCATACCTCCACGAGATTGGCAAATGTTTCAGCAAGGTCACCAACAGGTCGGAACCCTTTCGTGACTTGACCACTATATCATCCATGTACGCTTCCACATTCCGACCGATTTGAGTGAGCAAACACTTACGAATCATCCTCATGAATGTGGCTCCGCATTCTTGAGACTGAATGGCATGGTGACATAAATGAAGCACCGAATGGAGTGATGAACGCTGTTTTAATCTCATCGGGTCCATACAGACGGATCTGATGGTACCCGGAATAGGCGTCTAAAAAAGACAACCTCTCACATCTCGCAGTTGAGTCGACTATTTGGTCAATGCGAGGAAGATGGAAATGATCTTTCGGGCATGCCCGATTGATATGCTTGAAATCGATGCACATGCGCAACGACTTGTCCTTCTTGGAGACCATGACGACATTGGCGAGCCACTCGGAGTGGTAGATCTCTCGGATGAACTCTGCCGCTAAGAGCCGAGCCACCTCCTCGCCAATGGCCTTTCTCTTCTGGACGGTGGACCGCTGAAGATATTCTTTAACCGGTTTGAATTTTGGGTCGACTCGTAGGCGATGCTCAGCCAGCTCCCTGGGAACACCCGGCATGTCAGCAGGCTTCCATGTAAAGATGTCCCAGTTCTAACGGAGGAACCGGATGAGTGCTTCTTCCTATTTTGAGTCGAGTGTTGTTGAGACGTTGGTCGGAGCAGCATTGGGATCAGTCGGGTGAATGTGAACCTGTTTCGTCTCACCACCGATCGAAATCTTGACTCCGTAGCAGGCTTCTTAGCTCGCAACAAATCACTCGGATCTGCAGTTTACGATACTCTTGTAGCTCTACCATCGCTAATCGAGCATCGGCGATCTTAGAGCCTTCTGGAAGCTCTCTTCCGCCTTCTTCCGATTGCCCGTAGCGGTGATCATGCCCTTGGGACCAGGCATCTTGATTTAAGATCGCGTAACATGGTCGGGCCATGAAAGCGATGCATATCTGGCCTTCCCAGAATAAGCGTGATAAGCGCTCTGAAATCCACGCCCTCAAAGGTCAACTTTTCTTTCCGGAAATGCTTGAATCACCAAAACTACATCAAGAGCAATTTGGCCGAGTGACTCAACCTTCTTTCCGGGAATGACCCGTGGAAGCTCATATTATCGGTAATCGAGTCTGGACATCGGAATGCCCATCCCCTTCAACGTCCCTGCGTATAATATGTTCAAGCCGCTACCACCATCCATCAGGACTTTGGTCAGTCGAGTGCCCTCAACAACTGGGTCGACCACCAATGCTTGCCTCCTAGGGGCGGCAATGTGCGTCGGGTGATCAGACTGGTCAAATGTGATGGCAGTCTGGGACCATTTCAGATAATTGGGAGTCGCCGGAGCAAACAAGTTCACTTCCCGATTGATAACCTTCAATCAACTTTTGCTTTCGACGCCAGCAAAAATCATCAGGGTGGAATTGACCTGGGGATATCCATCATCACAGTCATCTTTGTCCTCAACATTGTCTGTCTTCTTATCCTTATCCTTGAATTGTTTCCCTTGGAACTACTAAATCAAGAGCCGACACCGTCGAGTGGTATGTTTTGGGTAAATGAGTTTACCCTCTTCATCTTTCTTCGTATGAATATGACATGGCAAATCCAACACGTCGTTTCCATCCTGGTCTTTCACCTTCTTGGGGTTCCAAGGACCCTTGGGTTTCCCCTTGAACTTTCCTAGGGTCACAGCCAAGGCCTCTCCGGGAGCAGCTGGCTCGGCTTTGCGCTTCTGCTTCCGACTGGAATTTCCTCCGCTGGCCTCATTGGCGGCCGATTTGTATTTACCACTCCGGAGCCGATCCTCTTCTTCACCATTTGCATACTTGGTGGCAATCTCCATCATCCGACTCGTGGTCATATCTCCGGTTCGACCAAATTTCAAACTCAACTCTCTATTCTTGACACCTTCTTTGAAGGCACAGATCGCTGGTGATCGAGATACATTCTCGATCGTGTGGTGCAAAGTGATCCACCTCGGATATAATCTCTCAAAGTTTCACTCGACTTTTGCACACACGATCGCAACTCCGTCAATCCTGCCGGGTCGCTTTGCAAGTTCCTTCAGATGTTCCGACAAACACTCGGGCAAGATCTTCCCAAGTGTAAATCTTTCTTTGGGTGCTAGCAGTTCAACCACGCCTGGCTGAACCCTCCAACATAAGAGGCAAATGCTTCATGGCTACCTCATTGTTGCCACCGCCCGATCTGAATAGCCACTCGGTAATCTTCAAGCCAAGTGTCGCTTGGATTCACGATGAACTTATCGACTCAGCCGCCAACCTGAAGTTGAGAGGAATCACCGCGGTCCGATGGCTCTGCTTTGAAACACTCGGTCCCGAGACATGAACTCTGCTGCTGGAGGGAACATCTCTATCATGGACGTCTCGGTGAGCTCTGTTCCTATCGACCAAACCTTGAACGATAATAGATCTCGCATCAAAGCCTGGTTCCCTGGGGTCGACTAGAACTCTTCGACCAACACTGTGCTGGCGTCTGTCGTCCTGCTGCCGAGGAGCGTATGATCCACCCCTTTGGGGAGGAGTGGACACCGGCGTTGATCGTATGCGGTCGAATCGGTGCTCATATTGCTCATGACCCTTGTATCGATCATCACGCCGCCCCAACGTTCCTCATGCCTCGGGGGCGATCTCGGACTATGGGCCGACTGGACTGAATTCGCAGCGACAGATCGGCTGTGAATCCTGTTCTGCAACTGTGATACAACTGAGTTTTGATCTCCTGCTGCCCGGAGCAGATCTCTGATTTGCAGCAAACCTCTACCCGCCTCCGACTCGGAAGGCTGAATTGACTCTGCTATACGGGCGACATCTGCTAAATTCCGAATTGGAGTTCGATATACCTGAGTTGGCGGTTGAAAGAGCTGACGTCGACTGGATTCTGGAACCCTTGGTCGCGCACGCTCGTCGAGTACTCGCTGAAGGTTCTCCAGTCGAGTGCGCTCAGCCAGGTTGGCCAAGCACGCATCCTCCAAGGCACGAGCCTCGGGGGTTTCTCCAACTATAGGAGTGTGAAGTGCATCCATGTTCCCACGACGAAGCTCCTCCCTATGGAGCGAAGTGAGGGGCTCGGGCAGGTACTCTTCGTGGGATTGCTCCGGATCGCCTCCACCGCCACCTCCGTTGGTGCGGGTGAATCCGAGGGGACTGCGTGGTCCATCGACCATCAGAACCTCTGCCGCTGGGTCACTGCTATCGCATTCAGACGCTTGATCTCTGCGAACCACCGACAGTCGAACAAGTCAGAGAGATTCGTCGGGCTCGATTGCCGCGACTTGGGGAGTGGCCGACTGGCGGGCCACCGTATGCCTCACCCACTGCTGAAGCCTCCACCGGCCGGAACGCTTGCGCCGGCGGGAGACTGGGAGCGAGGATAGCACAGGAGCCGACCCATACTGGGTCGACGGTTGCCGCAGGAGGACGCCGCGGACACACGCATGAAAGTGCGTCGCCCCGCGGACGGGGAGCGCGTCCACGTCGAGTGGAGCCTCCTGAAGCCAAGCGGAGTCATCGGCGACGAACATGAGCGCACCGAGACGGATCTCGTGGCCGTCGACCAGAACTCCACCTGAAACCATGATGCCGGAGATTGAAAGAATCCCTACTTCTCCAACAAATCGCTAGAAAACCTTCCCCACGGTGGGCGCCAACTGTCGTGGTTCTAAGTCTGACAGTAGAATGGGGGGTAGGTATGTAGAGGCAAGATCCTATATATGGAGTAGTTGTATACACAAGGGATTTACGAGTTCTGGCCCTTCTCAGAGGAAGTAATAACCCTACGTCTCGGAGCCCGGAGGCGGTCGACTGGATTATATGCGTATGTGTTACAGGGGTGCGAACCCTTCTACTGTGGAGGGTGGCTTATATAGAGTCTTGGGGACCCCAGCCAGCCCACGTAGCAGAGGGTTTAAGGTGCGTTAAGGCTAGGCGTTACTGGTAACGCCTTACATAAAGTATCATTATGATCATAAAGACTATTTAACTACAGACCGTTTGGGCACCGAGTGGCTCTTGGACTCCTGGTGGTCGAGTGGGTCTTCATGGTCGAGTGTCTTTGAATCTATCGAGTGGAAACCTACCAGGTCGACTGGAAGGGCGCTTCTCTCGCAAATGTCCTTGTGGAGGGTACCTTTGGGCAGGTCTATGACCCTACCCCAGGTACATGACTTCATCAGCGGGCGGGGGGGAATTGGGAGGGGAGTGGAACCATGTCTTACGGACGCATTTGTCTGAAATGTGAGGGGGAGTTACAGTTCTACCCTTGCCTATAGGCTTCTCGGCTTGGGTCATGTCTTGAGGGTCGGGGATAGTAGAGTAACTTTGCTTCTCCCCAAATAGTGGGCGGAGCGATTTGAGGCAGGAGGCGGTTTTTGAACTATAGTGGGCGCGAGCGACCAAGCAGGCGAGAGCGTGTTTTGAAATAGTGGGCGCGAGCTATTTCTGGTGAGGAGAGCGTGTTTTGCCGACTATGGTTTATGAATTATTCGGCACATGTCATTTCGGCCGAGGAGAAGGCGCGCTTGGATGAAGTTACGAACCTACCCTCGATGTACAACGGGCTAATTGATGCGTGTCCCACATAGGACAGTAATTTCGCGTCTCCCATTTATTTTCTCGGGCAAATTCCACCGAGCAGAGAGGATGTTTAACGGTTCGTTCAAATTTTGGGAGAATGAGCATCCACGTCTACCTTACCAAGACGATTCGATTCAAATTTTTAAATATTAGCTTGCCACTTCTTTTTTAGATGGAGATATGATGCTCGGGAGTAATGTGTTTTTACATGCTCGTTGCTAGCGATTTACTATATGACAAATAGTTGACCCACTCAAAAACGCGAATCAAACCCAAAATGAAATATCTCGACTCAATGAACTAGCCTGCTCAAGAGGTCAAAATAGTGAACTAAATCCAAAATTGAACACCTCAATCGAGTAGCATGTTGTACAGTATTATAGTACTCCATGAACATGTTGAAAGTCAAATTAATGAACTTGCTTGATATATGCATATATCCGTTCATGTGTGGATTGCAGACAACATGGTCTCCAATTTAAATATTTGAATGCAAGTTTATATCAGTCTTTGATGCATAAAACGCGACCTCCCCCTCTCCCGGACTCCTGTTCTCTCTCTCTCTCTCACTCTCTCGCCGACAATCTTTAATTCTGTCGCACGCATCCGACACAAAAACCTTGTTGGTCCCTCTCCCTCTCTCTCTCTCTCTGTGGTGGGGGGGGGGTCTTTCTAGTCTGCATTCATATATACACCATCTATAGGTCTCTCTCGCACACTATGTATGATACTCTAGCTAGTCCAAGCTAGATATCTTGGGTGCACTCATCGTACGCACACAAATTCCTTGGCTCTTTGCCCGTAACTCTCTCAAGGACCACTATGTTGTCTCGGAGCTCTTCCCCCCTCTCTCAAACTCTCCATCCACATGGGTCACACATACACATGCATATCTCACTCGCACTCGATAGGCCCATCTAAAACTCTATCTCTCTCCATCGTTCTCTCTCCATCTCTCTCTCTCTCTCACACACACACAATCTCATGCCCAGCTAGCCAAGTATGATGGTCTCTCACTCAATTGTAGGCACATGCAGTCCCCCCTATATGTATATGACTAGCTAATCTTAGTCTCCATCACAAACATGTGCATGGTCTATCTCGATTTCTCTCGGGGCATCTTTCTATCACAAGACGCACTCCCTCGATCTCCCACCCATATAGCCCCCTCACGATCTCGAGGGGATCTCTCTATCACAAACACACCCTCTCTCCCTCCCCATGCGTCCATGCCATCCATGTGTCCCTCTCGACCTTTTTTTCTTGTTGGCCAGACCTCTATTGGACATGTGCTACAGGGGTGTCTCTCTCCGTTGCAAACAATCACACACTAGCTATCTTTGTGTACCTCCTCGCCTCGCTTTTCCATCTCGGAGATGCATGCGTGATATGTTCGCATAAGAAACGAAAAAACACACTCTCTCTCTAATTTATCGTTTGTTGTCACTTTCTCTTTCACACACATACTCTTTTTGCACAGTTACTCATTCTCCTTCACAAGCACTTGATCTGTCTCAACTGAGGCACTCACCTCCGTCCATAGCACATAGATTTATTGAAAAGTCAAACATCACAAAGTTTGACCATGTACGTGGAGAAAAAGAATTACATCTAGTACGACAAACATATACCATTAGATTCACCATGAGATGTAGTTTTGTATGATGTATCTTTGGTATTGTAGATATAAATAACATTTGCGTAAACCTGATCAAAGTTTCCAAAGTTTGACTTCTAAAATTTTTACATGCACCGCATTATCGAGCGGATGGAATATCTCATTCCCCCTCCCAGGTATCTGACGCACCACTCAGCCTTATCGGGGCTCCTCAATCTCTGTCAAACTTTATTGGTTAGTTTGGTTCGTGACCTGACCCTCATGCCTTGATGGTCGGTACTGCCTGGTGTGGACGTGAGATGTAAAATATTTCTGCCTGGCCAGGCTTGTGTGGTGTCAAGCGTTTGGTTCATGCCCGGGCCAGGCAAAGCATCAACGTCCCATCAATGAATCCATGCATCAATTATTTAATGCTAATATCCATCCATGTTGTTAGCCTCGTAGCAACACGACCCACGCGCACGAGCGCTCGAAATCGGTCGCTTGGGCGGGGCTACTTGCAGTGTCTGGAGTTCAGCCAGGCTAATTAAAGTGCAAGGGAACCCAGCCCAGGCGGGCTTTCTTTTTCACAGGGTAGCAACCAAACAAGCGTGCATGAAATCCAGCCACAACCCCAGGCCACGCAAAAGATGCTCACGACGCAAGCCAAACGGGCCTTATATCTCCCTGGTTCACACATACACATGTCTCGCTCACGCTATACATATAGACCCATCCAACACTCTCCGCCCTTGTTCTCTCTCCATGTGACACGCACCCCCCTAAGTACCATAATCCCTCACTCCATCATAGGCTTTGTTTGGATCCATGGGTTAGAGTTAGTTTGGGTTAGTTTGGAGTCAACTAACCAAAAAGATCCAAACAGAAGGGTTAGTTTAGGTTAGATGCATCTAACCCATCCAAAAAAAACTAACCCATCCAAGAGGTGCTTATTTGGGTTAGTTCTTCTCGGGACAACTAATAAACACTTTTTTCTCTCGCTCTCCCCGCAGCAGATCCCTCCCCACTTCCTCGAAGCTTCTCGTCCTCTCCCTCCCTCCCTCTCGCACCGCCCGTGAAGGTGCCTCGCCGTATCTGCGCTCCATATAACCCTGCCATCCAAACACCTCTTTACTTAGAGTTAGTTCAGGGTTAGAATCTAACTCTAACCTCTAACTGAGTTAGAGTATCCAAATAGGGCCATAGGCGCAAGCACTCCCCCCCTCCTAAATATGATGATCTCTTACTAGCCATCAGGAACACATGTATTGTCTCCTTCCATCCATACGTCTATCTCGATATCTCTCGGGGCATCTTCTATCGCGCACACACCTTGTCACTCGATCTCCCACCCATGTAGTCCCATCACGATCTCCAGGGGATCTCTCTATGACAAACATACACTCTCTCCTCCCCATGTCTGCATTTTCTCCGCACGTCTCTCTCGACATCTCTCCCTTGTTTGTCAGACCCCTCTTGGCCACGTGCTAGGGGTCTTCCTCTCTCGGTTTCAAACAATCACACACTATCTCCTCACCTTGCCTCCGTTGTCGAAGATGCATGTGTGATATGTTTGCATAAGACATGCACGCTTTTTCTCCACTTTTACCATGTGTTGTCGATGTCTCTTTCACACACGCACACACACTTTTCTCTCTCTCTCTCTCTCTCTCTCTCTCCCTCTCTCTCTCTCTCGTCAGGGACTCTGTCACGTCCATAAGTATATGGATGTTTTGAAAAGTCAAACCTCAGAAAAGTTTGACTAGGTATATGTGGAGAAAAACATTTACATCTGGAACGATCATTAGATTCATCACAACATGTACTTACTTCATACTATCATTTATCTTTGGTATTGCCGATATAAGTAATTTCTTTATAAACTTGGTCAAAGTTTCAAAAGTTTGTATTTAAAAAAATGTTGTAACTACATTATCGAATGAAGGGAGTAGCTCTTTCTCTCTCTCTCTCTCCTCTATCTCTCACGGGCCTCCCCTCTCACTCGAACTCTCTATACCGACGGATTATACGCTCACTGTGTCAGCGTATAGCTCTGTATATTGTTTAGTTGACCGGTCAACCAATCCACATGCTGCATTGTCAGCTCGTGTTCTGTATCTTGGTGTGCTGGCCCATGTGGCAGTGGGTGAAAATAAGTAAACTAGAGGCCCATCTGACACACGGTGAAGGAAACAAAGTTGAAACCACTCGGGGTAGCACCCCGCACGCTAGTAAATTGAGGGTGCATTGAGGAAAAACTTCTTGCGCGCGAAGGACGCACTCGCGCACAATTCACCACTGCGCCGCGGCATGCACAGAAGGACGCACTTGCGCACACCCAGCACACAACACACACCAGCACACGTGTACACCAGCGTCGCCGCCGGTTGAGATGGACGGCGAGGCAGCCAACAAGCAGAGGCCGCTCGAGCCAAAACCGCATCCGGCGAGCCTGGACTTCATCAGCAGCCTCCCCGATGACATGCTGCTCGTCATCATCGGCCTCCTCCCCACAAAATCTGCCGTGCGGACCGCTTCTGCTCTCCGGCAGTGGCGCGCCCCCTCTGGCGCTGCGTCCCCTCAACCTCCTGTCGACAAATTTGTCTACGCAATGGGGATTGCAAACGCATGGCCGCAGTCTCCAAGATCCTTTTATTGCACCCTGGGCCAGCCAGACGCCTTGACATCCGCATGTTCCGTACCAACTGCAAGGTCCAACCCAAGTTCGACAAGTGGTTCTTATCCCCCGCCCTAGATCAGCTCGAGGAGCTCAGCTTTGAAGCTGGACGATGTCGCTCTCTGCCGCCATCCGCGCTCCGCCTCACGCCAATGCTGTGCCGCGCCAGCTTCAGCTCCTGCTATCTTCCCCAGATTAATGTCGCGCCCGCCCTTCTTCTCCCACAACTCAAGGAGCTCGACCTCTTCGACGTTGTCATCTCGAAGAAGGCTATGGAGCACCTGCTCCGCAGCTGTACTACGCTCAAGTACCTTTGTCTTGAGCAGATCCACGGGTTCATTAGCCTCCACATCGCCTCGATGAATCTTTGATGGATTTATGTGTCTTGCTGGACCCGCAACAAGACATCAATTGGGAAGAGATCACTCCAGCTGTTCCACGTTATGGTCATTGAAAATGCGCCTTTCCTTGAGAGATTGCTTGTATCATATCTAGAAGGTCGAACAAAAATCAGGGTCATTGACGCGCCGAAATTGACATCGTTGGTGTACTCGTCTGCCAAATTCTCCGAACTTTTTATTGGATCCGTAATCATTCAGGTACAACACTCATCTTTTTCCCCGTCTTCTTGAAGTTCACATTTTTAAATTTCTTCTTGATGTATTTGCGACCGTCTTCCAGAAAATGATTCCCACAAGCTTGACCCAGTCCACGCGCACAGTGAAGATCTTAGCACTAAAACCTATCGGCCCCAATCTGGATCAAGTTGTTCGATCCCTTACATGCTTTCCATGCACGGAGAAGCTACTCATCGAGGTGAAACTTCTTTCCTATTAGTAAACGGTAATCACAACGTAGCTCAATTTTTTCGTAATTTTCCCAAATTACGATGACAAGTGTAGTGTTCAAAACTACATCTACGACCGCACCGAAAGAAATGTTTTTAGTATTTTTTCTCATGTGATCACCTGCATCATTTTTATCTTTGTAATACTATAGTAGCCTAGGCTAGTCATAGTGGAAAGTAACTTAGACTACTCCAAAGAATCGTATGGTTACCCTAAGGGCAAGTACTACCTCCGTCTGGTTTACTCTTCCAATTTTGTAGTATCAAAATTTGACCATAGATTTAACTGACAAAATGTTAATGCATGTCACTAAGAACTATATCGTTGGATTCGTATTTGAACATAATTTCAAATGGTGTAATTTTTAGTGACATGCATTGGCATTTTCTTAGGTAAACCTATGGTCAAAATTTTATACTAAATACGAGGTAGTATTCCCTCCGTCCCAAAATTCTTGTCTTACATTTGTTTAGATACGGATGTATCTAATACTAAAATGTAACTAGATACATCCGTATTTAGAAAAATTTAAGACAAGAATTTTGGGACGGAGGGGGTACAAAAGTGGGCTATGTAGGCCAAAACATGTGCCAAATTCACTTGTGATGCATTTGGCATCGATGCCCCTCCATTGCTCACCTGGTGCCCCAATCTGGAGCACCTACTTTGCTCCGGTGCCAAATTAACTCACGCAATGAAAAAACACTGCGTGGGAGAGAGAGAGAGGACTGAGGCAATAAAAAACACTTGTTTGGGAGAGTGAGAGGCTGTTGTAGTTGGTTTGATTGATTTGTTTATACATGTGGGTCTGTGAGCACAGCGGTGCCAACTCTCTCACATCGTGAGAGCGGTGCCAAAATCTTTTGATTTGACATCGATGCGTATTATGTGGCATACTTTTGCGAAATATGGCATCGGCCACATAGTGGAAGGAAACAAATGCCCAAGCTCTTCACGTGCTCCTAGTTAAATGAGAGGAAACAGAAACAGAGAGAGAGAGAATGAGAGAGGGAGAGAGAGAGAGAGAGAGAGAGTGAAAAAATATCACTAGCTAGCCAACCCTATCGTATGAGCGAATGATATTGGTACCTCTTGATGACACGGCAATCTTATGCAGCCAGCTGCTCTAATATGTTCTCTTCTTTTGCAGATAAAAAAGACCCGAAAGTGAAAAATGTGCTGCACTATAACAATCTCATCGAATGCCTTGATCTCCATCTTACAGAAATTGATTTGATCGACTACCGAGGTAGCACCTCTGAGATTAAATTGGCTGTGTTCTTTGTTACGGAGGCAAGTGTGCTCAAGGTAATGAGGTTTGGTGTTATGCAGGCGCAACAATGAATGGCGTCTTGATCACATAAGCGTCTAAGCCTAAATGACAAAGTCTCTGCAGAAGCTGAATTTGTTTTTGAAACATCAAGTGGCCAGAGACTCGAAAACTCATTTGCCCATTAGTGACTTGTCAGGGCGGTGGATTTTAGTTTGTATGATAATGTTGCATCCACCTAAAGTAACGAAAGTTCTTACGTGAACTTCCTAGTAATTCCCTCTTCCTAGGTGCAGCATTACTCCTAACATTTGTAATATCAGTTTGAAACTTGTAATATTGCCGTGTCCTATTCCTGCGTTTTCAAAATCACGCAAATCAAACAGGTCCCGAGTTGGTGATGATGTTGTGCCTCCCATCTTTCACCAAGAGTCCGTCGGACCTAGATCCGACGCATACAAACCAAGCTTCTCCATTTTGCAAAAGATGCCCGCACTTGTTCCCTATTTACAAACAACTCCTTGTCTCTCATAATCAGCCTTATCTCCTCCGCACCACATCTAGAAGGCCGTGGAAAAATCTGGCGCGATGGCCGCTGCCGGAGCCGTCCACCCCCAATCTTGGTGTTCCGTGCAATGCACGGGCATCTACGCACGGGAAATTATGTCGAACGGGGCTAGTTGTAAGCAGGCTAGCTCTACAGCCATGATGATAGTGACTGCAGACGGTGAGACTAACTATGGTGTGCCGAATACGGCGCCTATACTCAGGTGTCATCTCCGGCGTAGGGTCTTGTCACTTCACTATGAGGAGCAGCACGTAATAATTTGACCAACGGGTAGTACAGTGCTAGTACTCCTAGGAGTACTACATTGGTAGTACTACTACTAGTACTAGTAGCACCACCGTCTGGATTTAGGATTACTACCACGTCCATCTGGATTTTAGTATTTGACTAGCAATATCTAGCAATGCATGTCACAAAAATGTACTACTCCCTCTATAAATAAATACATGGTGTTTTATTCCTATCGGCGAGAGAACTTAATGTTTACTTGCTAACTAGAGTCTTAATAGGATTACATGCAATGAACTAAACACTGCATGTCATGTTTGGTAGTCTCAAGTCATTGAAAGCATGCACGGCCCACATCTCTCATTGGTTGATATGTCACGAAATAAGAAACAAGGAAGGAGTTAATGCACCGTGCCTAAGTGTTTTGGGATTATTTGGTTTTCGTAATGTGACTTACACAACATTTTTGTTTACATGCATTAACATTTTATTAGTTAAATCAAAGGTCAAAACTTGGCGCAAAATGCAAAGGGGACCAATAAACCAGTAAACATCAAACTTCTCTAGTTTGGCCCCAACTAGAGGTCCGGTGAGATGACTATACTGCACCGGCACGGAGGGGGGCGCAGCTTCATGGACTTACGGCAACTGCCTTTGGGTTAATGACACGTGGGCCCTGGGGGTGGCTGGCCCACCTATCATACAGCCAAAGGCAGGTGCAGTAGAGGGCCGATGAGTAGTACGAAATCCTACGCACCTACGCACGCTAACCAAGGGCAAGAGTGATCACTTGAATCGCAAGATCAGTTGACTAGTACAAGCTAAGCTAGACCCATGGAGGCGATGAGCGCGAGCATCAGCCGGCTGTGCTAGATGGTCCACGATGTCGGCCTGCGGCCCGGCAATGAGGAATATCTCCAGGTAGTATTGCTTGAGGCCGGCAGGGCGAGGGGCCGCTTGGACGACAGCTTCGTCTCCTTGTTCGACGAGGTCCTCGTCGGTTTCCTCGACAAGTTCACCGTCGTCAAGAAGCTCACGGACGACTTTGACGTAAGCCTTCAACCGACGTGCCCAGGCTCTGCGATGCCTGCTACCCTCAACGGCCACTATGGTGACAACCTCTTCGACGACCGGTGGCCTTCATGACGCCCGCCGTCATACCAAGAATGTCCACCTTGAGGTCGCGCTTCGCCAGCGGTATCCGGCGCAGCAAGACACCATGGACATAATCACCCACGTCTACGCGCATGCAAGAGGAGGACAATAGGACGCTGGCCTTCTCGGACCGCAGGGCAACCTTGGACGCACTGTTCAGGAGCACGTTGAGCTCGCCGCCAACGCCGCTGCTCCTCACACGTCGGTTGGTGACTCGGCGCACTAGGGCGTGAGGATGTCATTGATGGATCCGTATGTATTTTTATCTTTCCATCAAATCCATGTAGTAGCATATGATACTACAGTAATTATCTTACCTTTCGCATCAACTTCATAATTTCCGTACGTACTCCATGCATGAACGGCGCCAGAACCAAACTTCTCTCTAGGAAAAATCGTTATTTTCTATCTATCGATCGCGCCATGGAGCAGAACCAAATTTTACAACTTACGAGTTCAAAAGGAAAAGCCTGCCGTGTTCGCGTTGCACCCCCACACGGTTGGTCCGGCACGTCGCTCAAGCGGGAATGCGTGCGGTGTTGCATTTTCACTTACAAGTGGGACCGTAGTTGAGCAAACCGACTATCGGCAAACCCCCACCCGCCCACATGGCGATGGCTGAGAAAACAGGAGGGAGAAGAGATGGCTGTAGCACGGACTCCAAGAAAATTGGTGTCGGATGGGACTCGTGTGGGTGGCGTGTGCCGTAGTGCTAGACGTGAATGCTAGTTATGGCCCATGCCACCCCACTATATCGAGCCTATATCGAGGTACAATACGTAGAACAAATTTCCTGCAGTCCGTGCTCATAACTCCTCTATCTCTCTTCTCAGCCAGCCAGCGGACGCGCGGAGCCCATCGTCTGTTTGCTCACATGTGGTCCCACGTGTCAGTGAAAACGCAAGCGGACCCACTGAACCTGCACATCTTTCACCTCGACGTGCTAGTGATGAAAAACAAATCCAAGAAAGATCTTCGGTGGCGCTTTTGGAGTTACTCAAGAGTAGTAAGATTCTATTTACGCTTTAACCCAAGATGCAGATCTCGTGGCTACAACATATCAACAACCACTCTATTTACTATCATGACACGACCTGGATGCTGGATGTCCCACGTGTCGGCAAAAGGAGGAAGAACCCGACCAAATCTTCAGTTGTGCTCTCGGATTAGACAAGTTGTGCTAACTTAAATTTTTTATTGTGTACTCCCTCCGTTCGAAAATACTTGACTTCCATTTGTCCAAAAATGGATGTGCCTATATATTAAAACATGTCTAGATACATATATATTTTGACAAATAGAAGGCATGTATTGTGCAACGGAGGGAGTAGAATGGATGCAAGTTTTTGTATTGGGAAGAAGAGTACATCCATATATTGATAGAGCACAATTTAGTAGATGTTCTATCACTTTTAGCTAGAACAGAGGCTATATATGAGATTAGTGCACTTGTTGATACTCCTATTTGGTGTGCGTGTTGCTGCTTAGAAGCAGAGAAAAACGGACCGGAGGGAGTACTAGAATAGAGGCTAGACATGAGACTAGATGCGAGGAAGCAACGTCTACTTCTTTACACTCGAAGAAGAAAGAAGCACGCAAGATTGAGCCTCCGCAGATCAACAATGAATGCATCGAGAAGGCACTAATCCAACTTATAGGAGTAGTAAAATGTATTCTTGTGGTTCTTGTTTTCTTTGGTCTTGCTTTTCTAGTCAAAATTATCGTTGGAGTTCGTGCAAAATGGAGGTCCGTTTGGGGTCGTGCGTTGTAGTTGGCCTTACAAGTGGGACCACAGTTAAGGAAACCGACTATCGGCAAACCCCCACCTCGCCCGCCGCGCGATGGGTGAGTAAGAGAAACGATGATGTTGAAGAGATTGCTCTAGCACGGACTCCAAGAAATATGATGTCAGATGGAAGTCGTCTTTGGTGGCGCAGTGCCGTACTCCGGACGTGAATGCTTGTTCGCCCATGCCACCCTACTACTCCTACTAGTTAGTACTACTATATAGTACTACTAGTATCGAGGATTTGAGGTGCTGGTTATGTAGTACAAGATGGCTACAAAGAAAACACCCGCACGACGCCAAGAAAGCATGTGAAGCTAGTACAAATAGTGTACTACCGTTGTTGATTGGCCCCATCCGATAACCTGTTGCAATGCACGTACAATGATGTATTCGGAAAATATTTTTTTGCCTCGTCGCACCACTCACTCACGTATAACTCGAAAGCCATTCATAAA
Organism: Aegilops bicornis; assembly: GCA_021605145.1. Taxonomy (NCBI): domain Eukaryota; kingdom Viridiplantae; phylum Streptophyta; class Magnoliopsida; order Poales; family Poaceae; genus Aegilops; species Aegilops bicornis. The sequence continues at coordinate 609,598,337 of CM038669.1, read as the reverse complement.
TTTAGTAAGTTTATCACAGGCATATCATTTTATTACATACAACAGGTCATCAACCCACATCGACAACGAGGATACATTATAAATACTAAAGTTTCCACCACACAACAAATAACAATCAATGAAATGAACTTCAACTCAACCATTCCTCGGCGTTGGAAACGCTTGCTTTGAACCACAAGTGATTCTCTGGGACGGGCCATCCATTGTCGATCTGGAGACCAACGCAAGATCGATCATCCAGCTGAAGCGGCCTACTATATCGATACCGGGTAGGGAACCACCCAAATGTCCGAGGTATAGACACAGTTGCTTCTCATAAATGGTAGTAACGTTGTGTCAACAGCAGTTAGATCACCTTTTACCATCATTGGATAGTTTTGTCCAAGGAAGAGCGAGTTTTCTCCAAGACTATCAATTCTATACCATGGAGAAAGAGTTGGCGCTAGCACACTAGTATCCATCCCAAATACCATGCAACGGTTGTTGGAATAGGTCCGGAGAGTGCGACCATGGGAGACTACACCTGCTTCCTTAGCAGTAACATCATCAGTGGGCTGTATACACACGAGAAGAGGTGATCCATCGGAATTAGTTGCCAGCGCCAAATAGTATATGGGCGCTGCTCATCCTCATGCTCGTGATCATCACCATCATCATCTCCCCCTTGGTTATAAAAATCTTCAAGTATAGGTGGTGGAATGTTCATAGGACCTTGGAAACACAAGAAGAAGGTTGCATGCATGTGGATGAAACAATTATAATTACGGTGGAAGACAAATGTACCGAAACAACGAGGATGCCATGCAAAAACAGTGCCACGAGTGGTGGCAGCAAACACAAGGCCCTCGTATTGAATTGCATCACAATACTCATCCCTGCATGTAAACTGATTTTTGAGCAATATCCATCCAAATAAACCAATCGACGACGGCAACAAGCTTGTCGAAGATAGCAACAACTTCATAGTTGTTGTAATTCCAAGAGCGGCTGGGGACTCGAGAAATTGCTATCTTCCGTAGAAGACAATCACCATGATTGTATTTGAACGTGCGTACAATACCGGTGTGCTCAACCTCTGGGCAGTCTGCTGAGATTTTTGGAAGTGGAACCCGGTCACGAGTGTACACATTCACAAGTTCCCACTCGCAGTTGGACCCAATGTAAACAACCCAATCTCCATTTGCGCCTGCCCAAGCCTTGCCCTCAAGCGATAGCATCTTAACATCATAGTATCATTATCAAGTGGCATCAACTTGCACAGGGCGAGGCCTCCGTCGTGACGGCGCCAGTCATCAGGGTCACGACGAAGAAGATAGGGGAGATCAAACCGCTCCTTGACTCTTTTGTTCCTTGTAATGATGTTATTAGTTGAGTCGAGAATGGGCTTGAATGAACCTGCCATGCTAGCCGAGGTGATGACGTTGCACCGATCAATGAGTTCCTCCACCACGTCATCTTTCATATCGGGGCAAGAATAACGTGGTCGTTTCCGTCCTGTTCCCTCCATGGAGAAGACGATCGAACAATGGCAGAAGAAAGGGTGAAGGGCTGAAGGAAAATGGAGGATGGAGAGGAAGAGCGTGCGACAACAGTTCCAAATCGAGAGGGAAAGGCGAAGAGTCGTTGGACGGTTGCCAGTTTGCCACGGTTCACGAAGGGGCGCCCCGACCTACACGTCGGTTCGGAAATACTCCTACTACTCGCCGTCGTCTCACTGATATGTGGATCGGGACCACATTTCAACGAGACATGGTGTGTAATTTCTCGTGCAAAATGCGATCTGGCCGCGTTGGCCCGAGGTGCCGCACTAGTTATCGGCCTTTATTTTTTAATGGCGCGCCGTTCAGTTTTGAAGCACGACTAACTGGTACTGTACGCAGAGAAAATATAAACTACTCTACCACTACTCCACCTCCAGTACTAGTAGTATAAATAAGATATATAGGCTGGAGCTTCAGCGCTTTCTTGCCAAGGGCTGCCCACTTGCTTCTCACACTACCACCCTCTCTCCAGATCTAAAAAAGACGGCCCCTCTCTCCCTCCTCACCGGTGGTCACAGATCCGCCGGGGAAGAAAAGGACGTGCAGCGTTGACGCACTCGTCATCGGCGAGCGAGGTCACGCACTGACGACAAGGCCGTCCTCTCAGACCTAGCGCCCGCGCGGGATCACTGCCGTAGTGTGTGCGGAGGACGACGACCACGAGCGAAGCCACTTCCCGCCGACCCTCAGGTATGCTACCTCTTTTCGAACCATACCCTTGTTCTATTGCCCCATCTGGCACGTCGTTGCATGTGGATCTTTTTCCACTCCACCATCTTCCCAATTTGCTATCCTCTGCTCTGCTCGCCACGCAGACGAAAACCATAATTTGCACTATTAAAGGAAACCCTACTTCATGCAGACTAATCCATGTCTGGGTTGAATGAGGAAAGGAAGGGAGATCTTGTCCAAGAGAGTAGGCATCGAACCCGCATCTAGGTTGAAAAGGGGAAAATCAGTAGCTAAGGAACGAGTCTCGTGTCTCTTGGTTGAAGAAGGGTAGAAAGGCATGACAACGCAATAGAGAATGACCAGGTCGATCGGTTTGTTTTCCTCACATAGGAAAAAGGTGGCTAAAGAGAACAAAAATGGGACATAATCCACATATGCTGCCTGGATATTTGTTGCTCTGGGCAACCATACCTCCCTCACCACTCTGCGTCCGTGGAGGTACATCGTACTGGTGCGCCCACTGTCCGAATGGGCCTCCCATGCTCTTATTGCCACTTTTTTTGCTATTAGTATAACGCCAGCAGTCAAGTCAAGCAATGCTACTGCTAAAGTGATGCCACATTTAACTAACGCCGCTCTCGGTCTAATGCCACAGATAAATTTAAGCAAAGTGCCATTTAATGTCCTTTGGATCATTTCGTGGTTAGCTGTTGATTGTGGATGTATTAAAGATTTTTCAGCTAAGGCATTCTAATCTTTGTTGCACAACCAAAGATACCAACGATGAAACTTGTTACTATCTTCAGATTTTTGCCTCGTTAATGCTTATAGATTACATACCTCACTTTCATGAGATAAGTTAATTTTTTGTACAGCGTCACCAAAATGCCAAGGCACGCGATGTCATTTTATTTTGGTTAAACCGCACAGAAAATTATGAAGACAAGAGGAAATGTCAAGAGTGGGCACCTCCTCCTCCATTTGTTCTCTTGATTATCAAGAGGAAAGATCAAGTTTTTATGTTTGATCGATTATCAAGATTGGGATAGCAATTTTAAGGCCCCCGAGTTCGAAATGATATTTACCTTGGAGGTATAAGGTTTGCAATTTTTTTATACTGTCATTAGTTAATAATGCTAGTTACCTTCAGACTTTTGTATTTGGTTTAATGCTCATGCACAGCTAGTATACCAATGCTGAAACTTGTTACCTTTACATTTTGTATTGTTAATTCTTATAGAAACCTTCCAGTGCTAGAGTTTATTGAAATCTGTTCAGTTAAACCATTGTACTATACCCTGTAATAAACTAACTACTCTACTGTTGCACTAGCCACTGGATTAGTGTATATTTGTAGTATTCGTATGGTGTTGCATTAGCGTATGGACATAAATAAAGTGTGGCAAGCTTTCCCAGATATGTGCTCAAGAAAACTACTACCTGTTTTTCTAAATACTAGACGTTTGGATACTTTAAATTGAACCGCGAAAATGTCTTATATTAAGGAACAGAGGGTGTAGAGTTCAGTCAAATTATCCCGGTAAAGCTAGTCACACCTTTGTTAAAATTAATGTTCATTATGTTATCGGAGGAGGTCTGTATGTTTGTCTCTAATGCCTGTCTACTACATACCCAACAACATGATGTAATGTTAAGTCATTTCCTTTGTACAGTGTAACTAAATTGTCAAGGCGGTGATGGCATTTTATTTCAGTAGAACTGCACAAAATTTGCTTAAAAGAAGAGGAAAGGTTAGGAATGGCTCAGTTTTTCAGAAAAAAACTATGTATGCCTTCCTGACATCAGCCGCTGTTGCTTTATTTATTCCTTCAAACAGGTGGTTAGAAACAGTCTTGCTACCTTTTTCCATTAAGAAATTGGAATGCTTATATTTGTGAGTCTATGCTTCAACTAGTGCCACTTTTATAGTAATCACACTTTCAATATCTATGCAAACAGGGATGCTCGATTTTAGTGGAGCTGCACAAAAGTCCAACTGGTTCAACATTAGGAGCATGTTTTTTTCCAAACCTTTATATTCAATTGGTGGCACTATGAGCTGTTCATTACGAAGGTACATGGTTTGCTACTATCTTGCTACTCTTTTTGTACTGTCATTAGATAGTAACTAGTCATCAACCCGTGCACCTGCACGGGCTAGATGTTTCCCTACTTATTATCGATATAATATAAATGAAAATACCATTATACATTCTTGTAGATACACTTTTGAGACATTAAACAATAAATATAAACATATTGCATGCTTTATAAATTTTATTTAAAGTTGTTTTAGTCTCTAACTTCATATGCACTTTCTCAAGGAGGCAACTTGAAAGTTAAATTTCAAATATGTAATTTTTTGTTGTAATGTAAAAAATGATATGCTAAGTAATACTAAATAAAGTTACAGTTTTTTGGTGGGATAATATTTTTCTAAAGCAGTAACTGTTGTCGCTATAAGTCAAGTAGTTCCGTCTATCTGTTTATTGTTGAGATCTTCATGATGGCTACCCCTTAATTATTTTTCGATAGAAAGAATTATTCAAATTTCAGCAACATCCTTTATCTCCTTCATAAGCTTTGTAAGCATTTCCAAAGCTTGTGCAACAAAGGCAACAAATCTAATAAAAGTTCCAAACTCTCTACCTTATATGACTCCTATGCATGGAGAGTTGGAAAACAGAGCAATATATATTTTACTAACATAGGCAACCAAAATTATAGATACATTTGTGATCTTTCCTTGACAACCAACCATGAAGTAAATAAACATAAATTCTTTGCCGATCTCACCTCATTAAATCATACCTTGGAAGAAAAGGAGTATAAAAGCAGCAAGAGAATCAATATAATAGTATATGAAATAAGGTGGTTTGATGCAGACTACAGTACAAACTGCCATTTCGAGGAAAGGGCCAAACTGGTTTATGTATCATCCATTTTGCAACAGACATCGTATTTTGCCAAGAAAATTAGAACTAATTAAGCATTCATGCATATATGAGTACACTGATTTCTATAAAGGATAGTGTATAATAGAAGTAAAACTTGTACCTGATATAATAGTTGAATTGAATATCAGGCAAGATATGATGATTGATGTTCATATGTCTTAACTGTTTGCTCTCACTATTCTTCATTTCTTTGGTGAACATTCTCACTATTTTTTGTTGTTCTCTTTGTACATCCTTTTGCTGCCTTCTGCCCTAAATGCCGTCACTGCCGCCTTCCACCAGCTCGAGTGCCCACCTGTGGTTTTATGCCATCTCTACCTTTAAGGTTACAACAGAAATTACCCCCCAAAAAAGTTTACAACAGAAATTGTTTGTACATGGAAGAATTTGTGTGGCAATTTTATGTCATATTATATGTCTATAAGTATCTTGTAGAGCCCCAGTTCTTTATATGGTATATAAGAACATACTAAGGATCGGCTGTGATGTAGAACCTGAGAAGTTTGAACAGTGCTTAGGGAGCAGATAAACTATAGTTCACATATATGCAGTGAAGACTTGGAAAAAATGGCACACATATTAAGATCATGAAATAGTTTGAGCCAAACTTAGCTTATGTGAATAATTAGTATGAGATTCTTACGAAGGCGATTATGAGAACTAAGACCAATTAACATAAGAAAACACATGATTTACCTGATTTAGCAGCATGGTTCAGTGCAACAAAATTAGACAGTGCTTCCTGTTTCATATGGACCAAGTTAAATGAAATAGGTGAAAATATTACATCCTAGGAAGGTGTGAGGTAAAGATTAGGGAGAATTCATTTGTTGCAAAAGAAGAGAAGTCGTATGTCATATCCTATAAGATCGGGTCCAAGAACACACTCTGCTAATAGGTTAACAATGTGTCATCTACAAAAAATTACACATCAGTAAGAAGTACCAAAAAAGATGGTATAAAGATGTTTGAAGATTAGGTATGTAGGGCGTATATAGCTTCCTTAGTTTTTATGATAGCATGAAGTAACTACTCTTTAAAAAAATACTGCATAAAGTACAGGTCGGAAAAATTACCAAGGGGTAGGTTTGTGATGTTAACAATTTGGACTCGTATAATTACTGAAAGGAGTAGAGAAAAGAGTCACTGGTACTAACTTTGTTGCATAAAAGCTCGATATCGTGAACAAAGGTACAACCATGGGTCGAGAATTTGGTCACGTATGAATTTGGGGCCATCTAAATCCAACAATACGTAATTAGAGCTCCTAGATGTTTGAGAAAATGATGAACCTTATGATGGGTCACTTTGCCAGCATTATTTAAATACACATAGACAATATTTATATAAAAATGCACTAAACATTAGCAAAGTTGAATATTATATAAAAAAATATTGTGTCAAGTTCAAGGTTTCATCACCTACGTAATATATGAGGTCAAATATATATTCGTTGTTGGAACTTATTACATTTATAACCACTTTCAGTACGTGATTGTTCCAAGAGGAAACATGCATGTGAAGTTTCAGATAAAAGATAATGTCACCATATGCTCTAGATGGACAATTAAAAGAGTTACCATAGATTTTTTTTCCAGCTATGCTAGGAAGTGAAAATTATTTTCGTAAATAAGAGACAACATGATCATATTGGTACAGTGTTGCAAACAATTGCTCTAGCAATAACTAAGTCATCAAGAGAAAAAAATACACAATTTGGTTGTAAAACTGAGTCACCATAACGGCTGTACTTAGTTCTCGGTGTACTATTCGAACAAACTATCCAGTATGAAAATAACATAATTATCATTCAAAAATCACATAGGTCATGTGAATTTTCAGAGAGAAAACTATAGAGCAACACAACTTGATTTTTCCCCTGCTCTTCGGATCTTTTCATAGATTTTCCAAATTTTCATATATTTGTGTGGAAAATAGGAAGATCACTGTCTATACAGATAAATCGGTGTCATAACTACATGTTAGTAGACTTGGGTTGAACCTGCAACAGTAGATGCATTTCCATTTTTATAAATACTTGGACTGTACTGTCACTTCGCTTACTAAATTACAGAAAGTTGCATACATATTATAAGTACTATATGAAAAATGTAGGTATCCATATATAACTGGAAATTAGTGAGGAGAACCTTTCTAAGGTTTCTGGTGCAAAGTGTGTTTTAAAGTACATGCATGTACTACTCTCAATATGCCGAGTAACAGAATGGAAGTCAAAATTCTACTCTGTAGTCTCAGTACGCACAATGCAGTTCACGTCATAGATGTACTCATCTGATGTAAGGTGATTTACATAGAATATGCTAATTCTCACTGTAAAAAAAACTCATATTCAGAGAAGTACATACAGGAACTCTTGGTAGAAGATAGCTGAAGCTAAATCAGTATGTTTTCCTTAGGCCATGCTCAAAATTCCAAATATTTTAGGCTATTTAAAATAAATTCGAGAGGATACAGATTACTTACGTACAACTAAATATTGCAAGAAGATCCCATATGAACGTTTTCTTTTATATGTGAAACATAATTATATAGAGCCCTTGTGTTTATTCAGCCAGAGGCTATGGAGGCAATCAAAGCTGGATCTTTTACACTTCCTAGAGCGCACAATTAAGTCAAGAACAAAGAAAGATACATCCATAATATACTTCTAGTGTTGGTCCACAAATAGAAAATCAAGCCGATCTACCGGTGTACAATAATGAATTTGCTAGGTTAGAGGACAGAGCACGTAAGTTCAGGAACAGGGATTACTTGCGTATTGAGTCAGGGACTCAGGGCATGGGTGACAGGTGATGAATTTGAATTCCAATAGTGACCTCTGCGGCAATCAGCTGCAATGCCTACAGTGAGCGGCTCACCGATGACTGCCGTAGCATGATCTGCTTCAAACGGCGACCAATATGCCTCCTCCTGCGCTGAATCTTGGCTCTGAATAAGATAAACCGACACGTTGGACTGCAACTTGGCTGCAGTTGAGAAGAATCAAAGGCTGGGAAGTCAGGATTTGTGAGTTATTTTTACATGAATTGCAGAACATTGAGGACGGGTGATGCGGCAAGGTCGAGTATGAGGCGTATGGTCTGCAACCAATGCATCGTTGATTGAGACAGATTCACAGGAACGGGCACAGAGGGAGGACCCCTTTTTAGATCGATTGCTTAGGGGAGTTTGAAGAGGGGGATCGGATGAGAGCAACGCAGGGTTCATCTGATGTCTTAATGAACTTAGAAGAAAGAAAAGGAACATGAGTTATGAATCTTCATCTTACCTAATTGCTCCATAGAGTTTGTACAGGCGGAAAGCTTTAGTTTGGCTCTTCAGGTGTAGTAGACCAAAACGATGACGTTGCCGGCGGCAGCGTTGTTCGATGATATGACTCCACAAACATGCACAACTGTTGAAGAAACATGAAGAGAGGGTATTCCTTCGTAGCTGAGACGACCATGATGACTTCTCAAGCTTGCACCGAAGAATCAATTGGAGGAAGATGGGAGTCGAGAGACAATTAGATGTGTTTTTAATGTACTACTCGTATTAGGGAAGGACATTGGAAAAGAGAGGAAACCTTCTCATGCAAGCCACGCAAGGGATTTTTTTTTTGAGTAGGCATCATCCGACGGTTGTCCACTAATTATTATTCAATCTAATGGATGAACTTTCTTAACCCCAGGATTAATTTGGAGCTTTGTTTAGTGCCTCTAATTAGTAAATATAAGATACTAGTGGTTTGCATGTGAATTTATTGGCAGGGTGGACCTACATTGGAGGTGCAGGACAGAATTCAATGATTGGATGCTCAATTTCGGTTGTATCGACTTCACCTCTTCCATCACTGCGAACATGGTGTGGTATATGTTTACTAGCTGCTTGATATTTGTGCAGACAGAGATGTCTGCCCGTTGCTATTTGGCAAACAAACAAAGTGTCCGCAATTTTGGTTGAACTGCATAAGAGAATAGTATAGTCCTTGCATGCGATTGCCATTTGAAAATAGACACAAAGATTGGATAGTCACTTCATGGACTGCAGAAAAGTAGTAATCTTGTACTATTTACTAGCCAACACTTGGTGCTTCATTGCTTTGGTCTGATTATACAATGGGCATCATTTTCCTAAGTTAAAGTTTGTATTCGAAAATAGTCTCAAGGTGTGATCGAGAGGAGACCAAATCATATTGCGGTGGATGTTCCTCCATCATGTGTGGTTCATTCTCATGGTTCCAAATTTGTTGGTGAAACCACTTACGTTTGCTAGAGGAATTGTAGACTTCACAAACAAATTTGTCTTTCGGTCTATCTTGAATGTTGGCCAAGAGAAGCATCCATGTTAGTAGGAAGAACAGATGTTTTTTCTAGATCTTTGCTTTTGGAGCTACATATTTGTATACGATCTGTGAATCATTGAGATGCATAAACATGTTGATCTTATGTATGGGAATCGTACTAGTTAATTTTAGTTGCGACGCAAGATCCGAAGTGGCTGATCTTTGCTTTTGGAGCTGCATATTTGTATATGATCTGTTAATCATTGAGATGCATTAACAGTTACTTATTTCTGTTCGTTTAGTGTTTACAAGTTACTGATCGATCACTAGCTAGCCTACAAATGTGCACCTGACAGTTTTATTTGCGACACAAGATGCAAAGTGGCAGTTTTTTGAATAAAAATGCCTACCTCTGAAGAAACTGACAAGCTACACTATCGATCCTACACGGATAAAAATGCCTACCTCTGAAGAAACTGACAAGCTACACTATCGATCCTACACGGATAAATAGCATATCACGCACGTACTACCTCCTTTCCGGTTTGCAGGGCTCAATTCAAGAAACGACCTACTCGATCCTACACGAATAAATAGCGGATCACGCACGTACTAGTACCTCCTTTCCGGTTTGCAGGGCTTAATTCAAACCTCTCACCAACCAAGGTACTCCCTCCGTCCGGGTTTATTAGTCCCGTGAGCAAAGCAGCAAGACCAAGGCATGACAATAATTAACGGCATGCAGAATTTTAAGCCTAATTAATTCCAGCGATTTAAGTGGCTGCATGCCTGCCCTCGGCTGCAACTCGTTACATGCTGCTTCGCTGCATCGCTCATGAGCGATTATTCGAGTGCTCGCATGCAATGGGCCGTAATTAAGGCAACTAAGCGATGCGAAAAAGATACGCTTTAATTGTTGCAGGCTTTTCAAATCCGTGAAATCATTATTGACAAGGAGGAGATGATTCGAGTGCACTCGTTTGACCGCCATGCCGGCGTCACGACCCGAACAGACGGGACGACACAGTCATGACTTCAGTTTCCCTAGTTTTCCACGACAAGCTGGCGCGCTAAGACATTATGCATTGAATTCCGATGACCGTCGCGCTACCTTCCCCCTATAAGTACTGTTTCCCGGCATTCTCCAGTGCCACCGTGACCCAACTCGCCATATCCTCATAAGCCCCCACCAGCCCGACGTTGCTCGCCACGTTCGCCATGCCCCCGCCCGTCCGCGGTAGGCGACGCCGGAGGCGGTCACCGCCGGAACTAGTGTTCGGTTTTTCACTGGAAGGCAGACGGAGGGAGGAGGCATTCTATCTGCCTTTAGATGGCAATGGGCAGATCGAGGAGTTGTTGGAGCGCGACCGCATGGCGGAGGAGCAGGAGTTGTTGGAGCGCGACCGCCTGGCGGAGGAGCAGCGTAACGCCGATTTGCGTCGCCAGCGGGACATGGAGCAGCAGCGCACCGACGCTCTGAGTCGCGAGCAGAGCACCCACAACTGGGCCGACTATGTGGAGGCTGGCGCCCGGCAAATAGCCCTGGAGGCTGTCGGGCACGCACGCTGTCGGTGTCAAAACCGGTGGATCTCGGGTAGGGGGTCCCGAACTGTGCGTCTAGGCGGATGGTAACAGGAGACGAGGGACACGATGTTTTACCCAGGTTCGGGCCCTCTTGATGGAGGTTAAACCCAACGTCCTGCTAGATTAATATTGATGATGTGTATTACAAGAGTGGATCTACCACGAGATCAGAGAGGCTAAACCCTAGAAGCTAGCCTATGGTATGATTGTCGTTCGTCCTACGGACTAAAACCCTTCGGTTTATATAGACACCTGATAGGGTTAGGGCTACACAGAGTCAGTTACAAAGGTAGGAGATCTACATATCCGTATCACCAAGCTTGCCTTCCACGCCAAGGAAAGTCCCATCCGGACACGGGACGAAGTCTTCAATCTTGTATCTTCATAGTCTTGGAGTCCGGCCGATGATGATAGTTCGGCTATCCGAACACCCCCTAGTCCGGAACTCCCTCAGTAGCCCCTGAACCAGACTTCAATGACGATGAGTCCGGCGCGTATATTGTCTTCGGCATTGCAAGGCGGGTTCTTCTTCCGAATAATTCATAGAAGATTGTGAACACCAGGATAGCGTCCGGCTCTGCAAAAATAAATTCCACATACCACCGTAGCGAGAATAATATTACACAAGGTCAATCTGCTGACGTATTTTGTGGCGTGACGTTGCACCACTACCAAGCCTTTATTCAAATTGTTTTTACTGTTCCACCTCAGCGCGTTTAGCGAAGCGGTTTCCTTGGCACGTCTTGTCGAGGCAGAGATCGTGTTCCCCTTATTTTGGGATTCCCATCAATACGGACGTGGGTAACCCAAGCGCGCCTGTTGGCCTGCCTTCTCCATCAAAGGCGAGTCCTAATCGACCACGGGGTGGGCTCTTGGTATTCAACCTCTTTATAACGAGACCAAGGCCCTCTCCTTTTTACACCCTCTATCGAGTTCGCCTTGCGCTTCGAATTCCAACACCCCAAAGCTTCAGATTCAGGCGCTTCGGACTTTCGACGATGTCCGGCTCCGACCAGCATGGCCGATGGGTGTCTTCCTCCGTTACAGAAGAAGACGTGCTAAAGCTGCGAGACGCCAGGTATCTAACCGGCGAGATCTCGCATAGGCTGCCTGCTCCAGGGCAGGTCATTCCCACTCCTGAGCCCGGCGAGAACGTGGTGTTCGTGTCTCACTTCCGTCGGGGTTTAGGCTTCCCGACGGACCCCTTTGTGCGGGGGCTCATGTTTTATTATGGGCTTGATTTCCATGACTTGAATCCGGAGTCTATCCTCCATATCTCGTCATTCATTGTTGTATGTCAGGCCTTCCTCCATATTACCCCTCACTTTGGATTGTGGCTCAAGACCTTCAAGGTGGAGCCAAAGGCAATCAAGGGGCAGCAAACAGAGTGCGGAGGGGCGGTCACAAGCAAATGTGCTGGTGCTCCGTGGCCCGAGGGCTCTTTTCAAGAGGAGCTTCGTTTATGGCAACGGGAGTGGTTTTATATCACCGCTCGGGGGGCACCAAATGGGCGGCGCTCCTGCCTTCCGCCAGGTCCACCACGGGTGGCGTCATGGGTCAACAAGGGGCTCGGCTGAGGGAGTCGTCCAAGGGCGTTCCCTGCTGCGAGGCCGTGTTCGAGATCTCCGGAAAGAGGGATCAATCTGGTTGCAGTGGCGCAGGTTATTGTGATCCGGCGTCTTCATCCCTGCAAACGTCGCCCCCTCCGCCTGTGGGAATTCAATCTGGAGGGACCACGAGCTCTCCAAAATTTTATGGGCACGACGCCCGTGGAGATGTATAAACTGTTCTTCGGATCACGAGAGAAGTGTCCGGACTTGACCGAGGACGCAGGACTAAGCTGCAATCGCCCAGATGCTCAAGTAAGTAGTCCTGTAACCGGACAAGCTGTTCATTCATTTATTATATATATATGCCCTTTAGAGGAGCCGTTTCTTGAACAGGAGTGGATAGCCAAGGCAAAGTTGATAAGGTGTCCGGCTCCTCCCAAATGACCGCGCGGATCCCATGTTGACCAATATGTTGAAGGTCGCGCCTTTGAAGAAGGCGAAGGGAGGAGCGGGGAGCAAGCGCCTCTGCGAAGGAGGCTATCAAGGAAGGAGGGATTAAGAGTCCCACCTTCCGAGGAGAGAAGAGGACCGCTTGAAGATCCGGAGGTCAAGGCCTCAAAGAAAGGAAGGGAATTTTCGGCAGAGTCCGGTCTTTGGAAGTAACCCAGCCGCATTATTTCCCCAAGGGGATCAGCCCTCCAAATGAGCCGTAAGTAGAAACAAGGGTCTTGTAAATAAGGAGCATCCCGTATTTATTTATGAAGATAACCGAAATTGTACCTTGTAGTTCGGACCTCAGCCCTTCTCAGCAGAGCTCGTCTTCGGGGAATCTTCTTCCGGAGATGATGGAGAGCGAAACGCCTCCACCTGTCGCACCCTCATGCGAGGCGGACAACCCGGAGGTGTCGTCGCGGAGGGTTCCCCCAAGTCCGGCGGGGGCGGAAGGTCCGACGCCAAGTTGTGTGCGGTCAGAGGATCTGAAGGATCTGCTCGGGCGAGCGGCTAGCTCAGAAGATCACCGTGCTCTAATGGGTACGGTGATTGAAAGAATTGCATGAAGCCGTCAGAAGCTTACTGACGGGGTTTGAGGTATGCAAAAAATGATGTACCTTCTGACAGTTATGCATATAAAATGCGCCCTGTATAGATAGTAGCCCCTGAGACTCGGTATGTTGTCAAAATTGACAACGTGCCGAGGATCAAATTCTCAGTTTTAACATATTGCAGCTTCTAAACAGGTGGCGGAGCGTCCGGAGGCCAGCAGGACTGATGAATATGCCGAACTGAGGCGGCAACTTGACGAGGCAGATGCGGACATCGCGCTGGTCAATAAACGGTTTGACGAGTCACAAGGTATGCGACTTCTATGCGGACACCTGTTAAGGGAGCTTGATGCCCATGTCTTACTGTGTGTATGCTTTAATGCAGATGGTGCCGCTGCCGTTGAGGAGCTGCGGGCAGAACTTGCCCGAGCGAAAGAGCAAGCCAGGAGTAGTAATGCGGCTGCTTTAAAGGCGGCCGAAGAGCTAGAAGCTGAACGGGCTGCTCACTGCCAAAGCAAAGAGGAGATGGCCGAGATGGCCAAAATGTTAAGGAATGCTACCGATCGCTGCGAGGTTCTTGAAAAAGAGCGTCAAGCGGAACAGGAGGGCCTAAAGAAGGCCGCCGCCGAATCCAAGAATGCCCAATCGGCTTTGAGAGCTGCCAAGGAGGAGTTGAGTCAGGCCAGGGCAATTGCGGCTGGAAAACCGTTTCTGCTGCGGAGGAAATATACAGATCCAAAGTATGCTCCGTTGGATAAATTATGGAGTTCAGAGGATGCTTATCTGGACTTGGCGGCGAGCGCTGTGGACGCGGTTGAGCACTTCCGGGGCCAGAAGGGGCACAGAAGGGAAGAGCTATATTGGTCGCAATTCCATAGTCCGGAGCGTCCTCTGCCGCTGACCGATCGGTTGGCCGAATGGGCCGAGCTGAATCGATTGTCCGGATTGGCCATGAAGCATGTCTTGACTCACTTGTGGCCGGATGGACCCCAGCCGAAGAGCTATTTTGGTGTAGTGCAGCAGTTTCTTGGTGCGGTGCCGCGTATCGACGCAATGAAGCGATCAACGTGTATTGAGGGAGCGCGGATGGCTCTTGCCCGTGTCAAGACATACTGGGCAGAGATGAAGGCCACCGATGTTGCATCCCAAGACTCAGACAGAAGCCAAGTACCTGCCGAGCACTACTTTGAAGAAGTCCTGCCGGGCGCTCGTTTAATAGAGACGCAGTGCTCGAAGGATATTATGTTGGAATGACATGTATGATTTGTGAAAACAATGTTTCAATGTAATATGAGTGCTTTTTATACTTGTGCGTTCAAGTAGTAAACTACTCCTCAGGCGGCCGTTTATGTATATGTGTATATAACCTGAAAGATGGCAGTCCTTGGCTTCAGCCACCACGCACATAGTGCGGGGGTGTTTGCAAAAAGAAGCGCTTTTTCACTCTTAATCCAACGTCTTGGTCCTGTCAAGGAGGTGACAGCGTAGCAAACCAGGCAACCGGACTATAATGCTTTATCACTTTCACTTAGCCATAGGAGTTCGAGGGTGGGGCTACTATATAGCCCCTGGGGGCACCACACTCTCCCGAATTCGGGGTGCGTATGTGCCTGACCGAAAACCGGTCCTTCATTAATGCGAAGGAATTCTAAACATTCCTGTGAGTCATCGAGTGGTTGACCAGTCTCTCGCTATATCATGACAGTCAGTTTTCGGCTTTCTCTACTAAGGTGCTCGCCCGGCCGAACCGGGGCACAATCGCAGTAGTTCTCCTGGTGCCGCGTTAGCCGTGAAAACGGAATGTAAGGCAGCAAAACACAGGAGCCGGGCAACCCAGCATTTGACCAAAGACATGATTCGGAGCTGATGCATATAAGGCCTAATTCGAGACGCCGAATACTCCCTAAGGTATTCGGTCTTTATGAAAATGGGCAGAATAATGCCCTAAGCCCACAGTGTCTAAATGCAGCATAAAAAAAATTCTGGTGCGGCCAATGCCAAAGCACCAGCCTCCTCCTCGGTTATATTAAGGAACCGAGGGATGTGTATCAACAAGAAACAGTGAAAAAAGGTTTACGCAGGTCTTAATCTGAAAAGAATCCTTGCAACGGGTCCCTCTTGCACGTCTGCGCTGTGTCTCCGTTGTGCCGTATCCTCGGACGGGTGTAGCACGTTGTTCATCTGTAAAGAGAGGAACTTAGTTTAAAAGAAAAAGGATCGTATGAAAGATGTACTTAATATTTAAATAAACAAAGTGCAGTTCAAGAAGTGAATAAAATTTGAGCTTTATTGTCTCTTGTTATAAATGCATGCAGCCCCTTGTATGGGGGTATGCCGCTAGTGGGTGCGGACTCGTCTAGCCGTATCCGGGGTTTGAATGACCTATTGCGGGTTCTTTGCCTAGTGGAGCCGGATAGCTGTGGAGCTGTCGATGCAGTCTCCCCTTCTTCCGCTCGAGTAACACTTAATACTTCCTTTCAACGAGATGATGCCGCGTGGACGGGCATTTTAAGTGTTAGAGATGCATAATGCGGTATTGCGTTAAAGCGGGCGGTAAAGCTTGGCGTCCCAATAGTGCTTGATGGCTACTTTTAAACGGGCGACATGGAAGAGTAACCTTTCGCGACGGAAGTTGTCGGATGAACCAAACACAACTTCTAGCAGTATGGAGCCCGTGCAAAGGCGTATGGGCTGGCAGTACTCCTTTAAAGGAGGTGTTGCTATGGCGAATTTTGGTTGGGTTTATCCCCATCCTGCGGATTGTGTCCTCGATATATCAGGTTTATGTCATCGCCGCCATCCATGAGGACATGTCTAAATTGGAATCCGTCGATTATAGGATCCAATATCAAGGCAGTCCATCCTGCGTTCGGATATTATCGGAATAGTCACGATGGTCGAAGGTGATTGGTTTTGACAACGATTAATGCGGCGCCTTTTAGGGGGCGCCGCTTTGTTTTTCCTTTTGACCACGTGAAGTGAGTTTACTGTTTTAACCTCCTGTGGGAAAGTTTTTCGTTTTTCGGAGTGCTGCTTTTGGGTTTTGTCACTCGCATTTGGTGTGTCGAGCCCCTTGTGTTCGGCGTTAAGTCGGCGGACTGCTTGAAGACCCAGCAATTTACGTGGGTATGGTTTGCGTGCTTCCCGGAGGTACCATGTATTTGACACAGTCTATCCAAAATCTTGTTTAGGTTGGATAGCTCGTCACTGTTATCCTTTAGGGGCAGTGTTTTGTTGTTTGGCCGAGAGCTTTTGAATCCGGCGTTGACCGCCGTACTATTTGGGCCATTTTCCTTATTCTCGGCCGATCTTTTCTTCGTCGTGATTTCCCATTTCCATCCCTGATTTCGGATGTACTCGGTCGCCGGTGTTGCATCTAGCCAGCCAGCTGTCCTCTCCCGCAAAAAGCGGGTCATGAGGCTTGTTAATGCGGCCATTGTTCTTGGCTTTTCTTGGCCGAGGTGTCTAGCGAGCCATTCGTCTCGGACGTTGTGTTTGAAAGCTGCTAAGGCTTCGGCGTCCGGACAGTCGACTATTTGGTTCTTTTTAGTAAGGAACCTGTTCCAGAATTTCCGGGCTGACTCTCCGGGCTGTTGAGTTATGTGACTTAGATCGTCTGCATCCGGAGGGCGGACATAAGTCCCCTGAAAATTTGCACGAAATGCATCCTCGAGCTCTCCCGACTTCCAATGGTATTTTCGGGAGGCTTTTAAGCCAATGCCGAGCTGGGCCTTTGAGTTTAAGGGTAAGTATTTTATGGCGTGGAGATCGTCTCCTCTAGCCATGTGTATGTGGAGGATGTAGTCCTCGATCCAGACTCAGTGGTCTGTTGTTCCTTCGTATGCCTCTATGTTTACGGGTTTGAATCCGCTGGAAATTCATGATCCCGGCACCTCATCGGTGAAACATAGGGGTGTGCGGCGCCCTATATTTGGGTGTGCCATGATCTTCGGAATTTTGGCGTATTGCATTGCTTTGTGAGCCTGCTTTCTTGGCCCATAGATGGACCTAACCGGGCCATCCTCTTGATGTGAATCCTTATGCGGATCGCATATTGGCTTGTGTGCGGCGCCATTCGCCGCTCTCTTTTTGCCATGAGGTCGTCCATCCGACCGGGTGGCCTTCTTGCTTTTTAATTGTGGGGGCTCTAAGGCCTCCTCGTCGAAATTGGGGCAGTAGCTTTCTTTTCGGGTAGCTCTTTGTTCGGCGACTATCGCCGTACTTGTCTGCCCTGGGATTGTAGCCAGGGATCGTCAACAAACCTTAGCTATTCGTTGGATCCTTGGAGCAGCTTTCAAACGACGTATAAGCTACTGGATAAGGTGCTGAATACTTTGCTCCATTTATTCCTGAGTGCATCTTCCGCTGTTTTGAGCTTCCGCTTCTGCTTTTTCAGGCTACGCGCAGTGGCGACGAGCCTTTTCTGGAGGTCATTTTGCTCCGGTGGTTTGTCCGGTGTGAGATCGTCCGGACTGTTGTCTTCGCCGGGGACGGATTGTTTATCCAAGTTGTCTTGTTCGGACGACTGCTCGATAGCTTGTTCGTTGTCCACCGGTTCGCCCTGCTCTATAGCTGGGTCTTTGTTGAGGCGGGACTTTGTTGGTGTTTACGTTGCCGTTTTGACTGCTTTTCGAGGGATTTATCCTTCGTAGCGTCCCGTTGCTCCTCGTCTTCATTTGCTTTAGGTGTATCCACCATGTATACATCATGGGGTGAGGTTGTCCAAAGATCCTATAGGTGCTCGTTCATTGTTGTCTCCTACATCGTCGTCCATACCATCGATGTCTTCGAGTCGAAATCGAGCACGTCGTGTAGGCTATCGGCGATGGCTACGAAGTGGGTGGTGGGTGGGTGTTGAATTTCTTCATCGTCCGTATCCCAACCTTCCTGACCGTAGTCCGGCCAGGGCTCTCCGGATAAAGAGAGAGACTTTAGTGAATTTAGGATATCGCCAAAAGGCGAGTGCTGAAAGATGTCCGCGGCGGTGAACTCCATAACGGGCGCCCAATCGGATTCGATCGGCAAGGGCATGGATGGTTCGGAGTCCGGAGAAGAGTCTGACACCCTGGAGTCGAGGTCTTCGCAAAGAACAGGGATGGAGTTCGGCTCGATCGCCGTAGAGATTAAAGCCCCCGAGGCGGTGTCCAACCACTCGTCCCCGATCGGGCAGTCCGGCTCTGGATTAAGGGTCGGAGCGGATTCTGGTGCGGCCTCCGTGGCCTTGCCGCAGAGCTAGATCATGCCCATCGAGACAAAGGCGCGCTTGGCTGTGGCTCGAATCCGTCGAAGATCAAGCCCCGCGGATATCGGCCGTATAGTTTAAATCTTCGAATCGACTGACGGTCGTGGGCGAAGCTTCGATCTGCTCTAGATGGCTGTTTAATTGGCCCGCAGTGCAAAGCCGCCGGACACAAAGATCTGTCTGGGGAGAGAAGTCTCACCCTGGACCGCGTCGTTGTTGATGATCGAAGGAGCCATCGGGCCTATCGATGACGACACAGAGGAACTCTCAATGAAAGTACCAATGTCGGTGTCAAAACCGGCGGATCTCGGGTAGGGGGTCCCGAACTGTGCGCCTAGGCGGATGGTAACAGGAGACGAGGGACATGATGTTTTACCCAGGTTCGGGCCCTCTTGATGGTGGTAAAACCCTACGTCCTGCTAGATTAATATTGATGATGTGTATTACAAGAGTGGATCTACCACGAGATCAGAGAGGCTAAACCCTAGAAGCTAGCCTATGGTATGATTGTCGTTCGTCCTACGGACTAAAACCCTCCGGTTTATATAGACACGGATAGGGTTAGGGTTACACAGAGTTGGTTACAAAGGTAGGAGATCTACATATCCGTATCACCAAGCTTGCCTTCCACGCCAAGGAAAGTCCCATCCGGACACGGGACGAAGTCTTCAATCTTGTATCTTCATAGTCTTGGAGTCCGGCCGATGATGATAGTTCGGCTATCCGGACACCCCCTAGTCCGGAACTCCCTCACACGCGTTCGCGACGCTGATTTTTACTACCAGCTCGTCAAGTGGGTTTCCCGCTTGGAAGCCGAAGCTTCGGTGGACCACGCCGGCATGGAAAGGGCCAACGCGTGCGAGCAACGCGCCCTATCGCACCTCTGGCAAGTCCGAGGCGAGGCGCAAGATGTTGGTGCCGGCGTTTAGCGTGTACAGCCGGTATCGTCTAGTTAGCTAAGAGTAAGTTAGTACTTGTCTAGTGGGAGTAGATAGTTAATTTGGCTATGATGGTTGTCAACATGGAAGTTCAGTACTCTATATGTGGATCGGACACATTACTTTGCTCTGAATGTTGAACTTTCCGTTTGAACGTATGGAATGGCTGTTATTTTTTTAAATGGGTTGTATTTGTCCTCCACGGGTTTAGAGGCTGACTTGTGGGCCTAGAAGTTGACGCGTACACAATCAGGAGATGATTGTACGTGGAGAGGATGACAGCGGGGACCCGCCAAGGTCATGGCAGTACGGAAGCAAGTGCCTCCTTATTTCAAGCCAATAAAAAAATGGCTCCTCCTAGTGGATTTCTGACATCAGGGTCCCATGCCATTGTCAACGTATTCAATAAACGAGAGAATTACAACGGCGGCTGACACCAAGGACCCAATGGCTCGCCCGATTATTTTTGTTTTGGGTTAATTTGATAAATGCCTCCGAGAATGCCACCGTAATTTCCAAACTTTGAAAATGCCATTTCATGCCATTTCTAGTGGCATTTTTGAAGTCTGGAGTGGCGTTTTCAAAGTTTGCAAACTGTTGTGGCGTTTTTCAAAGTTTGCAAAATTGCAGTGGCATTTTTCAAAGTTTGGAAATTGCGGTGGCATTTTATGAATCGCCATAATTGGAGTGGCATTTATCTAATATGTTTTTGAGGCCAGGCGGGGTGTCAACTGGGCTGTGCGGGACACTCTGGCCTGTCTAGACAGCCTTTTCTTTTATGTTTACCACAGAGCAACCCAGTAGTTTTTTTTTCTTTTTGAAAATGGCTAGCCCAATTTTTTTGTGATTTGTCAAGTAAGTCACTTTATCAGGCCTGTTGGGCTAGACGAGGAGAGCTTCATTAATTTGGTGAGAAAATGGCCTATCAGTAATGAGAAATGGGCTGTACATTTTCAAAACACATGAAACCGGCAATTAGTTTCAAATATCTTTTTTTCATTTCAAGATTTTAAATTGCATTGATTTTTATGCGTGGACAATTTATTAGATTTTATATTGATATACATTTATTTTTTAAATAAGTCTGAATGTGACTCGAAATTTCGGGATTAAAAACAGTTTAGACCGCACCGGCATATGCAAAATTTCGTATAATTTTTTAAACGTGGCCACAATATGGGCTGTAATGCTAACAAAAAGAACCCGTTAGAATTGAATTAGCAAATGGGCTGTAAACTATATGAAATAATGGCAGATGGGCTGTATGCTGTTTTCCACATATTTGAGGCTTTCCACAGATGGCATGTATACTGTTGGATGTCCATCCAACGGTCGTCGTGCTTCTTCAATCTCTGCTCTTCTTGCTCGGCCCGCTCAAACAAGCGCCTGGACTGCTGCTCCCTCCTCCTCATGCCGGGTGTCTTGCTCAAGAGCCTCGGGCCCACAATACTCCCATCGCTGGCCTAGCTATCCCTCTACTCACCCTCAGCCCCACACATGCTGTTATTCTAAAGCGATGGCAGACGAACCAGAAAACCCTCGTACTCCTCCGCGTGGGAAATAACTGCCGAGTATTCCCTGGCTCCGTGTTGTTCCCTTCCTAGGCCTCGCCATCGTCCACTGCCCTGGTGCTCTCGGTGCGGCCTGGTCAACATGGTCAATGAATGACATCCATCGGAAGTGGACTGTACGTGGAGAGGCTGACAGCTGGGTCCCACAAGGAAATGCCTCCTTATTTAGCGCAAAATAATGATTCCTCCACCTGACATCTGGGACCCACTGAAAGGTCCTCGAGTAGGTAAATGATAAAAAGAGAATTTTTGATGCGGAGTGATACTTTGGCATAATTTCAAGACAAAAGTTCATATTGACATAAAAGTTCCTCGAGTAGGTAAATGGTATGAATATTCAGATCCGAAAGATTCAAGACAAAAGTTCATATTGACATAAAAATAATAATACTTCAAGCATACTAACTAAGCAATTATGTCTTCTCAAAATAACATGGCCAAAGAAAGTTATCCCTACAAAATCATATAGTCCGGCTATGCTCCATCTTCCCCACACAAAATATTTAAATCATGCACAACCCCGATGACAAGCCAAGCAATTGTTTCATACTCTAACATTTTCAAAACTTTTTCAATCTTCACGCAATACATGAGCGTGAGCCATGGATATAGCACTATAGGTGGAATAGAATGGTGGTTGTGGAGAAGACAAAAGAGGGAAGATAGTCTCACATCAACTAGGCGTATCAACGGGCTATGGAGATGCCCATCAATAGATATCAATGTGAGTGAGTAGGGATTGCCATGCAACGGATGCACTAGAGCTATAATATATGAAAGCTCAACAAAAGAAACTAAGTGGGTGTGCATCCAACTCGCTTGCTCACGAATACCTAGGGCATTTGAGGAAGCCCGTCATTGGAATATACAAGCCAAGTTCTATAATGAAAAATTCCCACTAGTATATGAAAGTGACAAAATGAGAGACTCTCTATCATGGAGATCATGGTGCTACTTTGAAGCACAAGTGTGGTAAAAGGATAGTAACATTGTCCCTTATCTCTTTTTCTCTCTTTTTTATTTGGGCATTTTCTCTTTCTTTTATGGCCTCTTTTTTTTATTTTTTATTTCGTCCGGAGTCTCATCCCGACTTGTGGGGGAATCATAGTCTCCATCATCCTTTCCTCACTTGGGACAATGCTCTAATAATGATGATCATCACAGTTTTATTTTTCTTACAACTCAACAATTACAACTCGATACTTAGAACAAAGTATGACTCTGTATGAATGCCTCCGGCGGTGTACCGGGATATGCAATGAAACATGAGTGACATGTATGAAGGAATTATGAAAGGTGGCTTTGCCACAAATACGATGTCAAATACATGATCATGCTAGCAATATGACAATGATGGAGCGTGTCATAATAAACGGAACGGTGGAAAGTTGCATGGCAGTATATCTCGGAATGGCTATGGAAATGCCATGATAGGTAGGTATGGTGGTTGTTTTGAGGAAGATAAATGGTGGGTGTATGATATCGGCGAAAGGTGCGCGGTATAAGAGAGGCTAGCAATGGTGGAAGGATGGGAAAAAAGTGTGTATAATCCATGGACTCAACATTAGTCATAAAGAACTCATATACTTATTGCAAAAATCTAGAAGTTATCAAAGAAAAGTATTACGCGCATGCTCCTCGGGGGATAGATTGGTAGGAAAAGACCATCGCTCGTACCCGACCGCCACTCATAAGGAAGACAATCAATAAATAAATCATGCTCCGAGTTCATCACATAACGGTTCACCATACGTGCATGCTACGGGAATCACAAATTTCAACACAAGTATTCTTTAAATTCACAACTACTCAAATAGCATGACTCTAATATCACTATCTTCATATCTCAAAACAATTATCAAGCATGAAACTTATCTTAGTATTCAACGCACTCAAGAGAAAGTTTCACATATCTTGAATACCAAGTATATTAACATTAAGCAAATTACCATGCTATTAACGACTCTCAAAATAATCTAAGTGAAGCATGAGAGATCAAGTTTCTTTAAAAAAAAATCCACCACCGTGCTCTAAAAGATCTAAGTGAAGCACTAGAGAAAAAATTATCACGCTCAAAAGATATAAGTGAAGCACTATGAGCAAAACTATCTAGCTCAAAATATATAAGTGAAGCACATAGAGTATTCTATCAAATTCCAATTCATGTATGGCTCTCTCAAAAGGTGTGTACATCAAGGATTATTGTGGTAAACTAACAAGCAAAGACGCAAATAATACAAGACGCTCCAAGCAAAACACATATCATGTGGTGAATAAAAATATAGCTCCAAGTAAATTACCGATGGAAGTGGACGAAAGAGGGGATGCCTTCCGGGGCATCCCCATGCTTTGACTTTTTGGTGTCCTTGGATTATCTTGGGGGTGCCATGGGCATCCCCAAGCTTAGGCTCTTGCCACTGCTTGTAAGGATTCACCCAAAACTTGAAAACTTCACAACACAAAACTCAATAGAAATCTCGTGAGCTCCGTTAGAGAAAGAAAACAAAAGACTACTTTAAGGTACTGTAATGAACTCATTCTTTATTTATATTGGTGTTAAACCTACTGTATTCCACCTTCTCTATGGATTATAAACTATTTTACTAGCCATAGATTCATCAAAATAAGCAAACAACACACGATAAACAGAATCTGTCAAAAACAGAACAGTCTGTAGTAATCTGTAACTAACGCAAACTTATGGAACTCAAACAATTCTACCAAAATTAGAATACCTGGAAAATTTGTTTATTGATCATCAGCAATTGTAATCAATATTTTATCACGTTCTGGTGATTTTTAACAATTCGGGCACTGAGCGCAAAGTTTCTGGAAATTACAGCAAGATCAAATAACTATCATCCAAGAAGATCCAATAGGTTTAGCTTGGCACAAACACTAATTAAAATATAAAACCACATCTAAACAGAGGCTAGATGGATTATTTATTCCTAAACAGAAGCAATAACAAAAAACTAAAAATAAAATTGGGTTGCCTCCCAACAAGCGCTATCGTTTAACGCCCCTAGCTAGGCATTGAGATTTCAATGATGCTCACAAGAAAGACAAGAATTGAGGCACAAAGAGAGCATCATAAAACATGTGACAAACACACTTAAGTCTAACATACTTCCTATGCATAGGCATATTATAGGCAAACAAATTATTGTAGCAAGCAAAAACTAGCATATGCAAGGAAGCGGAAAGGAACAATAGCAATCTTAACATAACGAGAGGTAGTTTAGTAACATGAAAATTTCTATAACCATATTTTCCTCTCTCATAATAATTACATTTAGGATCATAAGAAAATTCAATAATATAGCTATCACATAACATATTCTCAACACAATCCACATGCATGCGTAGTTGACACTCTTCCGAAATAGTGGGATTAATATTAACTAAAGTCATGACGTCTCCATACCCACATTTATCAAAAACTTCATAAGATTGAACATTATCCAAATATGTGGGATCTAAAGTTGACACTCTTCCAAACCAACTTTCAATATTATTGCAAACACTATTATCAATCTCATATTCATCATGGGGATTAAATAAATTTTCAAGATCATAAGAAGAATCACCCCAATCATGATCATTGCAACAAGTAGAGGACATAGCAAAACTAGCATCCCCAAGCTTAGGGTTTTGCATATTTTTAGCACAATTGACATAAATAGAATTTATAGTAAAATCATTGCAATCACGATTTTTATTCAAAGATCTATCATGAATCGCTTCATAAAGTACTTCATCATAATTTTTAGATTCACGAATTTCAGGCAAAACCTCATAAAGATAATCTAGTGCACTCAATTCACTAGCAATAGGTTCATCATAATTGGATCTCTTAAAGAGATTAGCAAGTGGATGAGGATCCATAAACTTTTAGCAAGCGAAGATGCAAGCAAAAAGAAGGCACATGGTAACACAAGATTGAACGGAGGAAGGGCGAATAAAACGGCAAGGGTGAAGTGGGGGAGAGAAAAACGAGAGGCAAATGGCAAATAATGTAATGCGAGAGATAGGGATTGAGATGGGTACATGGTATGTTGACTTTTGCGTAGACTCCCAGGCAACGGCGCCAGAAATCCTTCTTGCTACGTCTTGAGCTTGCGTTGGTTTTCCCCGAAGAGGAGAGGATGATGCAGCAGAGTAGCGTAAGTATTTCCCTCAGTTTTTTAGAACCAAGGTATCAATCCAGTAGGAGGCCACGCACAAGTCCCTCGTACCTGCACAAAACGATAGCTACTCGCAACCAACACGATTAGGGGTTGTCAATCCCTTCACGGTCACTTACGAGAGTGAGATCTGATAGAGATAATATTTTTGGTATTTTTGGTATATAGATGCAAAGTGAAAAGTAAAAGGCAAAGTAATAACAAGGCAAATATAAAAGTGATGGAGATTGATATGATGAGAATAGACTCGGGGGCCATATGTTTCACTAGTGGCTTCTCTCAAGAGCATAAGTATTCTACGGTGGGTGAACAAATTACTGTTGAGCAATTGACAGAATTGAGCATAGTTATGAGTATATCTAGGTATGATCATGTATATAGGCGTTACGTCCGAGACAAGTAGATCGAAACGATTCTGCATCTACTACTATTACTCCACTCATCGACCGCTATCCAGCATGCATCTAGAGTATTAAGTTAAAAACAGAGTAACGCCTTAAGCAAGATGACATGATGTAGAGGAATAAACTCATGCAATATGATAAATACCCCATCTTGTTATCCTCGATGGCAACAATACAATATGTGCCTTGCAACCCTTTACATCCTTTGGTAAGGACACCGCAAGATTGAACCCAAAGCTATGCACTTCTCCCATTGCAAGAACTACCAATCTAGTTGGCCAAACCGAACGGATAATTCAAAGAGACTTGCAAAGATAACTCAATCATACATAAAAGAATTCAGAGAAGATTCAAATATTATTCATAGGTAAGCTGGATCATAAACCCACAATTCATCGGTCTCAACAAACACACCGCAAATAGAAGATTACATCAAACGGATCTCCACGAGAGAGGGGGAGAACATTGTATTGAGATCCAAAAAGAGAGAAGAAGCCATCTAGCTACTAGCTATGGACCCAAAGGCTTGAACTAAACTACTCACACTTCATCGGAGAGGCTATGGTGTTGATGTAGAAGCCCTCTGTGGTGGATGCCCCCTCCGGCGGAGCTCTAGAACAGGCCCCAAGAAGGGATCTCGTGGATACAGGAAGTTGCGGCGGTGGAATTACGTTTTTGGCTCCTATTCTGATCGTTTGGGGGTACATAGGTATATATAGGAGGAAGGATGCGTCGGTGGAGCAACAGGGGCCCACGAGGCGGCGCGCCCTAGGCGCCCCCACCTCGTGACCGCCTCCGTTGTTCCTTGGCGTGAGGTCCAAGTCTCCTGGATCACGTTCGGTGAGAAAATCACGTTCAAGGTTTCATTCCGTTTGGACTCCGTTTGATATTCCGTTTCTTCGAAACACTGAAAAAGGCAAAAAAACAGCAATTCTGGGCTGGGCCTCCAGTTAATAGGTTAGTCCCAAAAGTAATACAAAAGTGGAAAACAAAGCCCAATATAGTCCAAAACAATAGATAAAGTAGCATGGAGCAATCAAAAATTATAGATACGTTGGAGACGTATCAAGCGTCGGGGGAGGGGCGGGAGGAGTTGTGCCAGTCGTCGGCCGCCTGCTGGCGTGCCGGGCGTCGTCGGCGCTCATCGGGGCGCTTGAGCTGGGGTCACACATGCCGGGCCCCGGGTCATGCCGGCGGGGGGCAACGACGGGGAGTGGAGGGGGACGGCGCCGGCGGCGGGAGTGGATGGGGCGCGGGTTAGGGTTCGAACAGAGATGGGAGGGGAGAGATGCGGTGCCTCGGGAAACCGGCCGACGCCCAAATAGGCCGAATAGCCGGGCCGGTCGGTCCAGCCTAGGATCGCGCCAAAATGGGCTGGCCCGAAGGCACAGCCGCACCCGGTGGAGGCCCAGCGCCAGGCCCAGGCGCGCCAAGGCCCACAGTGGCGCGGCCAAGCCAGCGGGGCGGCAGCACCTATGGTTTCCCCCGACGATGCGGCCACCGCCGCGGCCGGAGCCGGCGTCAGCTTAGGGGCAACAGCGAGCCAAGGGCGGTGGAGGGGCTGGCTGGGGGAGAATCGGAGCGACGAGGATCACCACGCGGCGATGAACGGGCGGAAGGGGGAACAACGGCCGACCACCCATGAGGCAGCCGCCGGCAAGGACGTGGCCACGGGACGGCGATCATGGGTGGCGCCAAGAGCGCTGAGCACTGCCCAGGTCGGACCACCCCACGACGCCCCACGCCGGAGCGCGCTGGCGGCGAGCGGTCCTGGACCCAAGGGAGGCCCTTTTTCGCGGGGTCGGCTGATAACCCACAAGTGTAGGGGATCGCAACAGCTTTCGAGGGTATAGTATTCAACCCAAATTTATTGATTCGACACAAGGGGAGCCAAAGAATATTCCCAAGTATTAGCAACTGAGTTGTCAATTCAGCCACACCTGGATAACTTAATATCTGCAGCAAAGTATTTAGTAGCAAAGTAGTATGATAGTAGTGGTAACGGTAACAAAAGAGTAATGAAAGCAAAAGTAATATTTTTGGTGTTTTGTAATGATTGTAACAGTAACAACAGGAAAGTAAATAAGCGTAAACCAGTATATGGAAAGCTCGTAAGCATTGGATCGGTGATGGATAATTATGCCGGATGCTGTTCATCATGTAACAATCATAACATAGGGTGACACAGAACTAGCTCCAATTCATCAATGTAATGTAGGCATGTATTCCGAATATAGTCATACGTGCTTATGGAAAAGAACTTGCATGACATCTTTTGTTCTACCCTCCCGTGGTACCGGGGTCCTAATGGAAACTAAGGGATATTAAGGCCTCCTTTTAATAGAGAACCGGAACAAAGCATTAACACATAGTGAATACATGAACTCCTCAAACTATGGTCATCACCGAGAAGTATCCCGATTATTGTCTCTTCAGGTTGTCGGATCATAACACATAATAGGTGACTATAGACTTGCAAGATAGGATCAAGAACACACATATATTCATGAAAACATAATAGGTTCAGATCTGAAATCATGGCACTCGGGCCCTAGTGACAAGCATTAAGCATAGCAAAGCCATCGCAACATCAATCTCAGAACATAGTGGATACTAGGGATCAAACCCTAACAAAACTAACTTGATTACATGATAGTTCTCATCCAACCCATCACTGTCCAACAAGCCTACGATGGAATTACTCACGCACGGCGGTGAGCATCATGAAATTGGTGATGGAGGATGGTTGATGATGACGACGGCGACGAATCCCCCTCTCCGGAGCCCCGAACGGACTCCAGATCAGCCCTCCCGAGAGGTTTTAGGGCTTGGCGGTGGCTCCGTATCGTAAAACGCGATGATTTCTTCTCTCTGATTTTTTCTCTCCGAAAGCAAATATATAGAGTTGGAGTTGGCGTCGGAGGAGCTCCAGGGGGCCCACGAGGTAGGGGGGCGCGCCCTAGGGGGCGCCCCCACCCTCGTGGACAGGGTGTGGGCCCAGTACGCATCTTTGGCGATGATTTATTATTATTTTTTCTAAGATGTTCCGTGGAGTTTCAGGTCATTCCGAGAACTTTTGTTTTCTGCACATAAAGCAACATCATGGCAATTCTGCTGAAAACAACGTCAGTCCGGGTTAGTTCCATTCAAATCATACAAGTTAGAGTCCAAAACAAGGGCAAAAGTGTTTGGAAAAGTAGATACGGCGGAGACGTATCAACTCCCCCAAGCTTAAACCCTTGCTTGTCCTCAAGCAATTCAGTTGATAAACTGAAAGAGAAAATGAAAAACTTTTACAAACTCTGTTTTCTCTTGTTGTTGTAAATATGTCAAGCCAGCATTCAAGTTTTCAGCAAAGATTATAACTAACCACATTTGCAATAATTCTCGGGTCTCATGTTTACTCATATCAATGGCATAATCAACTAGCGAGTCATAATAATAAATCTCGAATGAAAACACTTTCTCAAAACAATCATAATATGATATAACATGATGGTATCTCGCTAGCCCTTTCTGAGACCGCAAAACATAAATGCAGAGCACCTTTAAAGATCAAGGACTGACTAGACATTGTAATTCATGGTAAAAGAGATCCGATCATAGTCATACCCAATATAAATTAATAGTAATGGATGCAAATGACAGCTGCGCTCTCCAGCTAGTGCTTTTTAATAAGAGGGTGATGACTCAACATAAAAGTAAATAGATAGGCCCTTCGCAGAGGGAAGCAGGGATTTGTAGAGGTGCCAGAGCTCGGTTTTGAAATAGGGATAAATAATATTTTGAGCGGTATACTTTCATTGTCAACATAACAACTAAGAGATGGCGATATCTTCCATGCTACACACATTATAGGCGGTTCCCAAACATAATGGTAAAGTTTATGCTCCCCTCCACCAACAAGCATCAATCCATGGCTTGCTCGAAACAACGAGTGCCTCCAACTAACATCAGGTCCCAGGGGGAGTTTTGTTTGCAATTATTTTTGATTTAGTTTGCATAAAGCATGGGACTTGGCATCCCGGTGACCAGCCATTTTCTCATGAGTGAGGAGCGGAGTCCACCCCTCTTGAGAATAACCCGCCTAACATGGATGATAAGGGCAGCCCTAGTTGATACATGAGCTATTCGAGCATACAAAACAGCATGATTATTTGAAGGTTTAGAGTTTGGCACATACAAATTTACTTGGAACGGCAGGTAGATACCGTAAATAGGAAGGTATGATGGACTCATATGGAATAACTTTGGGTTTAAGGGATTGGATGCACAAGCAGTATTCCCGCTTAGTACAAGTGAAGGCTAGCAAAAGACTGGGAAGCGACCAACTAGAGAGCGACAACAGCCATGAACATGCATTAAAATTCATAAACATTGGATGCAAGCATGAGTAGGATATAATCCACCATGAACATAAATATCGTGAAGGCTATGTTGATTTTGTTTCAACTACATGCGTGAACATGTGCCAAGTCAAGTCACTTAAATCATTCAAAGGAGGATACACCCGATCATACCACATCACAACCATTTTAATAGCATGTTGGCATGCAAGGTAAACCATTATAACTCATAGCTAATCAAGCATGGCACGAGAAACTATGATCTCTAATTGGCCTTGCAAACATGTTTATTCATTATAAGCTGAATCAAGAACGATGAACTCATCATATTTCCAAAAACAAGAGAGGTCGAGTTCATACCAGCTTTTCCCATCTCAGTCAGTCCATCATATATCATCATAATTGCCTTTCACTTGCACGACCGAACGATGTGAATAATAATAAGAGTGCACATGCATTGGACTAAGCTGGAATCTGCGAGCATTCAATAAGTAGGAGAAGACAAGGCAATATGGGCTCTTAGTTAAATCAACAATAATGCATATAAGAGCCAGTTCAACAATTTAATCATGGTCTTCTCCTATCGACCCCCAAAGAAAAGAAAAGAAATAAAACTGTTTACACGGGAAAGCTACCAACAAGCAAAAGAAGAACATGAAATATTTTTGGGTTTTCTTTTTCACTATTACTACTACAGCAGGAAAAGTAAACTAACAAGAAGCTACACTAATTGTTTGTTGTTTTCTTAAAGTTTAACAAACACACAAGAAGAAAGCAGGAAAAAGAAAATAAACTAGCATGGATATTACACTGAAAGAGTACGAGCACCGACATCTAGCAATGAGTGTGTGTGAACATAAATGTAACGTCGATGGGAAATACATACTCCCCCAAGCTTAGGCTTTTGGCCTAAGTTGGTTCATTGCCAGGGATGGCCTGGCGGATACCCGTAGGTGTAGCAGGGGTCGTACTGTGATGCAGCGACTATCGCCTCCTGAGTTGCAGCATGGCGTCGAGCTGCCTCCACCCTCCTCTCGTACTCATCTGCCTCCTCTCTGGTAATAGCATATCTTCCTTTTGTCTGAGAATCAAAGAAGGCAGGAGCAGGAAGAGTAATATGGACAACACACCGTTTATCAAAGATTAGTCGGTA
Source organism: Aegilops bicornis (assembly GCA_021605145.1). Taxonomy (NCBI): domain Eukaryota; kingdom Viridiplantae; phylum Streptophyta; class Magnoliopsida; order Poales; family Poaceae; genus Aegilops; species Aegilops bicornis. The sequence goes on along the minus strand of CM038669.1, from coordinate 609,566,864 downwards.
TAAGAGAGGTGATTCAGGCCTCTCGACAAACTGGTGTGAAGCCATAGAGTTATAATCTAAATATGCGGGAGGTAACTCCATATCACCCTCGCGAACGTCTACCTCAAGAAAATTTGCTAAGCGGGTTCCATAAATTCCTCCAAAGAAATCTCCATTATATCTATTATGATGCAACCTACGTGCTACAATGGCTCCCATATGATAAGATTGGTCTCCCAACACAGCACTCCTGAGAATGCTAAGGTCAGGGACACACATGTGACATGCTTCATCCTTACCAGTTATGCTGTAGCGACCCGACCTCAGATGGTCAAGTCTCTGTGTTTCCGTGTCATCCCTGGATCGGTAATGTTGACACACATAGTACTCAAAGGATTTATAAAAGAGTAGCAATCACACACTTATTACATCGAATGTCTCCAAAAGAGAACTTATTACAATAATATGGCTAAAGGCCATCTAATGCGATAACAGCGGAAGGCTTGGAAGATAAAGTGAGTCCATCAACCCCGGTAATATAGCTGAGCTGCACGGCAACGACCTATCGAACCTTACTCCTCGTCTGAAAAGTCTGCAACATAATATGTTGAAGCCCGAGAACGGGCCAGCACATGGAATATGCTGGCAATGTAACACAAATAGAGCAATAATAGAATAAAGCTAACACTACATGCAAGTTTGGCTGGTGGAAAGCTCTCTGATTCTGCTTTTGCGAAAAGCCAATTTTTCCCTACATCAAAGGAATAAATTTTTAATTTAACTATCATGGTGGTTGAAACATCATTGAGAAGGTATAACCCCAACTCAATCCCAATTAAAGTAATTAACAACCCAACAATATTAATTTAGAGTGATGAGATACATGTGAATACTCAAGTACTAGATACTCAGAAGTGTCCATAACTGGGGACACGACTAACCATGATTAGATTGTACACTTTGCAGAGGTTTGCACACTTTTTCCCACAAGACTCGATCGCCTCCGTTGATTTCTCGCACTACATGGTGTTTGAGAAATGGATGACCGAGACACAGTCTTTCGGAAACATTAACTCTCTACTCCGGATAGACCATACCAAACCTACAAAACCCACTACTGCTGATCTACCTCTTGAGAGCTTCACGTAACTTACTCAACTATGCTAGAGCCCATAATAGCTTGTGGCGCACCACGGAAGTTTCTAGCATGAATAATCTCAGTTCCCTTTGAGCCTGGTGGCGGTCCATAGGAAGATCACATGGGTACCAGGATTTCCAAAAAGCAGACAACACTGGGTTCCCCAGGTGCCTCAATCCACCCAGATGTGAATTTAAGTTGCCACCTTAAAGTAAACCATTAATTAACAATCTCACATCTGTCGTGAATATCTCTCAAACCCAAACCACGTCTACGAGCATAGCATGGCAATATAAGCATAACGTAGAAGTAGATCCCAAGGGTTTGATAGTAACAGGGCAATAGGTTCCTACCTCATCATCTACTTCCCAACCCACAAATTAATGACATCCTAAGCATGCAATGTTTGGGGTTGAACTAATGCATAAAAACTGGGCAGGAAAAGGGTATGATCAAAGTGTTACTTGCCTTGCTGACGATCCGTGAATCCTAGAGACTCGTAGTAACACGCTTCGCACTCCGGGAATTCTATCGCAAGCAAACAATACAAACATAAGCAACAAGCAAAGATGCACAAACGAAAAGAGGTTGACCGGAGAGTTCAACTTAAGAACTCCGGTTCGCAAAAAGAATCAAACCAAACGGAGTAACGAAACTCAAACGGCGAAAGAAACAAGATCCATTTACTAATCTGAACTAGGGTCAAATTTTACAGAGACAAAAGCTGGTTTAAGTTGTCTATTCGGAAAGAGGGTTTCGAGATGAAACTCCAGGCGCTTGAATCGCCTGATTCCGATAAACGAGCGAAAAGTTATACTAATTCGAACATCGGATCAGAAATCGCGATCGGAATAATCGCGGAATAAATCCGATAAAAGAAAACGCCGAACGGCTAAACGAACGAACGTTTGTTAGAAGAAAGTAAATGACGAACATGTTCGTAAAAACGAACGAACGAGCGAACGCTTGCAAAATAAATAAACCGGAGAAATAAAACAAATCTATATAAAAAACGGACTAGGGTTTTTTCTAAAAAAAACTGAAGGGGTTTTCTAAAAAAACCGGCGTCGAGGGGCTACCTCCGGCGAGGTCGTCCGGCGGGGCGGGGGCGGCTGGGCTCAGGCGAGGGGCGGCGAGAGGCGGCGGGGCGGCTCGGCGAGGGGCGGGCGGCGCGGAGGCAGCGGCGGGCGACGGGCTCATGGCTGACTCCGGGTCCGGGTGGCGGGCGGCGGCGGTGGCTAGAGGGGTGGCGGCTATTTAAAGGGGGCGGGCGGTGGCTTGGAGGAGGGGGCAAGGCGGCGGGAGGAGGAGTCCGGCTCGCACTCCGTCCGGGCGCGGGAGGCGGAAGCGGCCACAAGACAAAGGGTCATGGCTGGTCAAGTGGCTGCTTTTGGGCCTTTGGCCCAGTCGGGCGCGGGTCATTTTTTTAAACGTTCCGCCGAAACTTATAAAAATCCTAGAAAAATAAATAAAAATCTAAAAATGCCAAAACAAGTTTTCTTTGCCTAAATAAAATATTTAGAACAAGATGAACTTTTCTTGGCCCCTAAAATGCAATTTTTAAATTATGCAAATTTTTCTCTAGGGCAAATAAAACTCCAAATAAATCACATAAAATCCAAATAATGATTTTAACATTTTTCCTCCGATATTTCAATTATTTTTGGAGAAGTCATATTATCTCCTCTCATTTATTATTAAACATGAAATATTTTCCGGAGAGAAAAATAATAAAATCCAAAATCCTCGTCTTCATTATTTGATAAAATTCAAATATGAAAATCGGAAAATCCCCAACTCTCTCCGAGGGTCCTTGAGTTGCTTAGGATTTCGAGGATGGCAACAAAATGCAATAAAATATGATATGCATGGATGACCTATGTATAACATGCCAAATTGAAAATTTGGGATGTTACATATGCATCTACCTATGAAGAGAGCAAAATAATGTATAGCAGGAAAGTGAATGCTCCCTATGGTAGCTTGTGTTACATCTCTAGATTCTCCCACAGTTATACTAGCAAGAAAGTTTCTAAATTCAGATTTACATGGATCAATAGTACTACCCCATTGTGGAAGTTTGCAGGCAAAAGTAAAATCCTCTAAGACCATGGTATAAGATTTGTCATAAAGATCAAACATGATTGAAGGAGAATTACGTGAAGATGAAAATTCGAACCTCCTCACAAATGAGCTAGTGAGATCATGATACTGTGGGCATTTGTATGCCTCAAAGTCCACAAGATCGGTGTTACGCAAATATGCGTTAAATTCTTCTTTGATTCCTGCACGATCCATAAAATTTTCTGAAGGCCACTCACAAGGCCGCACTGGAGCATCCCTTGGGGGTTCCTCCTCAGCATCACGCATTGCAAGCCTGGGGCCTTGCTTCCTTGAGGAACCACCTTGGAACATCTTCCTAAGCATATTGCTTCCTCTGAAATTTTTCTGAAATTTTTAGTAACTTCAGACAAAAGTGGACCAACTTCAATAAAATTGATAGATACTACTCCTACAAGTGCCTAGAGGATATATCATGCATTAGAACTACTTGGAACCACATAAATTTGAAATGCAAGCTCAAGAACATGGTCACCTAGGCAGCACAAATTTGCAATGAATAAAGCACTAGAACAAAAACTAATTGGACCAATGGAGGAGTCACATACCAAGGAACAATCTCCCCAAGCAGTTTGGTGAGAGGTGCTTTGAGCAAGGAGATCGAAAATCACATCAACGTGGGCTGGAACTCGTGTTTGAGCGAGATATTCGTGTTTGTGGGAGGAAGAAGAAGAGGATGGGTGCAGGAATAAGTGGAGGAGGGCCACCGTGAGCCCATGAGGCAGGGGGGCGCGCCCTAGGGGGGTAGCGCGCGCCCTCCACCCTCGTGGCCAGGTGGCAGCTCCCCCCGCGGTAATTTTTGCACCATAAATCCTCAAATATTCCCAAAAAAATCATATTAAATTGGCATGGCATTTCGAGGACTTTTATTTTCGGTGTATTTTTATATTGCACAGATAAATCAGGAAACATACAAAAAAAATACTATTTTGACTTTATTTCAACTAAATAACAAAAAGTATAAAGAGGGTACAGAAGGTTGTGCCTTCTAGTTTAATCCGTCTCATGATCATCAAAAGGAATCCACTAACAAGGTTGATCAAGTCTTGTTAACAAACTCATTCCGAATAACATGGAACCGGAGAAATTTCGAATAACACTATGTTACCTCAACGGGGATACGCACATCCCCTATAGTAAGAATATCGTATTTCTTCTTAACAGTAGGAAGAGGAAATTCAAAACCTCCAAATATAATCGATGGAATTTTTCCAATAGAGTTGATGCTATAAACTTGAGGTTGTTTCCTCGGAAAGTGTATCGTATGCTCATTACCATTAACATGAAAAGTGACATTGCCCTTGTTGCAATCAATAACAGCACCTGCAGTATTCAAAAAGGGTCTTCCAAGAATAATAGTCATACTATCCTCCTCGGGAATATCAAGAATAACAAAGTCCGTTAAAATAGTAACGTTTGCTGTTGGGGTACGTAGTAATTTCAAAAACATTCCTATGCACAGGCAAGATCATGGTGTTGCATAGCAACGAGAGGGGAGAGTGTTGTCCATGTACCCTCGTAGACCGAAAGCGGAAGCGTTAGCACAACGCGGTTGATGTAGTCGTACGTCTTCACGATCCGACCGATCAAGTACCGAACACACGTCACCTCCGAGTTCAGCACACGTTCAGCCCGATGAAGTCCCTCGAACTCCGATCCAACCGAGCGTTGAGGGAGAATTTCCTCAGCACGACGGCGTGGTGAAGATGATGATGTTCTACCGACGCAGGGCTTCGCCTAAGCACTGCTACAGTATTATCGAGGTGGAATATGGTGGAGGTGGGCACCGCACACGGATAAAAGATCAAATCAATTGTTGTGTCTCCAAGGGGTGCCCCCTCCCCGTATATAAAGGAGTGGAGGAGGGGGAGGGCCGGCCCTCTCTATGGCGCGCCCTACTCCCACCGGGAGTAGGATTCCCCCCTTCCAAGTAGTAGGAGTAGGAGTCAAGGAAAGGGGAGAGAGAAGAGAAGGAACGCCCCGGAGGAGCCCCTCCCCCTAGTCCAATTAGGACTAGGCCTTGGGGGGCGCCCAGCCTCTCCTCTCTCTTTCCCCTAAAGCCCAATAAGGCCCATATACTCCCCGGCGAATTCCTGTAACTCTCCGGTACTCCGAAAAATACCCGAATCACTCGTAACCTTTCCGATGTCCGAATATAGTCGTCCAATATATCTATCTTTACGTCTCGACCATTTCGAGACTCCTCGTCATGACCCCGATCTCATCCGGAACTCCGAACTACCTTCGGTACATCCAAACTCATAAACTCATAATATAACCGTCATCGAAACTTTATGTGTGCGGACCCTACGGGTTCGAGAACTATGTATACATGACCGAGACACATCTTCGGTCAATAACCAATAGAGGAACCTGGATGCTCATATTGGCTCCCACATATTCTACGAAGATCTTTATCAGTCAGACCGCATAACAACATACGTTGTTCCCTTTGTCATCGGTATGTTACTTGCCCGAGATTGGATCGTCGGTATCTCAATACCTAGTTCAATCTCGTTACTGGCAAGTCTCTTTACTCATTCCGTAATACATCATCTCGCAACTAATTAACCCATTAGTCACAATGCTTGCAAGGCTTATAGTGATGTGCATTACCGAGAGGGCCCAGAGATACCTCTCTGACAATCGGAGTGACAAATTCTAATCTTGAAATATGCCAACCCAACAAGTACCTTCGGAGACACCTGTAGAGCACCTTTATAATCACCCAGTTATGTTGTGACTTTTGTAGCACACAAAGTGTTCCTTCGGTAAACGGGAGTTGCACAATCTCATAGTCATAGGAACATGTATAAGTCATGAAGAAAGCAATAGCAACATACTAAACGATCAAGTGCTAAGCTAACGGAATGGGTCAATTCAATAACATCATTCTCCTAATGATGTGACCCCGTTAATCAAATGACAACTGATGTCTATGGCTAGGAAACATAACCATCTTCGATCAACGAGCTAGTCAAGTAGAGGCATACTAGTGACACTCTGTTTGTCTATGTACTCACACATGTATTATGTTTCCGATTAATACAATTCTAGCATGAATAATAAACATTTATCATGAAATAAGGAAATAAATAATAACTTTATTATTGCCTCTAGGGCATATTTCCTTCAGTCTCCCACTTGCACTAGAGTCAATAATCTAGTTCACATCGCCATGTGATTTAACACCAATAATTCACATCACCATGTGATAAGCACCCATAGTTCACATCATCATGTGACCAACACCCAAAGGGTTTACTAGAGTAAATAATCTAGTTCACATCGCTATGTGATTAATACCCAAAGAGTACTAAGGTGTGATCATGTTTTTCTTGTGAGATAATTTTAGTCAACGGGTCTGTCACATTCAGATCCGTAAGTATTTTGTAAATTCTATGTCTACAATGCTGTGCACGGAGCTACTCTAGCTAATAGCTCCCACTTTCAATATCTGTCCAGATTGAGACTTAGAGTCATCTGGATCAGCGTCAAAAACTTGCATCGACGTAACCCTTTACGATGAACCTTTTGTCACCTCCATAATCGAGAAACATATCCTTATTCCACTAAGGATAATTTTGACCGCTGTCCAGTGATCTACTCCTAGATCACTATTGTACTCCCTTGCCAAACTCAGTGGTAGGGTATACAATAGATCTGGTACACAGCATGGCATACTTTGTAGAACCTATGGCTGAGGCATGGGGAATGACTTTCATTCTCTTTCTATCTTCTGCCGTGGTCGGGCTTTGAGTCTTACTCAATTTCACACCTTGTAACACAGGCAAGAACTATTTCTTTGACTGTTCCATTTTGAACTACTTCAAAATCTTGTCAAGGTATGCACTCATTGAAAAAACTTATCAAGCGTCTTGATCTATCTCTATAGATCTTGATGCTCAATATGTAAGCGGCTTCACTAAGGTCTTTCTTTCAAAAACTCCTTTCAAACACTCCTTTATGCTTTGCAGAATAATTCTACATTAATTCCGATCAACAATATTTCATTCACATATACTTATCAGAAATGTTGTAGTGCTCCCACTCACTTTCTTGTAAATACAGGCTTCACCGCAAGTCTGTATAAAACTATATGCTTTGATCAACTCATCAAAGCGTATATTCCAACTCCGAGATGCTTGCACTAGTCCATAGATGGATCGCTGGAGCTTGCACATTTTGTTAACACCTTTAGGATCGACAAAACCTTCTGGTTGCATCATATACAACTCTTCTTTAATAAATCCATTAAAGAATGCAGTTTTGTTTATCCATTTGCCAGATTTCATAAAATGCGTCAATTGCTAACATGATTCGGATAGACTTAAGCATAGATAAGAGTGAGAAACTCTCATCATAGTCAACACCTTGAACTTGTCGAAAACCTTTTGCGACAATTCTAGCTTTGTAAATAGTAATACTACCATCAACGTTCGTCTTCCTTTTGAAGATCCATTTAATCTCAATGGCTCGCCGATCATTTGGGCAAGTCAATCAAAGTCCATACTTTGTTCTCGTACATGGATCCCATCTCAGATTTCATGGCCTCAAACCATTTCGCGAATCTGGGTTCATCATTGCTTCCTCATAGTTCGAGGTTCGTCATGGTCAAGTAACATGACCTCCAGAATAGGATTACCGTACCACTCTGGTGCGGATCTCACTCTGGTTGACCTACGAGGTTCGGTAGTAACTTGATCTGAAGTTACATGATCATGATCATTAGCTTCCTCACTAATTGGTGTAGGAGTCACAGGAACAGATTTCTGTGATGAACTACTTTCCAATAAGGGAGCAGGTACAGTTACCTCATCATGTTCTACTTTCCTCCCACTCACTTCTTTCGAGAGAAACTCCTTCTCTAGAAAGGATCCATTCTTAGCAATGAATATCTTGCCTTCGGATCTGTGATAGAAGGTGTACCCAACAGTAACTTTTGGGTATCCTATGAAGACGCATTTCTCCGATTTGGGTTAAAGCTTATGATGTTGAAAATTTTTCACATAAGCATCGCAACCCCAAACTTTAAGAAACGACAACTTTCGTTTCTTGCCAAACCACAGTTTATAAGGTGTCATCTCAACAGATTTAGATGGTGCCCTTTTTAACGTGAATGCAGCTGTCTCTAATGCATAACCCCAAAACGGTAGTGGTAGATTGGTAAGAAACATCATAGATCGCACCATATCTAATAAAGTACGGTTATGACGTCCGGACACACCATTACGCTGTGGTGTTCCAGGTGGCGTGAGTTGCGAAACTATTCCGCATTGTTTCAAATGAAGACCAAACTCATAACTCAAATATTCTCCTCCATGATCAGATCATAGAAACTTTATTTTCTTGTTACGATGATTTTCTACTTCACTCTGAAATTATATGAACTTTTCAAATGTTTCAGACTTTATGTTTCATCAAGTAGATATACCCATATCTGCTCAAATCATCTGTGAAGGTCTAAAAATAACAATACCTGCTGCGTGCCTCAATATTCATCGGACCACATACATCAATATGTATGATTTCCAACAAATCTGTTGCTCGCTTCATTGTTCCGGAGAACGGCGTTTTAGTCATCTTGCCTAAGAGGTATGGTTCGCAAGCATCAAGTGATTCGTAATCAAGTGATTCCAAAAGCCCATCAGCATGGAGTTTCTTCATGCGCTTTACACCAATATGACCTAAACGGCAGTGCCACAAATACATTGCACTATCATTATTAAGTTTGCATCTTTTGGCTTCAATATTATGAATATGTGTATCACTACGATCGAGATCCACCGAACCATTTTCATTGGATGTGTAACCATATAAGGTTTTATTCATGTAAACAGAACAACAATTATTCTCTAACTTAAATGAATAACCGTATTGCAATAAACATGATCAAATCATATTCATGCTCAACGCAAAAACCAAATAACACTTATTTAGGTTCAACACTAAGCCCGAAAGTATAGGGAGTGTGCGATGATGATCATATCAATCTTGGAACTACTTCCAACACACATCGTCACTTCACCCTTAACTAGTTTACATTCATTACGCAACTCCCGTTTCGAGTTACTACTCTTAGCAACTGACCAGTATCAAATACCGAGGGGTTGCTACGAACACTAGTAAAATACACATCAATAATCTGTATATCAAATATACCTTTGTTCACTTTGCCATCCTTCTTATCCGCCAAATACTTGGGGTAGTTCCGCTTCCAATGACCAGTTCCTTTGCAGGAGAAGCACTTAGTCTCAGGATTAGGTCCAGACTTGGGCTTCTTCACTTGAGCAGCAACTTGCTTGCCGTTCTTCTTGAAGTTCCCCTTCTTCCCTTTGCCCCTTTTCTTGAAACTAGTGATCTTGTCAACCATCAATACTTGATGTTTCTCTTGATTTCTACCTTCGCTGATTTTAGCATTGCGAAGAGCTTGGGAATTGTTTTCGTCATCCCTTGCATACTATAGTTCATCACGAAGTTCTACTAACTTGGTGATGGTGACTAGAGAATTCTGTCAATCACTATTTTATCTGGAAGATTAACTCCCTCTTGATTCAAGCGATAGTAGTGCCGAGACAATCTGAGCACATGCTCACTGGTTGAGCTATTCTCCTCCATCTTTTAGCTATAGAACTTGTTGGAGACTTCATATCTCTCAACTCGGGTATTTGCTTGAAATATTAACTTCAACTCCTGGAACGTCTCATATGGTCCATGACGTCCAAACGTCTTTGAAGTCCCGATTCTAAGCCGTTAAGCATGGTGCACTAAACTATCAAGTAGTCATCATATTGAGCTAGCCAAACGTTCATAACGTCTGCATTTGCTCCTGCAATAGGTCTGTCACCTAGCGGTGCATCAAGGACATAATTCTTCTGTGCAGCAATGAGGATAATCCTCAAATCACGGATCCAATCCGCATCATTGCTACTAACATCTTTCAACATAGTTTTTCTCTAGGAACATATCAAAATAAACATAGGGAAGCAACAACGCGAGCTATTGATCTACAACATAATTTGCAAAATAATATCAGGACTATGTTCATGATAAATTTAAGTTGAATTTATTCATATTACTTAAGAACTCCCACTTAGATAGGCATCCCTCTAATCCTCTAAGTGATCACGTGATCCATATCAACTAAACCATAACCGATCATCACGTGAAATGGAGTAGCTTTCAATGGTGAACATCATTATGTTGATTATATCTACTATATGATTCACGCTCGACCTTTCGGTCTAAGTGTTCCGAGGCCATATCTACATATGCTAGGCTCGCCAAGTTTAACCTGTGTATTCTGCGTGTGCAAAACTGGCTTGCACCCGTTGTAGATGGACGTAGAGCTTATCACACCCGATCATCACGTGTTGTCTGGGCACGATGAACTTTGGCAACGGTGCACACTCAGGGAGAACACTTTTATCTTGAAATTTAGTGAGAGATCATCTTATAATGCTACCGTCAATCAAAGCAAGATAAGATGCATAAAAGATAAACATCACATGCAATCAATATAAGTGATATGATATGGTCATCATCTTCTTGTGCTTGTGATCTCCATCTCCAAAGCACCGACATGATCACCATCGTCATCGGCGCGACACCTTGATCTCCATCATAGCATTGTCGTCTCGCCTTCTATGACTATCGCTCGCTTAGTGATAAAGTAAAACAATTACAGGGCGATTGCATTGCATACAATAAAGCGACAACCATATGGCTCCTGCCAGTTGCCGATAACTCGGTTACAAAACATGATCATCTCATACAATAAAATATAACATCATGCCTTGACCATATCACATCACAACATGCCCTGCAAAAACAAGTTAGACGTCCTCTACTTTGTTGTTGCAAGTTTTACGTGGCTGCTACGGGCTGAGCAAGAACCGTTCTTACCTACGCATCAAAACCACAACGATACTTCGTCAAGTTAGTGTTGTTTTAACCTTCTCAAGGACCGGACGTAGCCACACTCGGTTCAACTAAAGTTGGAGAAACTGACACCCGCCAGCCACCTGTGTGCAAAGCACGTCGGTAGAACCAGTCTCGCGTAAGCGTATGCGTAATGTCAGTCTGGGCCGCTTCATCCAACAATACCGCTGAACCAAAGTGTGACATGCCGGTAAGCAGTATGACTTGTATCGCCCACAACTCACTTGTGTTCTACTCGTGCATGTAACATCTACGCATAAAACCTGGCTCGGATGCCACTGTTGGGGAACGTAGTAATTTTAAAAAAATTCCTACGCACACGCAAGATCATGGTTATGCATAGCAACGAGAGGGGAGAGTGTTGTCCACGTACCCTCGTAGACCAAAAGCGGAAGCGTTAGCACAACGCGGTTGATGTAGTCGTACGTCTTTACGATCCGACCGATCAAGTATCAAACGCACGGCACCTCCGAGTTCAGCACACGTTCAGCCCGATGACGTCCCTCGAACTCCGATCCAGCCAAGTGTTGAGGGAGAGTTTCGTCAGCACGACGGCGTGGTGACGATGATGATGTTCTACCGACGCAGGGCTTCGCCTAAGCACCTCTACAACATTATCGAGGTGGAATATGGTGGTGGGGGGCACCGCACACAGCTAAAAGATCAAATCAATTGTTGTGTCTCCAAGGGGTGCTGTAACGCCCTCGATGCGGCTATATCTCCCACGTGTTGAAGCACGACTTAGAGGCATAACCGCATTGAAAGCAATGTCGCAAGTGAGGTAATCTTCACACAACCCATGTAATACATAAGGGAAAGGGATACATAGTTGGCTTACGATGCCACTTCACACAATACATAAATAAACATCCATCATCCAGATTACACTCAAGGTCCGACTACGTAACCAAAATAAAAGAAGACTACCCCAAATGCTACACGGATCCTCGATCGTCCCAACTGGGCTCCACTACCGATCATCAGGAAAAGACACATAGTAACGACCACGTTCCTCGTCGAACTCCCACTTGAGCTCGGTTGCGTCATACACTGGCATCGTCGGCTGCAAGCAACTGTTTTGGTAGAATCATGAGTCACGGGGACTCCAGCAATCTCACACCAGCGAGATCAAGACTATTTAAGCTTATAGGAAGGACAGAGTTGTGAGGTGGAGCTGCAGCAAGCGACTAACATATATGGTGGCTACATTCGCAAAGAGAGCGAGAAGAGAAGCAAGGCACGGCCGTGAAGCTCGTAGCGATCAAGAAGTGATCCTGAACTACTTACGTCAAACATAACTCCAACACCGTGTTCACTTCCCGGACTCACGAGAAGAGACCATCACGGTTACACACCTTGATTGATGTGTTTTAATTAAGGTCAACTTTGGGTTTTCTACAACCGGACATTAACAAATTCCCATCTGCCTCATAACCATGGGCACGGCTTTCAAAAGATAATACCTGCAGGGGTGTCCCAACTTAGCCCATAATAAGCTCTCACGGTCAACGAAGGATATTCCTTCTACTGGAAGACCCGATCGATGTCGGAATCCCGGACTACAAGACATTTCCACAGCAATAAAACAAGACCAGCAAAGCCGCCCGAATGTGCCGACAAATCCCGATAGGAGCTGCACATATCTCGTTCTCAGGGCACACCGGATGAGCCAGACGTCGGGTTGGCATAGACCTGATTGCCCAAGGCGCGGACATCGCTCAAGTTGGACCAGCACTTTCGAAGGAGAACTGGCGGGGGTTAAAATAAAGATGACCCTCGGGCTCGCGAAAACCGGGGAAAAAAGGCTTAGGTGGAAAATGGTAAAACCAAAGTTGGGCCTTCTTGGAGGAGTCTTATTCAAAGCGAACTGTCAAGGGGTCCCATAAATCACCCAACCGTGTAAGGAACGCGAAATCAAGGAACATAACACCGGTATGACGGAAACTAGGGTGGCAAGAGTGGAACAAAACACCGGGCATAAGGCCGAGCCTTCCACCCTTTACCAAGTATATAGATGCATTAATTATAGCAGATATATTGTGATATCCCCAACAAGTAAACATGTTCCAACAAGGAACAACATCTCCATGTTCCAACAAGGAACAAACTTCATCTTCACCGCAACTAGCAACGCTATAAGAGAAATGAGCAAAGCGGTAACATAGCCAATCAACGGTTTGCTAGGAAAGGATGGTTAGAGGTTTGACATAGCAATATGGGTGGCATGATATAGCAAGTGATATGCATCGTAGCATAGGCATAGCAAAGAAGCGAGCATCTAGCAAGCAAAGATAGAAGTGATTTCGAGGGTATGGTCATCTTGCACGCAAAGTTCTCGAGTTGTCGAAAGCTTGATCCTCGTAAAGCGTTCTCAACAGGTTCCTCATTCACGTACTCGTCTCCGGCTCTACCCAAATCAACAACACAAAGAAAGGAACCACAATAAATCACGGTGCAATGCACAAGCAACATGATGCAATACATGGCATGATATGCGAGATGTGATATGCAATGCGTGTGCGTGCTCCGGAAGGAAAATGATGAACCAGGCATCAACTTGGCAAACCAAGTATGCCGCTGGAAAGGTGAGATGATTTCGGTTGAAATCGATATAAAGATCACCGAATCGGATGCACGGTTTGCAAATGACAAGCAAAACAAGAATGGCACAAATCTGCCATTAACAGCATGATGCCACATAGCAAGCAACAAGAAATTAAGCTACTGCACCCAAACGTACCAGAAAAGCATATGACAGTGATCTACTTAAGATGCTTGACAAAATATGAACACTGAGCTACGGCTAAATCACAACATAATAGGTCCAAACAAGCATGACAAAAGTGCAAAATATATCAGCTTCACAGACTTGGTGAAAATACTGAACATGGCAGAATCAGCATCAGGAAGCAATGTTCAGAGCAAGCAAACAACATGCTACAGGAACTTATAATAGCAAAACAAGGCACGTCATGAATCTACTCAAAGCATAGAACAAAAGGCCCTTACTGACCTTGAGCCAAAAGGGATAAACAAATGTAATAGCACCCATGTCAAAACAGCAAGTTTCGTTAACAGATTCAGCAACAGGGCATGACAAAAACAGATAACAAGTAGGCATGTTTAAGAGCTCGATGCACTCACTACAGAGCATTTCATGATAAACTAAGCATACATACATCAAGAAGACATGGCATAGAAGATAGAAATTGCAAGAACAACATCATAGCATACACTGATCAACTAGAACAACCTTGGCAAAATTGAATAACATGTAAACAATCTGCCAGGAAACATTTTATAGCAAAAGTAGAGCTCGACTGGCTCAAGCTATGGCACTCCATAATTGCAAACAAGGGCATGGATGGATAGAGAATAACCATATGTTCAAAACATCCTTACTGAAGTATCTCAAAATAAGCATGGATCTCTCGGTAGGATCAAGTTAACATGGCATAAAAATATCAGCAAAACAGGGGCTGAAATCAGCAACATCGTGAAGTCTAGTTTGCATGCTTGTGCTAGTCACCACAGAGACCACACAAATACATGGCATACACCCCTTTAAAGATGGCATGGCATATTACAAAACACATGTAGGACTCAAGTACATAGGATCCACACATCAATCATGGCAAAAATGACAAAAGTGCATGTTCTGATAAGAATCTGAAACTAACATCACGTAGCCCTCTTCTAACAGCATTTCGGGCATCAAGATGAGCTCAAATGAAAATGATGCACTATGATAAAATAATGTACTCATCGAGGCGAACATTTCTGTATGATGCACACCCAAATCGGAGACACGGGTGCAAAGTTATGGCATGATGAATATGCAACAAAATAATCACAGAATAATGACTTAGAGGAAATTTCGGGGGAGAAGAAGTCAACCGTCTCAGATCCGATCGGATCCGTCGCCGGAGCGGGAGCTCGGGCCGGAGGGAGGAGAGGCCGGGGCGGTCGGAGGCTGGGCCGGGAGGCGCGGGCGGCGCCAAGGCCGAGGGCGGCGCTGGGCCGGGTCGGCGGCGACAAGGGCTTGGGAGGCGCGCGGGCCTGGGGAGCGCGGCGGCTGGTGGCGAGATGGCGCGCCGATTGGGCGGCGGGCGGGATTTTTGTCCGGCCGGACCGGACGTGTCCGACGGCGCGGGGTGGAAGAAGACTAGGGTTAGGGGTGGAATGACCCGAGATTTCGGGAGGAGGGGTGTTTTTATAGGTAGAAGGAGCTAGGAAGCTCCAAATGGAGTGTAGTTTTCGCCCACACGATCGTGATCGAACGGCGATGGACATGGAAGTGACTTAGATGGGTTATTGGGCTGTTTTGAAGGGGTGTTGGGCTGCAACTTAAAAGAGGCCTTTGCGAGAATGCGGTTAACCATTGGAGTACCAAACGAGCTCCAAATGACCCGAAACTTGACAGGTGGTCTAACGGTGGTGTACCAAGGCCACTTGACAAACCTCGGTCCATTCCGAGAAAGTTTAGTACCCGCTCACGGAGAAATGTAAAAGGGGACGCCGGGGGACATAGGAGTGCCGGATTGCAAAACGGACAACGGGGAAAATGCTCGGATGCATGAGACGAGCACGTATGCAAATGAGATGCACATGATGACATGATATGAGATGCATGACAAAAACAAAATGCAAAATAAAAGACAAAAACCCAACCACGGAGGGAATATCATATCACAATGCCGAAAATGGCAAGAGTTGGAGTTAGAAATATGGAAAATTACATCCGGGGTGTTACAACACTCCACCACTACAAGTGGATCTCGTCCCGAGATCTAGGACTGAAAGAACTCCAGATATTCGGAACGTAGGTGATCCTCGCGCTCCCAGGTGGCTTCTCGGTCGGAATGGTGTGACCACTTCACTTTCAGGAATTTGATTGACTTGTTGCGAGTCTTGCGCTCGGTTTCTTCAAGAATAGCAACGGGGTGCTCATGATAACACTACAACAACAACCCCCCTATAACAACGAATAGCTTGCAACGAAAATAAGATGTGTTGCAAACAGCCCCACGTATCCCTCCTCTCCCACGTTTTTTTATTTGACCTCTCCCACGGTTTGAGGAAAGAGTCTCCCTTGATCTCCAGTCTTCTCCCACCCGTAACAAAATCTTCCCAAATTTTCTACCGTGAGAAACCCTAAAACAATCCCTCAATCCCTCAATCCCCTCCGAGGCTCCGAATCTCCATCTAGCTCTGCATCTCTCCTTCCATACTTTCTTGCGCCACCCCTTTTAGATCTATTTGGCGTCAATCATCCTTGTCACCATACCAATCCATCTGGTTGCCCCTCGTCGGATTGGAATTTGATCTTGTGTCAATAGTGCAGGGGCGGGATTAGTGGATCCTGGATGGACAGCCGACGAGATCCACATGAACGTCCGCTGCACCTACCCCTCCCACACCGAGATCATCTTAGGCATGGAAGGTACACACACATCGGAGGATTCAGAAGTACAAACATGTACTACCTGCTAATAACTTGGTTCTTTAATTACTTTCTATTTTGTTGGAAGTCTTCCCCATCCCACATGTGTTTCCAATGATCTTCTTAGGCCATGAGGCCTATGGGTAAGTTCCTCAGATTCTGCGAACGATGAGTACGTGAAGGCAGCCGGGTACAACGAGGAAGGTATGAGATTTAACGAACATGCATAGTCTGTCAATTTGGGTTGTGGTGCGTGCAGGGTGGTGAAGAGCTTGCTAGAGTATGTTGAGGGGTTCGTGCTTGGGGGACACAGTAGCGCCCAAGTTCGTGGGGTAGTGCGAGCAGAAGTAGAGCGTTGGAGTGGAACAATGCCTGCTCTGCGCTGCCAACTGCCATTGCTCGTCGGCCCCAGGATGCTCTGCGACCGCACTACCCGGTTCAGGGACAACCAAGGGGCGCTGCTCCTCGTCGTGTATGTGTCTCTCTACATATTTGTGTTTCTTATATTTCTGTTGATTTATGTATATTTTTGAGCAGAACATAGCCATATTCCATAGACTATGCTGACGATGCAGAAGTTAGAAATACTACTAGGTGTAGTTCAGGTATTAGTTTTGTACTAATATAGTTGTTTAACCAAGGAAGACCAATTATTAGATACCTATACAAGTACTAGAAGAATCAAGATGACAAACCACCCGGATGTTTCCTTTCTTACATCGCGAATCTCATTTAGAAATATACTAGAAACTGACTATAGAATTTTCAACGTTGGAGTATTTTTTCGTTGAAACGACACCAATTACTGTTGAAATAGTAGCTTGCCAATTACAACCGTAATCATATATAACGTTAAATAATGAGCCATCTCCCTTGAGGAAAGCTTTTTGTTTATCAAATTTATTGGTAATACCAACGTGCATCAAATTCTCTATATTCCAGATTAAGAAAGTTCATACTCAGGAAACCATTTAGGCTGGAGACCTTTGTTTAAGTAATGATGTTCTGATGACTAGCAGTCGATTTACTACATGATTGTAACCGCAGAACTTAATGTTTAGTTCTCCAAGAGTATTGGCTTATAGAGGGGATACTTTGTCTAGAGCATTTTTTATCTTAGTATATACGTACATTTCAAATATTGGTTACTGGTCTTCTAAGTTACCAATCCATATTCTGAATATGCAGGTTACAAAAAACTGACTTGTTCTAGACTTCCAGGTCAATGTTATTGGCACTGAAGCTAGAATACTACTAGTACGTACCAAGCTAGTTTTGCTATGAGGTAATTCGTAATTGATAGCTCTATATTGCATCAACGATTCTACCATGGTTCAAAGGAAATCGGATTATTAATAGCTCAACATTGCATATTCTTTTTTAGCCTTAGTTGTACAAGAGAACACTAATGGGGGTACCATACCTTTTTCATCTGTGGACAACATAATGATAGCTAGCTAGCTGCACTCTTATAAAAGTATAAGATTTTCAGATTTTTAGCCTATGAACATGTAATATATTTTGCTCTAGCTGTTGAAATTCTTCCTTTTTTTGAATTTCTCATATGATAATATACTGCAACTTAAACTTATGATATGTAGTGACAAACTAACATAATGTGCGCACACATTTGCCATACAGTTTCACAAGATATTTTGACCCTAATATTTGTTTTTTGTATATCTTCTTATTACTACTGCTAAATGTACAATTTATACATCCATCATCCTTTCTTGTCTATTGTATCCGAGTATACAACGTATCTAAAAATGGATAAGAGTCAGTGCATCTTTAATATTTTTTTTAAATAATGCCAATTATTTTTCTCCCTAATGGTTTCTTTTGTTTTCAACTCAGCAAATAACATAGTTTTATATTTTAATAGGCTATAAATGTGTCTAATGATCAAGCTACTTGGTATATGTTAGTTTTTATTTTTTGCAATAATAACACAATGCATATTGTGTCACGTCATCCATTCAATATACAAGGCGGAAAAAGGATGATCCTTTAGAACATGCCGCTCAATAGATGTAGCGGGATTAATTATGCATGGCCTTCACCTTTGTATGTTGCTCCTCCAAATTTTACTATTCTGGCAATTTGATTTTTTGTAATGTAAGTTACTCGTCTCATTTTTTTTGCTGTTGTAGATTGCCAAGATAAACTGATATGCATGGCTCAGATGCTGATTGCAAGGTTGAGAATGAAGCTACTACTAGATAGTTCCACATAATGTTTTTTTTTGCCAGATCAATGCTTCAAACAGTGTGTTTTAGATAGAATAACTAAGATGTTGATTGCAAGGTCGAGAACTGGCTGCTACAAGATAGCTCCACATCTTGTAATCTTGGGCTCGTGTTCTTTGTAATGCAACAATCAATTTAATAAATGAGCATTTCTATTTATTATATTGTGGTTCTCTATATGACTATAAAAAATACCATTAATGTTTCATGCTATGAAGGACTGCTTCTAGGCAATGTAATCGCCGTGTATGTCCATTTGAAATCATTTTGTGCAGGGTCGTTACCAACGCATATGAAGTGTTGTTGGCTCTAACTTTATATGTTGCTATCTTGCAACACGTATTCAAGTCGTTTACCAACGCATGTATATACGTTGTTGTAGACCCTTGCAACGCCACCAACAGCAACGCATAATAATCCGTTGGTATATACTTTAGCAACGCTTATATGGGCCTACGACAACACATCGATGCGTTGCTAAAGGGGGGTTCGTCTTGTAGTGTAAGAGAGATCTTCTTGGATGTCAATTTCTTCAAAGTTGATGGTGCGCTCAGGAGTCTTGAAGCACTTGCGAAGCTGTGACACGTGAAACACATCGTGCACGTTCGCGAAGTTGGACGGGAGCTCAAGTTGATAGGCGAGATCGCCTCTTTTGCCAATGATCTTGAAAGGACCCACGTATCTAGGGGCAAGCTTCCCTTTGATACCGAGCGACGAGTGCCTTTCATTGAGAGACGCGGAGGTAGACATGGTCTCCGATTTCAAAAGCCACATCATGGTGCTTGTCATCATAATAGCTCTTCTGGCGCGATTGCGCGGCTTTGAGATTCTCACGAATGTCTTTGAACATTTCTTGACTTCGTGATCAAGTCGTTGCCAAGAAGTTGGCGTTCACTGTCTCGGACCAATTGAGAGGAGTATGACACTTTACGCCATAGAGAATTTGAATGGGGCCTTGCCCGAACTCGCTTGGAAGCTGTTGTTGTAGGAGAACTTCGGCATATGGAAGACAATCTTCCCACTTCATACCGAAGGAAATGACACAAGCCCTGAGCATGTCTTCAAGGATTTGATTGACTCGCTCGACTTGGCCACTTGTTTGAGGATGGAAAGCTGTGCTGAAACGAATGTTGGTGCCCATGGCCGTCTGAAAGGAGTCCCAGAACTTGGAGGTGAAGATGCTTCCACGGTTTGAAGAGATCACTTGTGGAATGCCGTGCAAGGAGACAATTCTGGAGGTGTATAGCTCTGCCAACTGAGCTGCTGTGATAGATTCTTTGATAGGAAGAAAATGAGCCACTTTAGTTAGCTTGTCAATGACAACGAAGATAGCATCATTTCCACGTTTGGACTTTGGAAATCCAGTCACGAAGTCCATTTCGATATGATCAAACTTCCATTACGGAATAGCAAGAGGTTGGAGGAGACCAGCTGGTCGTTGGTGTTACGCTTTCACTCTTCTGCAGACATCACACTCATTCACGAATTGAGCAATTTCTCGCTTCATTCGAGTCCACCAATATGACTGCTTGAGGTCATGGTACATCTTCGTACTTCCAGGATGAATGGATAGAAGGGAATTGTGTGCCTCGTTCATAATGACTTTACGTAGATCACCCTTAGGAACCACAATCCGGTCCTCGAAGAAAAGAGTATCTTTGTCATCAATGTGGAAGCACTTGTATTTGGAAATGCCCTTGTCGATACCACATTTCACCTTTTTCACCATGGTATCCAGGAGTTGAGCCTCACGAATTTGGTCTTCCAAAGTAGGAGAGACTATGAGGTTGGCAAGAAAACTTTGAGGAACAACTTGAAGATTCAGCTTGCGGAAAGCTTCAAAAAGATCCGGTTGGAAGCGCTTGAGGATTAAGCTGTTGCAATAAGCCTTCCTGCTCAAAGCATCTGCAATGACATTGGCCTTGCCCGGAGTATATTCAATACTCGGGTTGTACTCTTGAATCATTTCGACCCACCGAGTTTGCCTGAGGTTGAGGTTGGGTTGAGTGAAGATATACTTGAGACTCTTGTGATCGGTGAATATGTCCACTTTCCTTCCCAACAAGAGATGTCTCCAAGTTATTAATGCATGGACAACTGCCGCCAACTCAAGATCGTGAGTGGGGTAGTTCTTTTCGTTGGGCTTCGGTGACGAGAGGTATAGGCCACAACTTTCTTCTCTTGCATTAACACAGCACCGAGACCTTGAAGAGAAGCATCACGAAAACTTGAATGGCTTGGATTCATCGGAGGAGTTAAGGTGAGCTGTGACGAGTTTCTCTTTGAGAGTATTGAAAGCAACATCACACTCGGGGAGACGGACATACTTCACATGCTTCTGGAGAAGGTTGGAAAGAGGCTTTGCAATCTTGGAGAAATTCTCAACGAATCTTCGACAATAGCTTGCAAGACCAAGAAAACTGCGAAGCTGCTTGACATTCTGAGGAGGTTCCCAATTCACAACTGCAGACACCTTCTCGGGATTAACAGCGATGCCCTTGGCGGAGATGATGTGACCAAGGTAAAGAACTTCATCAAGCCAAAATTCACATTTGGTAAACTTCGCATAGAATTGATGCTCTCTGAGCTTGTCGAGCATCAATCGCAAATGTTTGGCATGATCCTTCTTATTCTTGGAGAAGACCAAAATATCATCGAGATAGACCAAGACGAATTCATTGGTGTAGGGGTTGAAGATGAAGTTCATCATTCGAGAGAATGTTGGAGGAGCATTGACAAGGCCGAAAGACATGACAGTATATTCATAAGAACCAAAGCTTGTTCTGAATGCTGTCTTGGGAATATCTTATTCACGAATGCGAATTTGATGATAACCCATACGAAGGTCAAGCTTGGAGAACACTTTAGCACCTTTGAGTTGCTCGAAAAGCTCATTGATGTTGGGAAGTGGATAGTTGTTCTTGATAGTCTTCTTGTTCAATGGACGGTAATCGACGCAAAGTCGGTCCGTGCCATCCTTCTTCTGGACAAAAAGAACACCACAACCCCAAGGAGATGAACTCGGTCTGATCAGACCCAGACGCTCTTGTTCATCGAGCTTCTTCTTCAATTCCTTCATCTCATTAGGTCCAAGCTTGTATGGACGCTTGCAAACGGGTTCCATGCCAGGCTCAAGATCGATAACGAACTCAACTGGCCGGTGAGGAGGCATTCCTGGAAGCTCTTCTGGAAATACATCTTGGTACTCACAAACGACTGGAATCTGAGAGATAGCATTCAATTCGCCCTTCTCATTGAGAGAAAACAACCGAATGGTTTCATCACGAGCGGCATAGATGATCACATCCTCAGAAGAGTGAGTTAATTGAATTTCCCTGGCAGCACAATCAAAATTTGAGCTTTGTCTTTGAAAGCCGATCCATCCCGAGAATAAGATCAATATCCGAGTCACCAAGGACAATTGGTTTAGCCAGAAATCTATAGTCGCCCATCTTGATAGAAACATCCAGAACCAAGGAGCTTGCATGCATGAATTTACCCGGAGAGACAACCGATAACGTTTTAGGCAAATCTTGAAAAACCAACTCATGCTTAGATGCAAAAGGTCTTGAAATGAAAGAATGCGATGCACCAGTATCAAATAAGACTTTTGCAGGAATATCATTAACTGAGAGATTACCCATTATCACATCAGTAGATTCCTCCGCTTGAGCTGCATTCATCATGTTCACCTTTGCAGACTTGGGATTATGCTTGACCACTGCATTGCTGAAAGATCTCACAGAGGAGGAGGCGGAAGGCGCCTTTGGTTGAAGCACTTGTTCGCATAGTGACCTTTCTCACGACATTTGTTGCAAGTCACCTCGAGGCGGACGGTGATAAGGAGCATTTGACCTTGGAGCTTGAGAATTTGACTTGTTCTCGATAGCTTTGGGTTGGGTGGGTGGGAAGATCCACGACCACCTGAGTTCTTCTGGCGATAAGGCCGACGGAACGGAGGAGGAGGAAGGTAGAACTTCTGCGCTTAGCTGCCACTTGAGAGGAAGAAGAAGACTGAACTGCATCCCTGATTCTCTTCTTAGAAGCCTCACATTTGAGCTGGGCAGCTTCTTGCTTGATGCCATGTTGTAGAATTCATCATACTTTTCCGGCTCAAAAAGCACGAGAGCTAATTGCAGATCTTCTCCGAGACCACCTCTGAATTGATAGATCATACTCTTTTCATCGGGGACGTCTTGCTTAGCAAAGCGGCGAGTTTCGAACTGGATATTGTATTGGTACACAGACATGTTGCCTTGCTTGAGATTGCGGAACTCCTCACGCTTGCTCTCAACAACACTTTTCGGAATGTGGTGAGCTTTGAAGTCTCGGCGGAACTCATCCCGGTAATTACGACCTCCTCTGGAATCTTTGTATTCTTGGTAACTCTCAGCAGCTTGGTCCTTGAGTTGAAACGAAGCAAACTTGACAAAGTCCTCAGGTCTGACATTGCTACATTCAAAATGTTTGCAGATGTCCACAAGCCAATCGTCGGCGTCTGTGGCCTCGACACAGAAGCTGAAAGACTTCGGCTGATTAGCGAGGAACTGATTGAGGGTAGCAAAGTGCGGCTGGTTGTTGCCTTGGCCTTGATTTCCTTGATTGCCTTGCCCTTGGGTACGCTCTTGCAAGAGTTGCAAAATCATCGAGCATTGGCATTGGTGGCTGCCATGATAGCTTGCCATGCCTCCGGAGGCGGAGGTGGAGGTGGAGGGTTCGACTGACTCCCATCATTGCGTTCCGGATTCAGACGCGTTGGCGGAGCCATCCTGAAGAGGGTGACATCCGTTAGCACTTTGATAGACAAACAGACAAGTTGAATCAACGGATAGAAATTGCAACATACAGTCTTCACAATAAACATTCGAACAAGGATGAACGAATTAATTCCAAAGCTAACATCACACGTCCATTAAGGTGAGAAGCCACTTGAAAAAGGGTTGATGGAAAAATAACAAGGTACGACTGGAACAAATAAGTGGTAAGGATTACCCAATCGCAAACCAAATATCTGCGGGAAGAAATGCTAAGAGCTAGTTGAATCCCACCTATAAACTCCCGAAACTTTCTGGTTATGCAATCTGGTGTTGGGGATACAGGGGACACAAAATATACCACCCAAACTAACAATACCTAGATCCAGCTGTATCCATCCGTCAACACATAACCAAGAAACCTTCGGAAATCGTGTACCTCGACCTTCGAAAAGCATCTGTTATACGAGTCATGGCAATACTCCCGAGCTCGCCCCAGTACTGGGTTATCGGGGTTATCTCACCAACAACTGTACAAAAGAGATTTTCGATGTCGGCAAATCTCAGGTATTCCAGAACTGCAACGATAAAATTGTGACGACAACACCTCGGAGCTCAACTCCCCGGGACACTGCCACAACCCCTAAATGTCAGGAGGCACCAAGAACAATGTTCTCGTCCACAAAACCATCGAACGATTCCAAGATACCAGCGTGATCCTAATTTTTTTGTGTGAAGTTTGAGGAGAGGAGAGTCAAAACTTCTACGTCAGGAGACCTCACCAGAGCGACGAAGGGACCGGGGAGTAAAAAGAATCCTACTCTCCGATATATATCATCCTAAGACTCAAATAATTTTTGTTCTAGACTCAACAACGCCAGCAAACAATCAAGCGGGGGCTCCTAAGTGGGGATGGCTCGATACCAACTTGTAACGCCCTCGATGCAGCTATATCTCCCACGTGTCGAAGCACGACTTAGAGGCATAACCGCATTGAAAGCAATGTCGCAAGTGAGGTAATCTTCACACAACCCATGTAATACATAAGGGAAAGAGATACATAGTTGGCTTCTGATCGCCACTTCACACAATACATAAATAAACATACATCATCCAGATTACACTCAAGGTCCGACTACGTAACCAAAATAAAAGAAGACTACCCCAAATGCTACATAGATCCCCGATCGTCCCAACTGGGCTCCACTACTGATCATCAGGAAAAGACACATAGTAACGACCACGTTCCTCGTCGAACTCCCACTTGAGCTCGGTTGCGTCATCTGCACTGGCATCGTCGGCACCTGCAACTGTTTTGGTAGAATATGTGAGTCACGGGGACTCAGCAATCTCACACCCGCGAGATCAAGACTATCTAAGCTTATAGGAAGGACAGAGTTGTGAGGTGGAGCTGCAGCAAGCGACTAGCATATATGGTGGCTACATTCGCAAAAGAGAGCGAGAAGAGAAGCAAGGCACGGTCGTGAAGCTAGTAGCGATCAAGAAGTGATCCTACTTACGTCAAACATAACTCCAACACCGTGTTCACTTCCCGGACTCCGCCGAGAAGAGACCATCACGGTTACACACGCTTGATTGATGTGTTTTAATTAAGGTCAACTTTGGGTTTTCTACAACCGGACATTAACAAATTCCCATCTGCCTCATAACATGGGCACGGATTTCGAAAGATAATACCCTGCAGGGGTGTCCCAACTTAGCCCATAATAAGCTCTCACGGTCAACGAATGATATTCCTTCTACCGGGAAGACCCGATCAGTCTCGGAATCCCGGACTACAAGACATTTCGACATCAATAAAACAAGACCATCAAAGCCGCCCGAATGTGCCGACAAATCCCGATAGGAGCTGCACATATCTCGTTCTCAGGGCACACCGGATGAGCCAGACGTCGGGTTGGCATAGACCCTGATTGCCCAAGGGCGCCGGACATCGCTCAAGTTGGACCAGCACTTGAAGGAGAACTGTCCGGGGTTAAAATAAAGATGACCCTCGGGCTCATGAAACCCCGGGGAAAAAAGGGTTAGGGGGCAAATGGGAAAACCAATGTTGGGCCTTCTTTGGAGGAGTCTTATTCAAAGTGAACTGTCAAGGGGTCCCATAAATCACCCAACCGTGTAAGGAACGCGAAATCAAGGAACATAACACCGGTATGGCGGAAACTAGGGTGGCAAGAGTGGAACAAAACACCGGGCATAAGGCCGAGCCTTCCACCCTTTACCAAGTATATAGATGCATTAATTATAGCAGATATATTGTGATATCCCCAACAAGTAAACATGTTCCAACAAGGAACAACATCTCCATGTTCCAACAAGGAACAAACTTCATCTTCACTCGCAACTAGCAACGCTATAAGAGGGCCGAGCAAAGCGGTAACATAGCCAATCAACGGTTTGCTAGGAAAGGATGGTTAGAGGTTTGACATAGCAATATGGGTGGCATGATATAGCAAGTGATATGCATCATAGCATAGGCATAGCAAAAGAGCGAGCATCTAGCAAGCAAAGATAGAAGTGATTTCGAGGGTATGGTCATCTTGCCTGCAAAGTTCTCAGAGTTGTCGAAAGCTTGATCCTCGTAAGCGTTCTCAACAGGTTCCTCATTCACGTACTCGTCTCCCGGCTCTACCCAAAGCAAGAACACAAACAAAGGAACCACAATAAATCACGGTGCAATGCACAAGCAACATGATGCAATACATGACATGATATGCGAGATGTGATATGCAATGCGTATGCGTGCTCCAGAAGGAAAATGACGAACCAGGAATCAACTTGGCAAACCAAGTATGCCGCTGGAAAGGTGAGATGATTTCGGTTGAAATCGATATAAAGATCACCGGAATCGGATGCACGGTATGCAAATGACAAGCAAAACAAGAATGGCACAAATCTGCAATTAACAGCATGATGCCACATAGCAAGCAACAAGAAATTAAGCTACTGCACCCAAACGTACCAGAAAAGCATATGGCAGTGATCTACTCAAGATGCTTGACAAAATATGAACACTGAGCTATGGCTAAATCACATCATAACAGGTCCAAACAAGCATGGCAAAAGTGCAAAATATATCAGCTTCACAGACTTGGTGAAAATACTGAACATGGCAGAATCAGCATCAGGAAGCAATGTTCAGAGCAAGAAAACAGCATGCTACAGGAACTTATAATAGCAAAACAAGGCATGGCATGAATCTAACCAAAGCATAGAACAAAAGTCCCTTACTGACCATGAGCCAAAAGGGATAAAAAAATGTAATAGCACCCATGTCAAAATAGCAAGTTTCGTTAACAGATTCAGCAACGGGGCATGACAAAAACAGATAACAAGTAGGCATGTTTAAGAGCTCGATGCACTCACTACAGAGCATTTCATGATAAAATAATCATACATACATCAAGAAGACATGGATAGAAGATATACATGGCAAGAACAACATCATAGCATACACTGATCAACTACAACAACCTTGGAAAAATTGAATAACATGTAAACAATCTGCCAGGAAACATTTTATAGCAAAAGTAGATCTCGATTGACTCAAGCTATGGCACTCCATAATTGCAAACAAGGGCATGGATGGGTAGAGAATAACCATATGTTCAAAAGATCCTTATTGAAGTATCTCAAAATAAGCATGGATCTCTCAGTAGGATCAAGTTAACATGGCATAAAAATATCAGCAAAACAGGGGCTGAAATCAGCAACATCATGAAGCCTAGTTTGCATGCTTGTGCTAGTCACCACAGATACCACAAAAATACATGGAATACACCCCTGTAAAGATGGCATGGCATATTACAAAACACATGTAGGACTCAAGTTCATAGGATGCACACATCAATCATGGAAAAAATGACAAAAGTGCATGTTCTGATAAGAATCTGAAACTAACATCACGTAGCCCTCTTCTAACAGCATTTCGGGCATCAAGATGAGCTCAAATGAAAATGACGCAATGCGATAAAATGATTTACTCATCGAGGCGAACATTTCGGTATGCTACACCCCTAAATTGGAGCCACGGGTGCAAAGTTATGGCATGATGAAAATGCAATAAAATAATCACAGAATAATGACTTAGAAGAATTTCGGGGGAGAAGAAGTCAACCGTCTCAGATCCGATCGGATCCGTCGCGAGCGGGAGCTCGGGCCGGAGAGAGGAGAGGCCGGGCGGTCGGAGGCGGGCCGGGCGGCGCGGGCGGGTCGGCCGGGGCCGGGAGGCGCCGACGTCCGAGGGCGGCGCGGGCGGCCGGGCGGCGGCGCGGCGACGCTGGCGGGGCACAGGCGGCGGCCGGGCGCGGGCCGGGAGGGCCGCCACGGGCCAGGCGGGCCTGCGGTGGAGGCGCTGATGGCGGGCGGCCCGGTGGCGATGGTGCGCCCGATTGGGCGGGCGGCGCGGCGGCAGGATTTTTGTCCGGCCGGACCGGACGTGTCCGGCGGCGCGGGGTGGAAGAAGACTAGGGTTAGGGGTGAAATGACCCGAGATTTCGGGAGGAGGGGTGTTTTTATAGGTAGAAGGAGCTAGGAAGCTCCAAATGGAGTGTAGTTTTCGCCCACACGATCGTGATCGAACGGCGATGGACATGGAAGTGACTTAGATGGGTTATTGGGCTGTTTTGAAGGGGTGTTGGGGTGCAACTTAAAAGAGGCCTTTGCGAGAGTGCGGTTAACCGTTGGAGTACCAAACGAGCTCCAAATGACTCGAAACTTGACAGGTGGTCTACCGGTGGTGTACCGAGGCCACTTGACAAACCTCGGTCCATTCCGAGAAAGTTTAGTACCCGCTCACGGAGAAATGTAAAAGGGGACGCCGGGGGACATAGGAGTCTTGGGATTGCAAAACGGACAACGGGGAAAATGCTCGGATGCATGAGACGAGCACGTATGCAAATGAGATGCACATGATGACATGATATGAGATGCATGACAAAAACAAAATGCAAAACAAAAGACAAAAACCCAACCACGGAGGGATTATCATATCACAATGCCGAAAATGGCAAGAGTTGGAGTTACAAATATGGAAAATTACATCCGGGGTGTAACAGGTGCCCCCTCCCTGTATATAAAGGAGTGGAGGAGGGGGAGGGCCGGCCCTCTCTATGGCGCACCCTAGGAGGAGTCCTACTCCCACCGGGAGTAGGATTCCCCCCTTCCAAGTAGTAGGAGAAGGAGTCAAGGAAAGGGGAGAGAGAGAGAAGGAAGGAGGCGCAGCCTCCCCTAGTCCAATTCGGACTAGGCCTTGGGGGGCGCCCGGCCTCTCCTCTCTCTTTCCCCTAAAGCCCAATAAGGCCCATATACTCCCCGACGAATTCCCGTAACTCTCCGGTACTCTGAAAAATACCCGAATCACTCGGAACCTTTCCGATGTCCGAATATAGTCGTTCAATATATCGATCTTTACGTCTCGACCATTTCGAGACTCCTCGTCATGTCCCCGATCTCATTCGGAACTCCGAACTACCTTCGGTACATCCAAACTCATAAACTCATAATATAACCATCATCGAAACTTTATGCATGCGGACCCTACGGGCTCGAGAACTATGTAGACATGACCGAGACATGTCCCCGGTCAATAACCAATAGCAGAACCTGGATGGTCATATTGGCTCCCACATATTCTATGAAGATCTTTATCGGTCAGACCGCATAACAACATATGTTGTTCCCTTTGTCATCGGTATGTTACTTGCCCGAGATTCGATCATCGGTATCTCAATACCTAGTTCAATCTCGTTACCGGCAAGGCTCTTTACTCGTTCCGTAATACATCTTCTCGCAACTAATTAACCCATTAGTCACAATGCTTGCAAGGCTTATAGTGATGTGCATTACCGAGAGGGCCCAGAAATACCTCTCTGACAATCGGAGTGACAAATCCTAATCTCGAAATACGCCAACCCAACAAGTACCTTCGGAGACACCTGTAGAGCACCTTTATAATCACCCAGTTACGTTGTGAGGTTTGGTAGCACACAAAGTGTTCCTCCGGTAAACGGGAGTTGCATAATCCCATAGTCATAGGAACATGTATAAGTCATGAAGAAAGCAATAACAACATACTAAATGATCAAGTGCTAAGCTAACGGAATGGGTCAAGTCAATCACATCATTCTCCTAATGATTTGACCACATTAATCAAATGACAACTCATGTCTATGGCTAGGAAACATAACCATCTTTGATCAACGAGCTAGTCAAGTAGAGGCATACTAGTGACACTCTGTTTGTCTATGTACTCACACATGTATTATGTTTCCGGTTAATACAATTCTAGCATGAATAATAAACATTTATCATGAAATAAGGAAATAAATAATAACTTTATTATTGCCTCTAGGGCATATCTACTTCATTTGCAACCACAACAGGCACATCCTCACAAATACCGACAGGTATAGCAGTTGATTTATCAGCCATTTGCAAAGATATTTCAGTAGGTGTCAACTTATTCAAATCAAGTCTTCGATATAAAGAGAGAGAGGCATAACACTAGCACCGTCTCCAAGATCACATAAAGCGGTTTTAACATAATTTCTTTTAATGGAGCATGGTATAGTGGGTACTCCTGGATCTCCAAGTTTCTTTGGTATTCCACCCTTAAAAGTATAATTAGCAAGCATGGTGGAAATTTCATCTTCCGGTATCTTTCCCTTCTTGGTAATTTTATCCTTCATATACTTAGCATAAGGATTTGTTTTTAGCACATCAGTTAATCGCATATGCAAAAAGATAGGTCTAATCATTTCAGCAAAGCGCTCAAAATCCTCATCATCCTTTTTCTTGGATGGTTTGGGAGGAAAAGGCATGGGTTTCTGAACCCATGGTTCTCTTTCTTTACCATGTTTCCTAGCAACAAAGTCTCTCTTATCATAATGTTGATTCTTTGATTGTGGGTTATCAAGATCAACAATAGGTTCAACTTCTACATCATTATCATTACTAGTTTGAGCATCATCATGAACATCAACATTATTATTTTCGCTAGGTTCATGTTCTTTACCAGATTGTGTTTCAGCATCAGACATAGATATATCATTTGGATTCTCAGATGGTTCAGCAATAGGTTCGCTAGAAGTTTGCAAAGTCCTATCATTTTTCTTTTTCTTCCTTTTAGAAGAACTAGGCACATCAGTATTATTTCTCTAAGAATCTTGCTCAATTCTCTTAGGGTGGCCTTCAGGATACAAAGGTTCTTGAGTCATTCTGCCAGTTCTAGTAGCCACTTTAACTGCATAATCATTTTTCTTACTATTCATTTCATTGAGCAAATCATTTTGAGCCTTAAGTACTTGTTCTACTTGAGTGGTAACCATAGAAGCATGTTTCCTAACAAGTTTAAGTTCACATCTAACATCAGCCATATAATCACCCAAGTGTTTAATCATATAGGTATTTTGTTTTAATTGTCTACCAAAATAAGTATTGAAATTTTCTTGTTTGACAATAAAATTATCAAACTCATCCAAGCATTGTCTAGCAGACTTATAGTGAGGATTATCACCTTCATCAAATCTATAGAGAGAATTTACCTTTACTACCTGTGTCGAGTTATCGGGATCAGGAGGTTCTTGAATAGGTAATGTATCAAGATCATATGTTTCTTCAACAGGCGATAAATTAAGACCATGTATTTCTTCAATAGGAGGTAAATTCTTAACATCTTCAGCTTTAATACCTTTTTCTTTCATAGATTTCTTTGCCTCTTGCATATCTTCAGGACTGAGAAATAGAACACCCCTCTTCTTCGGAGTTGGTTTAAGAATAGGCTCAGTAATTGGCTCAGGAGCTGGCTCAGGAAGTGTCCAATTATTTTCATTTGTCAACATATTATTCAATAGAATTTCAGCTTCATCAGGTGTTCTTTCCCTGAAAAGAGAACCATCACAACTATCCAGGTAATCTCTGGAAGCATCGGTTAGTCCATTATAAAAGATATCAAGTATTTCATTTTTCTTAAGAGGATGATCAGGCAAAGCATTAAGTAACTTGAGAAGCCTCCCCCAAGCTTGTGGGAGACTCTCTTCTTCAATTTGCACAAAGTTGTATATTTCCTTTAAAGCAGTTTGTTTCTTATGAGCAGGGAAATATTTAGCAAAGAAGTAATAGATCATATCCTGGGGACTACGAACACAACCAGGATCTAGAGAATTAAACCATATCTTACCATCACCCTTTAATGAGAACGGAAATATTTTAACGATATAAAAGTAGCAAGATCTCTCATAATTAGTGAACTTGGTGGCTATATCATTTAATTTAGTAAGATGTGCCACAACAGTTTCAGATTCATAACCATGAAAAGGATCAGATTCAACCAAAGTAATTATATCAGGATCAACAGAGAATTCATAATCCTTATCGGGAACACAAATAGGTGAAGTAGCAAAAGCAGCGTCAGGTTTCATTCTATCGCTAAGAGATTCTGTACTCCATTTAACTAATAGCCTCTTAAGTTCGTTTCTATCTTTGCAGGCAAAAATAGTTGCAGAAGATTCCATATCAAAAACATAACACTCAGGAATAACAGGCATATCTTCATCATCAATTTCATCAACATTATCAGTTTCAATAATTTCTTTCTCTCTGTCCCTAGCAATTTGTTCATCAAGAAATTCCTTTGAGGGGCACGAGTATCAAGCATAGAAGTAGTTTCATCATAAGTATCATGCATAGCAGAAGTGGCATCATCAATAACATGCCACATATCAGAACGAATAGCAGAAGCAGGTTTAGGTGTCGCAAGCTTACTCATAACAGAAGGTGAATCAAGTGCAGAGCTAGATGGAAGTTCCTTACATCCCCTCGTAGTTGAGGGATAAAATTTTGTCTTAGCGTCTTTCAAAGTCTTCATAGTGTCCAACAGATATAAATCCCAAGTGACTCAAAGAATAGAGCTATGCTCCCCGGCAACGGCGCCAGAAATTGGTCTTGATAACCCACAAGTGTATGGGATCGCAACAACTTTCGAGGGTAGAGTCCAATGCACGTGCACTATTATTATCCACACCGTTCGGTCATGCAAGTGAAAGGCAATAATGACGATATATGATGGACTGATTGAGATGAGAGAAGCTGGTATGAACTCGACCTATCTCGGTTTTGTAAATATGATTAGTTCATCGTTCCTGATTCAACCTATTATCAATGAAACATGTTTGCAATGACAATTAGATATTATAATTGCTCATGGAATGCTTAATTTGCAAGGAGTTTATAATGGTTTACCTTGCGTGCCAACATGCTATTAAAATGGTTGTGATGTGGTATGATAGGATGATATCCTCCTTTGAACGATCCAAGTGGCTTGACTTGGCACATGTTCACGCATGTAGTTGAAACAAAATCAACATAGCCTCCACGATATTTATGTTCATGGTGAATTATATCCTACTCATGCTTGCACTCGGTGTTGATTAATTTTAATGCATGTTCATGACTGTTGTCACTCTCTAGTTGGTCGCTTCGGTCTTTTCTAGCCTTCACTTGTACTAAGCGAGAATACTGCTTGTGCATCCAATTCCATAAACCCCAAAGTTATTCCATATGAGTCCACCATACCTTCCTATATGCGGTATCTACCTGCCGTTCCAAGTAATTTGTATGTGCCAAACTCTAAACCTTCAAATGAAATTCTATTTTGTATGCTCGAATAGCTCATGTATCAACTAGGGCTGTCTATATCTTCCATGCTAGGTGGGTTATTCTCACGAGGAGTGGACTCCGCTCCTCACTCATGAGAAAATGGCCGGTAACCGGGATGCCCAGTCCCATAATCAAATCAAAATAATTGCAAACAAAACTCCCCCAGGACTGTTGTTGCTATGGACGGTACCCGTTGTTTCGAACCAGCCATGGAGTGTGCTTGTTGGTGGAGGGGGAGTAAAAACTTTACCATTCTGTTTGGGAACGTCCTATAATATGTGTAGCATGGAAGATGTCGAGATCTATTGGTTGTTATGTTGACAATGAAAGTATACCACTCAAAATATTATTTATCTCTTTTTCAAAACTCGAGGTCTGGCATCTCTACAAATCCCTGCTTCCCTCTGCGAAGGGCTTATCTATTTATTTTTATGTTAAGTCATCATCCTATTATTAAAAAGCACCAGTTGGAGAGCACCGCTGTCATTTGCATGCATTACTATTAGTTTACATTGAGTATGACTGGATCTCTTTTACTGTGAATTACAATGTTTAGTCAGTCCTTGATCTTCAGAGGCGCTCTTCATTTATGTTTTGCGGTCTCAGAAAGGGCTAGCGAGATACCATCTTGTTATATCATATCATGATTGTTTTGAGAAAGTGTTGTCATCCGAGATTTATTATTATTGTTCGCTAGTTGATTATGTCATTGATATGAGTAAACATGAGACCTAAGTGTTATTGTGAATATGGTTAGTTCATAATGTTTGCTAAAAACTTGAATGGTGGCTTTACATATTTGCAACAACAAGAGCAAACAGAGTTTGTAAAAGTTTTTCTTTATCACTTTCAGTTTGTCAACTGAATTGCTTGATGACAAGCAAAGTTTTAAGCTTGGGGGAGTTGATACGTCTCCATCGTATCTACTTTTCCAAACACTTTTGCCCTTGTTTTGGACTCTAACTTGCATGATTTGAATGGAACTAACTTGGACCGACGCTGTTTTCAGCAGAATTGCCATGGTGTTATTTTTGTGCAGAAATAAAAGTTCTCGAAATGACCTAAAACTTCACGGAGAATATTTTTGGAATAAATAAAAAATACTGGCGAAAGAATCAACACCAGGGGGCCACACCCTATCCACGAGGGTGGAGGGCGCGCCCACCCCCCTGGGCGCGGCCCGTGCTTCGTGGGCCCCCTGAGGCTCCACCGACATCAACTCCAACTCTATATATTCACGTTCAGGGAGAAAAAAATCAGAGAGAAGGATTCATCGTGTTTTACGATACGGAGCCGCCGCCAAGCCCTAGTCTCTCTCGGGAGGGCTGATCTGGAGTCCGTTCGGGGCTCCGGAGAGGGGAATCTATCGTCTTCATCATCATCAACCTTCCTCTGTCACCAATTTCATGATGCTCACCATCGTGCGTGAGTAATTCCATCAAAGGCTTGCTAGACGGTGATGGGTTGGAAGAGATTTACCATGTAATCGAGTTAGTTTTGTTTGGGTTTGATCCCTAGTATCCACTATGTTCTAAGATTGATGTTGGTATGACTTTGCTATGCTTAATGCTTGTCACTAGGACCCGAGTGCCATGATTTCAGATATGAACCTATTATGTTTTCATGAATATATGTGATTTCTTGATCCTATCTTGCAAGACAATAGTCACCTACTATGTGTTATGATCCGGTAACCCCGAAGTGACAATAACTGGGACCACTCCCGGTGATGACTGTAGTTTGAGGAGTTCATGTATTCACTAGGTGTTAATGCTTTGGTTCGGTACTCTATTAAAAGGAGGCCTTAATATCCCTTAGTTTCCAATAGGACCCCGCTGCCACAGGATGGTAGGACAAAAGATGTCATGCAAGTTCTTTTCCATAAGCACGTATGACTATATTCGGAATACATGCCTACATTTTGTTGATGAACTGGAACTAGTTCTGTGTCACCCTATGTTATAACTATTGCATGAGGAATCACATCCGACATAATTATCCATCTCTGATCCAATGCCTACGAGCTTTTCACATATTGATCTTTGCTTAGTTACTTTACCGTTGCCACTGTTACAATTACTACAAAACTGCTACCGTTACTTTAGCCAGCGTTACCGTTACTTCCATACTACTTTTGTCGTGGTTTTGTCACGACAGATGTCCTAGTGTGAGGACTTAGTCGTGGAGCCATCGCAACGGGTTAGCTTAAAGTGGTTAAAGCGGGACAAAGGACACTAGGAGTTTATACAGGTTCGGCCCCTTGCGGTGAAGGTAAAGGCCTAATCCAGTTGATGTGGAATTGCTAGGGTTTCGATGACCAGGGAGCGAATCCGCTATGCCTCGCTCTCAAGTTGTTGTTTCTTGTTCCTAAATCGCCGCCGGGTCGTCCCTTTATATACACAGGTTGACGCCCAACGGTTTACAGAATCCCGGCCGGCTCATAAACGTGTCCAACTCGGTTTCTACCCTTTCCTATCTTACACTACACGTTACATATCATATGGCGGTTTATGTCTACGGGCCCTAATCCGCCTTTGGGCCCTGGGCCTTCATGTTAGATCTCCTTTGTAAAGCGCCATACTCCTTGTCTTCATGGGCTTCAATATAAATAACTCATTATGGGTATAACCCGGCCCCTCATGGCCAGTTTATACTCAGTAGCAATATCCCCAACATTAGGCCCCAGATTGATTTGAACCTCTTCATGTCAGTCTTCAATACTCAGGAAAATTCCTCCTTTAGCACCTTCGCATAAACCTTGTAATCCGCCATGACGTCATCTTCCGGGATTATAGTAAACCGCCATGACGTCATCTTTTATTAAAAATTGTATATATCTCCCCTTCATTAATGAGCCTCCGACAATCAAGGCGACAGCTCTGTCACCTATCCAATTTTTGGGCTCCTCGATTTTCGCGCCTGTCACTTATCCCCTCACCTTATAAATAAGGCGGAGGGTCATTTTTCTTTCCCCCTCGTGCCTCCACTTCATCTTCTTCCTCGCATCGTCCTATCGTTCAAGCTCAGCCGTCGCCGCCGAGTCTTCGTCCTCGTCCTCAACTCCGGCCGGTGCATCAACCTGATCGAACCAGAGAACCACGGTGCCTCTCCGCTGCTTCTATGACACTAGTAAGTCCTCTTTCCTTCAACCCTAGATCTATTATTAGGGTTTCGGTGTTCATCGGAGTTCGTCGGTGTTCATCACTGTGCCATGGCTTCTTAGATTCAAACCTTAACTCCTTTCCTCCGCTTAGTGATATCTGTAGTCCTTTTCCATTAGTGCATCTCTTTATAACAGAAAATCCCATCTGGATCCCTCGACTGTTCAAGTATCACAATTTTAGGTCTGAATATATTTTGATTTGCTGACAAGCCGCAGATCTGAAATTATCATATCAATCTGTGAAACCTGTTTTTCCGTTACTTAGTTACTTCGGATCTGTACTTTCTATCCCAAAGTAGGCGGTTTAACTTTTAGAAACTTATAATCTGCCAGGTACCATTGGCCCTCTATTAAACCGCCAATTCGTCATTTTTGTAGCCCTGCTAATGTCAGAATCCGGTTTAACATGTATATATGCTTCAATGTCTTCTCCTTCTGACCTTGCGACGCTTTATACTTGTTAGTCATGAATCTTAAACCGGCAATGATCTTTTTCCAGCTTTTCATTGAAATGGCCGAACAATTTTATGCTTGTAACTGGGTCCCCTCCCGGGTTACTGAAGAGAAACTGAATCGGTGCGTTGCAACCGGCGCCTTAGCAAAAAAGGACGTCATACACTGGAGGGCCCCGGTCTAGAAAATCCTCCTGAACCCAAAGATGGAAAAGTGATTGTATCCGTTGATCACCTGGGTCGAGGGTTCAGTCCCCCCGGATCAAAAAATTTCCGTGATGTGCTTGCTAGTTTCCAACTCCACCCCCAAGATATTGGAACCAATTCTGTGTCCAATATCTGTAACTTTCAAGTGTTCTGCGAGGCTTATCTGAAGGAAGAACCCAACGGTTGAGCTGTTCAGAGACTTTTTCTACTTGAACCGCCGTACTAAATTTACAGATGGGCCCAATACTAAACTTGGCGGGGTTTCAATTCAAAAGAGGAAAGATGTTAGTTTCCCTCACGCCAAACATCATACTCATCCCAAAGATTGGAACCAGACTTGGTTCTATTGCCGAGATACGTCTCCCATTGAAGATAATCCTCTGTCGGGTTATCGTGCTCACCGGCTTACCAATACACATCCATTCCCTCAAAGGCTGACTGCAAAGGAACGGTCCAACTACGCACCACAACTCTCAAAGCTCAGAGCCTTTGTTGTGAATGGTTTAACAGGCGTTGACTTTGTTCGCTGCTGGATATCCTGGAGCATTCTGCCTTTAAGCCGTCGCCCCGGTTTAATGTGCGAATATACACGCGACTTAAAAGATTCTCAACGGCATATCAACATTCAGCTAACTGATGCTGAAATTACAGAAGTTGTTAAAAAGATATTGGATGAACCGGTGGCTGTCTGCAGCAAAACAGGGCTTAGTCCCTTCTGCGTGTCCAATAAACCACCAGCTGTAAGAATCGCGTAACTCTTATTTTAATCCGACCCTTATAATCTTTCCTTTTAACTTTCATCAATCTTTGACAGGGTGATGATCTGTTCTGGAAGAAGAAGTCATAGGACAAACCGGCCAAGACGCCTCGCCCCAAGACTAAGGTTACCAAAAAACCTGCCAAGAAGAAAACTGCTGACTCCAACGAGTTAAACATTGATGCTGACGATGATGATCATGAGTCAGAGGTAGAACTTGATTCACTTGGCTCCTTTTTTATACATATCATTGACAATGATCGTTATCAGGGTGATGCTGAGGCTAGCCACGCTAGTGACGTAGAGGTAATTATTCTTTCCTCCGGCTCAGATCCTCTGCCAACACAGAAAACCCGTCAAGCAAACCGGAAAGTAAGATTTTCTCACCCCTAGCTCACTTGGATCCAAACTTTCTTTTGAAGAAACAACAACATGAAGCTCGTCGCACAACCCGTCATAGTGGCCAGGTGGTAACTTCCTCCGGTTTACCGAACACGCCGGTTCGTAAACGCCGCCCAGAGGTCTCTCATATTTCTGACACATGTTATCCCAAGGCGGGGTTTTTCAGACTTCCTCTTAATCCGTATGATTCCAACTATCAGGGAACCTCTCATTCCTCTCCTGGCGAATCAACCGGGGCACAACTTCCAACCCTTAAAACGGTTCCTGGGTGAGTTATGCTTTAAATTTACCTTTAACACCTTATATTTGCCCGATGTATTGACCTTTATACTTGTTCTTCTCAGTGCCAGGCCTAGACCTAGCAAAAAGGCCAATTTAAATAAACCGGCTGATGACAATGTGGTCGCTGAACGGGAGAAGGCTCCAGAACCTAAAGAAACAAATGCTGACGCCATGCTTGATGATTCGCCACTGCAAGACCATGACTTTATTGTTGAACAAGTGGAAGTTGATCCAACGGGCCATACTGATAAACCAACAAGCCCGGTCCGAACTGCTGATAAACCGTCAAGTCCAGTTAAGGCTGCTAATAAACCATTAAGTCCAGTGAAGGTTGCTGATCACAAGGAGGATGATGTTATGATTACTGGCTTCGTCCACACCACCCCTGGCAATCATGTCGCTTTATCGAAGCATAGTGCCAAGGAAGAATTTTCTGCTGTGGACAAAGGCAAGTGGAATGCAGATTTGTCAAGCTATGCCCACCTCAACGTCCAAGACATTCATTCTGGCTTTTTAAACCGTCTGTACACAAGCCGCAACTATGAAGCCGGTTTAGTGAACCTGATGAAAGAGCGATATGAGGTAACTGCTGCTTAACTCTGCATAACTGTTTCTCTCTTGTGTCAAATTTCTAATATTTAACTCTAGTAGCCCCCAAGGGCCGGTTTATGATATCAATGTAAACCGGGACTTTGTAATACCTCAACTTTGCTTGCGTAGCCCCCAAGGGCCAGTTTATCTTGTCAAGATGAACCGGGACTTTAGAATATTAATCTTGCAACTTTCGCCTGTGTAGCCCCCAATGGCCGGTTTATTCTTCCAGGATGAACCGGGACTTATATCCTGTCAAATTTCTTTGCACAATATCATTGTACACCAATCATCCACTAAGCTGACTAATGGGAGAATACCCATCATGTTATTTTGAGCAAATATACATTAGCCCCCAAGTGCAAAGAATAATACTTGTATTGAGCTTGGGACTTGTATTTTTTTGATAACGAGCAAATAGGCATTAGCCCCCAAGTACCGAGTTTATAACTTGTTATGTGCTTAGTAATTCAAATATGTGCTGCCAACTCATGATATGTATGTCTCTTATAGGCTGAGCTGAGCAAGAAGGAATCCCAAGTCGCTGATCTTCAAGAAAACATCAAGTCCCAACAAGCAGAAACCTCGAAAGCCAAATATGAGCTGACCAGTGCCTTAGCCACCATGGAGAAGCTAAAGGAGAATTTCAAGGAGGAGCGAGCGGACTGGGACATAAAAAAAGCCACACTGCAAAAGAAGGCTGATGATGCAGAAGCAGCTCTTAATCCGGTGGTAGAAGAGCTGTTCGGTTTAAAGTGGCAAATAAATGCCATGGCCACTGCTGTGTTTGGTAAGTATTTTTACTATAAGCTTTTAACATGTATTATCCCATAAATTGCCAGTTTACCAACATGCATAATGATGCAAGATCTCGCATTACCCATCTTGGATCGGATATGCAAAAGAAATTGAAGGCTGCCTATACTCTTATAGAGCAGTTGTATACCAGCGCACAACGGATCATCTGTACGACCTCTCATAACAAACCGCCCCCAACCTTGATCAAGGAGACATTAGAGAGGCTGTCAATGCTGCCCGCCCGGTTTGAGGAATTAAAAAGATCAGCTGCAAGGGCAGGTGCTCTGACCGCGCTAACCCGGGCTAAAGCATGGGTGCCAGATCTTGACACGGCTGATGTAGGGAATGGCTACCCAAGTATAAAGGAGAACGGATCAGATTTTAACAATGATGACCTACGAGCTTTGACAAGGGAAATACGTCCTCTGGCTAGTAAATTGGCTGAAGAAACTGATCTTTCTTATTACCAGTCAATTTACGATGCTGACAACAGACGGGTTAATGCGCCTAATTATGATGTGCAGAATCTTATCCCGCCAATCCATAAGCATACTTATGCCCCTGATGTTGAACCGTCCACCCTTATAAGCGATGAAGCTGTCTTCCAAGCCTTAACTGGGATTGACTGGACAAACATTGACTTCCAGCCGCTGGGTGGAGAGGAGGAGGATAAACCGGCGCGGGATGATCCACAACCATCAAGTCAGCCTGGCGAAAATTCATGATCCGGAGGCCGGTTTATCTTCTGTATACTGCAATGCTTGTGATAAACAATTATCCTTTTGGGCC
This sequence comes from Aegilops bicornis, assembly GCA_021605145.1. Taxonomy (NCBI): domain Eukaryota; kingdom Viridiplantae; phylum Streptophyta; class Magnoliopsida; order Poales; family Poaceae; genus Aegilops; species Aegilops bicornis. The sequence goes on along the minus strand of CM038669.1, from coordinate 609,526,120 downwards.
TCAAAGCGCCTTGTAATAGGCTAGTTGAAACACTTGGTCTGTTATGCCATCGTGCATACTTATCTTGCATGACACTGTTAATCCGCCATCATTATACTATGTCTGCTTATCATTCTTAGCAGCTTTATTCAACCTGTCTCTGCATACAACAAGTCTTAAAGGGTCCTGGCGGTTCACCATCGGACGGGTCATAATGCCCAACACATAATCCGGGTTTATAACCAAGGCTACACTTGAAAATAATTAAATATGAAATAAATCATACCTGTGATATTGAATCACATCGTTGGTTTCACCAACTTTTTGTAGTAAGGGCGATAACACCGATCTTGAGTATTGTTAACTCCTTCCATATTTTGCCGGTTTATAATAAAACCGTACCCGGTTGCAATAAACACCGGATTATCCATACATAATACTGGCAACTTGTAGTCGAAACCAGACCGGGTTAATAAACACCGGATTATAATTGATCATGTACTGACAACTTGTAGTTGAAAGCCAAGTCGGGTCAATAAACGCTGGTTTATCATAAGATATTATAAACCTCATCAAAGGAGAAAAAACTTGGCAAATAAAAACATAAAAAGAACATGCAAGGCTTTTCATGGGCTGCCAGGCCCAAAATCGAGGCTTTTCATGGGCTGCCAGGCCACTGAGTTAAACCATTTTACAAAGCATTTTAAGATGGACCTCACATTAACTAATCGTCATTTTAACTTTGACAAGTTTAGGGTCTATATAAGATTGACTTGCCAAACGTTCGGCGGGTCATACCAGGATTACCTGGACGAAGTGGCTTACTTAAAAAAGGCAGGATAACCCGGGGTTTTAGGTACATACACCTGGCTTCCAAGCCTGGCTTGATAGCCTATTACAAGGGTGTAGACTCTTTGTTCTTTGATAAGAAAAGAGCCCCCGAGCAATATTTTGAGCTGTGCTCAGTGGGTGCCTATGTTTGAGCTGTGCTTTTGCAACACTCTCTTTGGCCTTCAAGTGACTTCCCTGGTGGCCTTACGCCGATCAAGAGGTGTAGCTATGGTTTGAATACGACCAAGCCCCCAAGTGATTTCCCTGGTGGCCTTACGTCGATCAAGAGGTGTAGCTATGGTTCAAATACGACCAAGCCCCCAAGTGATTTTTTTATATATGGCTTTAGAATCCGGATCAATGGGTAAACAGAACTCCGCTTTATAAACAGAAGCCCCCATGTAACCAGACATGATGTAAGAAAAACAACAGAGACCCCGCTTTAGCTGAGGCTCCGGTTTATTATATTGATCATAATATATACATTGTCATAACTATGTACATAAGAAGAGCCTGCAGCTCAAGTATAATAAGGCCGAAGATGAGCGATATTCCACGGCTGGTGGGTCTCCTCCTCCGATTTACGTGAGTCTTTGTGCTCTCGAACATCGATAAGGTAGTATGACCCGTTATGCAGATTCTTGCTGACCACAAAAGGTCCTTCCCAAGGCGGGGATAACTTGTGCATATCAGTCTGATCCTGGATGAGTCGGAGCACCAGATCGCCTTCTTGAAAAGTTCTGGTTCTAACCCGGCGGCTGTGATAGCGACGCAGATCTTGCTGGTAAATCGCCGAACGAGCTGCTGCAATGTCACGCTCCTCATCTAACAGGTCAAGTGCTTCCTGTCGTGCCTTCTCATTGTCAGCTTCGACATAAGCCGCCACACGAGGCGAATCATGAAGGATGTCACTAGGGAGAAACCGCCTCTGCTCCGTAAACCATGAAAAAGGCATGTAACCCGTAGATCTGTTGGGCGTGGTATTGATGCTCCATACCACAGAAGCTAACTCCTCCACCCAACAACCTGGCGTCCTCAATAGGGGAACCATAAGCCGGGGCTTGATGCCTCTGAGGATCTCTTGATTGTCTCTCTCAGCCTGACCATTAGATTGAGGATGAGCCACTGATGACACGTCAAGCCGGATGTGCTCACGTTGACAAAACTCTTTCATAGCACCTTTGGACAGATTAGTGCCATTACCAGTTATAATGCTATGTGGAAAACCAAACCGGAAAATCACCTTCTTGATGAATTGAACCGCCGTGGCCGCATCACACTTACTGACTGGCTCTGCCTCCACCCACTTTGTGAACTTACCAACTGCCACCAGAAGGTGGGTCTTTTTATCCTTGGATCTCTTAAAGGACCCAACCATATCCAGCCCCCAAGTTGCAAACGGCCAAGTGATTGGAATCATCCTCAATTCTTGAGCTGGTACATGAGCACGCCGTGCGAATTTTTGACAACCATCACATTTTTTAACCAAGTCTTCAGCATCAGCATGAGGCGTCAACCAATAAAAACCGTGACGAAAAGCCTTGGCTACCAGGGACTTTGAACCGGCGTGGTGACCACAATCCCCTTCGTGGATCTCACGCAAAATCTCACGGCCTTCTTCAGGAGATACACAACGCTGAAACGCCCCTGTTACACTGCAATGATGTAATTCTCCATTGACAATGGTCATTGACTTGGATCGCCGGATTATCTTCCTGGCCAAGGTTTCATCCTCCGGTAACTCACCCCGGTTCATGTACGCAAAATATGGGACCGTCCAATCCGGGATAACATGAAGAGCCGCTACCAACTGAGCCTCTGGATTAGGAACAGCCGAATCCTCCTTTGTAGGTAGCTTGACCGAGGGGTTATGCAAAACATCCAGAAAAACATTGGGTGGCACGGGTTTACGTTGGGAACCCAAACGGCTCAAAGCGTTCGCCGCTTCATTCTTTCGCAGGTCCACATGATCAACCTGATAACCTTTGAAGTGACCAGCAACAATATCCACCTCTCGACGATATGCTGCCATGAGTGGGTCCTTGGAATCCCAAGTACCAGACACCTGTTGAGCCACCAGGTCCGAGTCACCAAAGCACTTAACCCGGCTTAAATTCATCTCCATAGCCATTCAAAGACCATGGAGTAAAGCCTCATATTCAACTGCATTGTTACTGCAAGGGAACATTAAACAGAGAACATAACAAAACTTATCACCTCGTGGGGAAGTTAACACGACTCCAGCCCCCGAGCCCTCCAATTGCCTGGACCCATCAAAATGAATGTACAATAAGTGTGATCCTGCTTCTCTTGAGCCCAAAAGGCATAGATACATCGCAGAAGGCTCCAAAGGGACTTATAAAAGTTGTCTTCACCTAGTCCTTAACTGCCATTTTGATCTGATGGTAACCAGAATAAGCATCCAGAAAACTCAAACACTCACAACCCGCCGTAGCATCAATGATTTTATCAATACGAGGGAGAGCGAAAGGATCCGCTGGACAAGCTTTGTTCTAATCTGTGTAGTCCACACACATACGCCAAGTGCCGTTCTTCTTAAGTACTAGCACCGGATTAGCCAACCACTCAGGATGAAATACTTCAATGATAAACCCAGCCGCCAAGAGCCTGACTACCTCCTCACCAATGGCGTTGCGTTTTTCTTCATTGAAGCGGGGAGAAACTGCTTGACTGGTTTAAACTTGGGATTGACTTTAAGAGTGTGCTCAACGAGTTCCCTCGGTACACCTGGCATGTCAGAAGGTTTCCATGCAAAGATGTCCCAGTTCTCACGGATGAAATCGATGAGCGCGCTTTCCTATTTCAGATCCAAGTTAGCGTTGATGCTGAACTGCTTGGATGAATCACCAGGAACAAAATCCACCAACTTAGTCTCATCAGACGATTTAAACTTCAAGGCCGGATCATGCTCTGTAGTTGGCTTTTTCAAAGAGGTCATATCCGCCGGATCAACATTGTCCTTGTAGAACCTCAAATCCTCTGTTGCACAAACCGACTCAGCATAGGCCGCATCACCTTTTTCACATTCCAAAGCAATCTTACGGCTCCCATGTACTGTGATGCCCCCCTTATGACCCGACATTTTTGAGCTGCAGATAAACATAACAGGGCCTTGCCATGAACAGCATAAGCCGGCCGTCCAAACAGGGCATGATACGGGCTCTTGATTTTTACCACTTCAAAAGTCAAGATGTCTGATATTGAATCATGCTCATCTCCAGAAGCAACCTCCAGAGCTATGTTGCTAACTGGGTACGCCGATTTACCAGACACCACTCCATGGAAAACAGTGTTTGACGGTTTAAGGTTCTTATCTGTTAACCCCATGCGACAGAAGGTCTCATAGTAAAGGATATTGATACTGCTCCCTCCATCCATGAGAACCTTGGTGAACTTATACCCTCCAACCTGAGGCGCCACCACCAATGCCAGATGACCCAGATTATCAACCCGGGGTGGATGATCCTCTCGACTCCTCACAATGGGCTGTTCAGACCATCGCAAGTAACGGGGCACCGCCGGTTCAATGGAGTTCACCACCCTTTTATGAAGTTTCTGATCGCGCTTGCACAGGCTAGTGGTGAAAACATGATACTGCCCACTATTCAACTGCTTCGGGTTGCTCTGGTAACCCGACTCATCGCCGCCGACTCCCGGATGATTATAACCACCACTGGTTGCTTTGACTGCCTTGATTGCCATGTCCGCTTTGATTACCATGAAATCCTGAGCCAGAACTGCCTCCACCATAACCCGGCCCATGGGAACCGGGTCCTGAACCGCCGGACGATCCATGATCATATCGGAAAAGATCTGAATTTTTGAACTCCCGCATAATAAAGCAATCCTTCCAGAGGTGCGTGGCTGGCCTTTCTCGCGGCCCGTGCTTTGGGCAAGGCTGGTTTAACAGGCGCTCAAGATTGGGACCTGATCCTCCCCATTCCGCAGGGGCGGTTTACCCTTACGACGCTGACCATTATCTTGCGTGTTGGTGTTAGCCACAAAATCTAAACTATTATCCGCTTTACGCTTACCGCTGTTTCCATGACCCGCCGGGTTATGCTGCTGCCCCTTGGTGCTGCCACTCTTCTTTCCCTTTCCAGGCTTTTCATCGTCAGACTCCGGGTCCTTGGTACTATCGGAGTCGGCATACTTAACCAGAGCTGCCATAAGCGTCCCCATGTCATTGCATTGACATTTGAGCCGTCCCAACTTCAGCTTTAGAGGTGTGAACCGGCAATTGCCTTCCAATGTTAAAACTGCTGTATCGGCATTGATGCGGTCCGACGAATGCAAAATTTCTGAAACCCGGCATACCCAATGGGTTGTTGATTCACCTTCCTCTTGGACACAGGCAGCTAAGTCCACAATTGACATGGGCTGCTTGCACGTGTCTTTGAAATTCTGGATAAACCGGGCCCTTAACTCGGCCCATGACCCAATGGAGTTAACTGGCAAGTTTTTCAACCAAGTGCGAGCAGTTCCCTCCAACATCATGGTGAAATATTTAGCACATGCCGCATCGTCTACACCCAGTATCTCCATCGCCATCTCATAGCTTTCGACCCATGACTCAAGGGATAAGTCGGCAGTGTAATTGGGCACCTTACGTGGACCCTTGAAATCCTTGGGCAGCCGTACATTACGTAAAGCCGGGGTGAGACACGGCACCCCCAAAGAACTGGAGGTAACTCCTGGCTCCACCGAAGTTGTCGGACGAACCGGAGTAAGCAGATGGGCCGCGTACTGCGCCGCTAACTCGGCTTCTCGACGCGCTCTACCATGATCCACCACATCCTGAGCGTTAGCACCACCGCCCGCTAGGTTATGTCCTCGAGGCGGGCTACGGTTCCGCGCACCTGCTCGACACAGCCGGTTCACCAATACGCCTGCTGTAACTCCGACTTGGGAGGGGACTAGAATGAATCCTCTCGCAGCTGTATGAATAAGCCTGCTGCTGAGTCAAGGCCGTCTGAAGGAGCTATCTAGCCCGTCGTGTCTCAACCACTACCGGGACTCGCCTTTGATCGGGAGAGCTGCCAATTGTGAAGCGGCGGCGACTATGTTATCCAACGGGTTAGAGTAATGACCCGGAGGCGTTGAGACGTGTTGCGATGGGACATTATTCTGACGAGGCGGATCCATCGGGCGCGGCTGAACCGGCGCCCCTGTTCCAGGTGCCTCCTCCCGGTTTACCACTGGCTGGTTACTGGTTCCTGCTCCTGGCGCGTTAAAGAGATTCCTTGCCTCATAATCCGGAGGCAGGTGAGATCGGTATCTTCTCGTCATGACATCATTTGACGCGCTCTGATCCAACATAAGCCGGTAAGCCTGGGCATCCAACTCGGCCCGCTCTGCAGCCATCCTGGTGTTTTCAGCTGCCAAGACTGCCTTGGCTTGAGCTATCTGATCCTTTACCTTCGCCACTTCCGCGTTATGCTGATCCTGATCCGCTGGATTAACCTCAGCTGCCAATAGTGCTGCCAAAGTGTCGAATAAATTGGATGGAACCTGAACCGGCGGCTGCATAGGGCCTCCTGCCCCAGCGGCTGCCACCGGCGCTGAACCAGAGATCATCGCCGCTGCGTTCAAAGAGTGATGCACTGACTGCATACCAGCCATGAAGATCGCAACCCGACTCGGCGGATCGTGGGGGTCCGGAATACTGTCGCCATCGGAACAGCCCCCAAACCGGCCATCTTGCAATTGGTACAATGACTCGGTCACCCCGGTGGATGACTCGTCATCAGAGTAGACGACGGTTTCACCACCAGACGCCGATCCATCCTCAGATCCCACTCCATGGATGACTCCCATGAAGACACGCTTCATGACAGGCCGAACCTGGGCGGGTCTCGCACGCTGAGCTGTTTCGACAATGTCGGTGCAGATGTCTGGCTCAGGGCCCAGTTCGCCAATCTTGCCAATGAAGACGTGAATACCACCAAAGGGGACCCGGTACCCGTACTCAATTGAGCCGGCCTCGGGACCCCAGCCTGTATCATCGATGTAGAGCTTGTCGCGACGACTCTTGGTCATCCGGCCTATCGCGTATCCCTTGAGCCCTTCGAAGCTGCCCTCTAAGAACTTCAAACCATCGTGCGATAGCCCCACGGTGGGCGCCAACTGTCGTGGTTTTGTCACGGCAGATGTCCTAGTGTGAGGACTTAGTCGTGGAGCCATCGCGACGGGTTAGCTTAAAGGGGTTAAAGCGGGACAAAGGACACAAGGAGTTTATACTGGTTCGGCCCCTTGTGGTGAAGGTAAAGGCCTAATCCAGTTGATGTGGAATTGCTAGGGTTTCGATGACCGGGGAGCGAATCCGCTATGCCTCTCCCTCAAGTTGTTGTTTCTTGTCCCTAAACCACTGCCGGGTCGTCCCTTTATATACACAGGTTGACGCCCGACGGTTTACAGAATCCCGACCGGCTCATAAACGTGTCCGGCTCGGTTTCTACCCTTTCCTATCTTACACCAAGTTACATATCATATGGCGGTTTATGTCTACGGGCCCTAATCCGCCTTTGGGCCCTGGGCCTTCGTGTTAGATCTCCTTCGTAAAGCGCCATACTCCTTGTCTTCATGGGCTTCAATATAAATAACGCATTATGGGTATAACCCGGCCCCTCATGGCCGGTTTATACTCAGTAGTAATATCCCCAACAACTTTGCTACTAAATACTTTGCTGCGGATATTAAGTTTTCCAAGTGTGGTTAAATTGACAACTCAACTGCTAATACTTGAGAATATTCTTTGGCTCCCTTTGTGTCGAATCAATAAATTTGGGTTGAATACTCTACCCTCGAAAACTATTGCGATCCCCTATACTTGTGGGTTATTAGACCCCTGGGTAGCGCTACTGAAGCAAAACAGTGGGGCAAGGCGCGGGAGCTCCCGGTGCCGGCGTAAAGGGAAGGGAGAACCGGGTGCGACGGGGCGAAGCAGCCCGGTGGAGTGGCGCCGAGGCGAGCAAAGGAGGCAGCGGGCGCCATGGCGGATGCGAGCAGAGCTCGTAGCGTCGGAGGAGAGAGGTGATGGAGGGGACCACGTTCTCAAAAGAGAGGGGAGGGGGGCCAGAGGAAGGAGGCCACAGCGACGGCGCATGGGTGCGGGCCATGGGGATTAGGCGCGAGCGCCTACCCCTGGGTGTGGGTGACGACGCGAGTCCAACTGTAGCAGGGAGTTAGAGTTTTTGCCCTGAAAATTTGTGGGCGGCGGTGACCACATGTTGTAGAGTTTGGGGGGCTGCTAGAGCTTCCAAAGATAACAAGGACGGATAGGCATTTTTTGATGTCTATCCTAAGCCACATTGATGAGGAGGCAAGTTCAATTACAATTGATCACAAGCGTGACATGCAAATTTTCGATGAAGATGTCAATCTGGTCATCGGCATACCATGTGGAACTGCTCCTGTTCGCCCTCCAGACCATGCTGTTAGGAGGCGGTGGTGACACAGATAAGAGAGATGTTTGGAATCGGTCCAGAGAGCACAGCATACTACCAATCGCTGAAGCTGTGAAGCGGACATACGGGCGTCCTATGACGGTACATGAGAAGAACAGGTTCAAAGTGGGGCTGGTCATCTGCGCATGCATGCACCTCCTCGCTCCAACAATGAAAACGACTACTACATGTACTGATTATTGGGGTGCGCCCGGCAAGGGCAGAGCTAATACATATGCACAACCGGTGCGGATATACAAGGGAAGAGTTGTTAGTTGCGGCGAAGAGGGTGAAGGCAGACCTTCTAGGAGGGCGTCAGAAGTCTAATCTATCAGGTTGCCTCCCATTTGTACAGGTAAGATTTCACCAAAATCAAAGGGCAACGCCAGCTTTTTTGTTTGTGTTCTTTCTCACACGGCTGCCGTTTTTGACCTTACCTTTGATCAAACTTGTTTCCCATAGGTGTTCTATATTGACAATCTTGACGCTGGAGAGCACAACATCGACCACACCGTTAAGCCCCGAGTAAAGGCATACAACTACGCAGCTATCAGATCAATAATTCAAAAGGACATCAAGTCGAGATTACCCAGTCATCTATGGCAGACTCTGGTAAGGGTTAACACCCCCTCCCATTTTGTGTCTATGACAATCACACACTAAATCTTTCCGATACAAACAGCCAAGACCAGCAGCGGATATGCATTATCACAGAAACCCTATCAACAGGCAATGGGCAGCAAGCACATCACCCGGTCGTGACTCTCAAGCTCTGTTTAATCAAATCATGGTTCAGTAGACATTAAGGAGGTATATACATTGTAACACGAAAGGCACTTGCACTGTTTATGAAAATTGAAGTTCAACAAAAGCGAAAAAATTTCTTGGAGATAACAGAAGGAAACTACAAATGGAAAAACAATGGATAGTCATTTCTTGGAGATCTTTAACCGTAATCGTTCCCGTTAAAGCGTGGACATCTTGCGCCACATCTCAACCAACTTTTATCCGTTGAGCGAGCACTTGAAACGATCGTCATCAATGGTGGTGAAAAGGTTGCCCATAGCGGCGTGAGCTCCGATATGAGACCTGTTTGAAGAGATTGTAAGGCACACAACCAGACGTTTTAAGCTGCTAGTATGCCTTTGCAAAAGTACTTCCTTTACCTGAGTTGGTCCGCATCTGCACCTGACTCGGATTGAATCAAAGAGAACGAAGCCCGTTTTCCAGCTCACTGGATATTATTGACACGGTGGGGGGGAGCAAGTCATGGGGAAGTGATAATGGGCGTGCTAGAATTTTGTTATCTGGAAAACACAGGCACATACACTATTCCTGAACGGTAGAAAACTCGAAGAACATCACCAAAAAGCATCTCCGCGCCGTTGGGAGCCTGAGACTGTTCGTTTGACGCTACCACCAGATTCGCCCGACGAATATCCATTTCTCTCTCCCTCAACTATAGAAATGAAGCATCAACATCAACATAAAAAAAGGTGGCATGTTTTGGTGTTCGAGCAGCATTCCAACGTCTGTTCCCTGTGCAGATTGCAGTTAATAATGCGGCAGCCCATTAGTAAAAGGAAGGCCAGAACCGTATTCAACTCGCGACACACTAATAAGGCAAGTCCTGCCACCCTTTCCAAAGCCGGTAGAGTAAATGCTGCTTCTTATCAACGGTGCCAGCCACTTCACATCTTGCTACGAAAATAGCAGTTTTAAAACAGTATAAAAGACACGGCGCCGTGGAACTTTTCACAACTATCCAAAATTAGCCCTTATCACATGCTTGCCGAAATCAGCTACTGCCGCACCTTGCTATCTCATAAAGCGGCGTGGCCACTTGCCCTGAATACACCTGCAAAAGCCAGGTAGTAGGCTTCCTTTTCGACCACTAACAAGCAAAAGGTCCATCGAAGCTTTCCTCTATTGCAGTGGCGAAATTCAACAAATCATAAAAGCAAAACCTTATCCACTCAAAAGTTCGGATCTCAAAGCAAACCAAGGGTTCTGATAGGCACCATCCGAGCTAGTGTGGATAGCAAATCCATTCTCTCTCTCTCGCTCTCTCGAGATATATATATATATATATATATATATATATATATATATATATTCTATTTATTGGCCATGAAACTTTAATCTGTTAAATAAACGGATAGATCTTTCTGATTTTTATAGTAACATATTTCTTATGGACATCCATAATGCATTTTGAGTAATCATTCATGATGGTCCCGAATCCAGAAGGGCAATCCCATCCTTTTCCTAACTCAAATCCGGAAGGCTGAAGTCACCTAAACTATGGGCTAGCCTGTACATGAACCATCACATCATAAATTTCTAGTACCGATATACTGTTTTATTTTAAAGAAAATACATCTACCAATATAATTAGTCCTAATTGTAATATTCTACTTCCAAACCACAAATCTTAAATTTCATATTAAGGCAATATAGTTCGAAAAATCATATGGAAGCTACAAAGTAAGAAGAGATTTGAACACATCCCAACAAATCCGTAATAAAAGAACACATCCCAACTACACCTACATGAACAACGTGAGATGGAGCATGCTGGAATTAACCCGATGTGTTGTTTCCTGTCCAGCAGTGACATTCAGACAATCACCGATTAGGAGTGTATTTAGGTAGCCTACGTTGGTGTAAAACTGTAAATCACTACAGGATTCTTTCGCAATCAAATCAAACTCACGTGCCTGTGTTGCTTGTGGGTGTTTTTCCATCCTATAAGATTCCAACAAGTCCTCTTGTACGTCAGTACGTGTGCACCCAGCCAACATTAGGAATTAATCAACATGCTTCCGGATTGTGGGTACATACCATCTGATCCTTGGCTAGAAAAGCATCGGCTGGGCAATCCATCATCGAGCTTCAGAGCTAATAATAGAATTAACAAAAGTAACCAATGATACACCACATGGAGCAGGATCAGACATTTTAGTGATGGGAGATACATGCATACGTTATTTATCATACGACACCATATTACCTACTTACTTTATCTGTGTATAAAGCAAACTTGGAACCAAATATGGTAACAATTAAATATATATATGAGCCTTTTGCTTGCCTGAGATATGTTAGGTTTTCTTTGAAATTTACATATACATAAGTTATGCAGTGCATAATGTACTTGCACCATTGTCCAGAAGAGTAGGTTTTGGTAAAGTTTGCTTATGGAATGGAATGGCATTGTCCCAAGTGAGGCAGTCCGGCCGAGACGTCGCCTTCAACCCCCCAACACACACACTCTCTCTCTCTCTCAATCTGTAAAAAAGGACAAAATCTGAATCCATAATATATCAGTCCAGCAAAAGACAAGTAATTAATAGATTATTATGGATGCATAGTTAGCTTAATATTTGATATTATTGCACATACATAAAAAGGAAAGAAAATCCATTTCATGTATTATTTTTAATGGTGAAGGCAGAACTAAAACCGCTAGCTAGTGACATATAAGTCTCTAACATTAATTGACACTGTTCTAAATAATATTATATGTACCGTTCCAAATGCTAATTGTAAGGGGAACAGAACTAAAGCCAATGAAGATATATAGATATACGATTAAAGAATATAGCACATTCAACTTGTAGGTGCAGGGCGAAGTAACGAAAAGAGTAATCTTACACATAGATTAGTGCTGATACCAGAAATAATAAGGCAACAGTCCAATGATCGTACGAATATGCTATAGAGCTTAGTTTGCTCGGCCAGCGTATGTGCCCTCTTGCGGTCAAGAACAGATGCCTGCTCAGTAAGTGGCTGTATAAGCTATCAGTTGAGACTCACGCAACATGGACGCAGATTCTCCGTAACAAGTATCTGCAGTCCAAGACTTTGTCATAGGTGACAGTGAGACCAACTGATTTGCCGTTCTGGAAGGGGCTTATGAGAGTTAAGGCAGCCTTCTTTAATAGAACAAAGTTTATAGTCGGTGATGGCAACAATACCCGTTTTTGGGAGGATACTTGGCTTGGTTATACACCACTGGCGCTCCAGTACCCGTCCCTGTATCGTATTGTTCAACGACGTGATGCGCTAGTTGCAATGATTATGCAGTCCATTCCCCTTAATATTCAGTTTCGGAGAGTGCTTGTTGGTGATAGATGGGAAGCATGGCTTCATTTGGTGAGTAGACCGATGAAGGTTCAGCTAGCTCATCAGCCCGATCAGTTGTGTTGGAATCTTACTAGGTCTGGACAATTCACGGTTAAGTCGATGTACATCGATGTTATTAACTCGAGTGTCATTCCTAGTTCCAAACATGTATGGAAAGTAAAAGTTCCTTTGAAAATTAAAGTGTTTATGTGGTTTGTACATAAACAAGTCATTTTAACAAAGGACAACTTGGTTAAGCGCAATTGGACATGATCTACTAGGTGTAGTTTCTGTGATTGGGACGAGACCATTAAGCACCTCTTCTTTGAGTGCCCGTTGGCGAGAATTTTGTGGCGCACCGTGCAAATTGCCTTTAACATTACTCCTCCGAGTTCGGTCGGTACGTTATTTGGAACGTGGCTTGATGGGATAGAGTCTGATACAGCTAGACACATTCGTGTAGGAGTATGTGCATTATTATGGGCAATTTGGAATTGCAGAAATGATTTGGCTTTTAACAGAACAACAACTATTCATTTTTTGCAGGTTTTATTCCGAGCTACGGCGTTGATCCGTATGTGGTCCTTACTCACTCAGACGAAGGCCAAGGAGCGTTTGATTACTGGATCTTTCCGGTGGGAGATGGTAGCGCGGGATATCTTCAACCGGTTTGGATGGCGGTCATGTAATAGGATAGACGATTAGTTTTCCTATCTTTATTACGCCAGCCGGTTGTGGCTCTATGGCCTTCTTATTTTTGGGGTTGAGACTCTCTGTGAGCTAGCCTTTATTTTGTTTCACGACTTTAAGACCTTGTTGAACCTATTTTATTTATAAATGTGGCCGTATGCATCGCTCTGATGCAGAGGCCGGGAAGTCCTCCCTTTTCGTAAAAAGTGCCCTCTTGCAGAATCCCTGAGACATCACCCCGCTGTTTTGGAGATCCTGACGGCTGTTGGGGGCCTAATACATGATGCATCTGATGTGACTTACCTGATCAACAAAATATAGATTCTTAGTCTATGGCTGAATATATCCAATGGAGATTCTTACAGCTGTTGATGGTCTAATACCTGATCGCAATTATCAAAATTTGGACTGCCCACCTCTCACGTAGATATGTTGCATGTATGTTGATCTGCAGACAGTACGCATACCCGGTAATCCTTCGGAGGCTTGAGCCTGTGGCCAGTTACTATGGAACAGGGCAAGGTTTATGCCTTGGCATCAGATTGGGTTCACGTGGATGTACTTTGTAACCACTTCATCCTTTTCCTTCCCTTTCCTTGGAATATATGGATTGATTTATCATAGATCCGTCATCAAAAAACTGGACGGGTGCTTACCTTCTAAAAATCGATCAGCACGACGATACGTGAGTCAGATAATGTCGGATGAACTTGCGCTTCATCCACCAGAGCCCATGGAGAAGCGAGGCATTCGATCTGTACGCCTTGTACCCCGCCACCCATCGTAGCACAGAGGACGTCAACAATAAAGAGAATGCATCACGGGAGAGGAGCTATATATGGGTTGAAGTTGAGGGCACATGATCAGCCCAAGGAGAGGCTTCGTCCATCTCGCCGGCGATTTCATCGCCCTGCATGGCCGCCACCACAGGTTGTAGATGGTAGATAGGTGTTATGCGGGCGTGCTCTTTTTACCCTAGGTGCTAGGCTGGTTTTTTTAGATCCAATTTGTGGGCATTTTCTTTGGTTAATATTTTTTTTGGCCTGGACTGTGTCACGGGAGGTTTGGACTCTTTTTTTATAGAAGAGTGTGTGGTGTAACATCCCAAATTTTCAATTTGGAATGTTATACATAGATCATCATTGCATATCATATTTTTGTTGCATTGTTGGCTCGATCCTAGAAATTCTACGCAACTCAAGGACCCACGGAGAGAGTTAGGGATTCGTTATTTTCATATTTGAGTTTTCTCAAATTTTGAAAATAGGATCATTTGATTTTATTTATTTTATCTTCAATTATTTCTATTACAAAAATATGAGAGAGGGAATAAAATGACTTTCCCAAAATAAAGAAATAATGAGGATTTAATAATAAAATCAAATAAGATTTTATTTTGGAGTTTTTCGCCATTTTATTTGAATTTAGAAAAAATGTGCATTTTTCAAAATTGTATTTAGGCCCCAAATAAATGTGCACCTAGTCCGGCTTGATTTTAGAAGCCGGCGAAAATTTATTTCGGGATTTTTGGAGTCCGTTTAGTATTTCTTTCGTTTGTTTTTCTGCGCGAAATTATGAAAAGAAAAACGAACCGACCTACGGGCCGTACCCGAGCGGGACTCCATCCGGGGGCAGCCTATAAAGCGCCGCCCGAGCCCCGCCCCAGCCCACCAGCCCACCCGTGCCGAAACCCTAACCCTAACCCTAGCCGCCGCCGCCGGACGCCGCTGCCGGCGCGACCCGCCGCCCGAGGTTCGCCGCCGTCTCGTAAACCGCGCCGTCGTTTTTTCAAAAAAAAGCCGATCGGTTTTTTTCGGTTTTGTCGGTTTATTTTTTTAGATCGGTTTATTTTTTTCCGGTTCGGTTAAATAGCGAGCGTTCGCTCGTTCGTTCGTTTTAACGAACGTGTTCGTCAGATTAGATCTAGTTAACGAACGTTCGTTCGTTAACCTATTCGTCGTTTTTCTTTTTCTCGGATTTAATCCGCGATTTTTCTGATCGCGATTTCCGATCCGATTTTTGTTTTAGTATAACTTTTCGCTCGTCTATCGGAATCAGGCGATTCAAGCGCCTGGAGTTTCGTCTCGAAACCCTCCTTCCGAATAACCCCCTTAAACAAGTTTTTGCTTCTGTAAAATTTGACTTAGGTCCAGATTAGTAAAACGGAGCTGTTTTCTTTCGCCGTTTGACTTCCATTTCTTTGTTTGATTTGATTCTTTTTGCAAACCGGAGTTCTTAAGTTGAACTTTATGTTTAGATCTTTTGTTTGAGTTTTACCTGTGCATTAGATGAGTACTTATTGTATGCTTGTTTGTTTGTCTGCGATAGAATACCCGGAGTGCGCCGCCTGTTACTTCGAGTCTCTAGGTTTCACGGATCATCAGCAAGGCAAGTAACACTTTGATCATACCTTTTCTACTACCCAGTTTTATTGCATTAGATCAATCCTCAAACATTGCATGCTTAGGATCTAATTAAATTGTGGGATGGGAAGTAGATGAGGTAGTACCTATTACCCGTTTATTATCAAACCTTTGGGAGACACTTCTACATTTGCTTATTATGCCATGCTATGCTAGTAGACGTGGATTGGGTGAGTGTATCCATGACAGATGTGAGATTGTTAATTAATGGTTTACTTAAGATGGCAACTTAAACACACATCTGGGTGGATTGAGGTACCTGGTTGCCAGGATTTGCCTGTTTTTCTTCGGACTGCCACCCAGACTCAAAGGGATCATGAGATTATTCATGCTAGAAAATTCCGTGTGCAGCCACATGCTACTATGGGCTCTAGCATAGTTGATTAAGTCGTGCGAACTCTTACAGTGGTAGACTAGCTGATGTAGGGTTTGTAGGTTGGTACGGTCTACCCATTACGTAAGGTGCAAGCGCTTCTGAAAAACTATGTCTCGGTCATCCGTTTCTCAAACACCATGTAGTGTGAGAAATCAAACGGAGGAGATCGAGTCTTGTGGGGAAAAGTGCACAAACCTCTGCAGAGTGTAACAAACTAATCATGGTTAGTCGTGTCCCCGGTTATGGACATCTTGAGTATCTAGTACTTGGATATCATGTGAATCTCATCATGTTACTTTAAATTAATACTGTTGGGTTTTAATAATGATTACTTTAATTGGGATTGAGGATGCTGTCAACCATTCTCAATGTTTAACAACCACCATGATAGTTAAATAAAATTTATTCCTTTGCAGTAGGGAAAATTGGCTTTACGCAAAAACTGTAACCATAGAGCTTTCCACCAGCCAGATATGCATGTAGTATAGTTATTTCCATTATTATTCTCTATGTGTTACATTGCCAGCATATTCCATGTGCTGACCCGTTTTCGGGCTGCAACGTTTCATGTTGCAGACTTTTCTGATGACGAGTAAGGTGCTTAGGTCGTTGTTCTATACTCAGTGATGCCGTTGGAGTTGATGGACTCACTTATCTTCCAAGCCTTCCGCTGTTATCGTTTTTAGATGGCCTTAAGCCATATTTACTTTGTTAAGTTCTCTCTTGAGACATTCGATGTAATAAGTGTGTGATTGCTACTCTGTTATAAATCCTTGATCTTGTGTGGTGTCGACATTCTTGATCCGAGGATGACACACGAGCACGAAGATCGGTATTTGAGGTCTAGTCGCTACAAAGATGCTATCAGAGCCAGGTTGACTGTAGGACACGACCACTAAGCTAAAGCCCTATATCACTACTCTCTTCTCATTTCTGACTCCTCATCTTTTCTACTCTTTTAGGATGACGGAAGCGAGGATCAATTTCACCCAGCCGGATGAAGATACACCCTTTGGACGACACCTGAAGGAAGTCACTAAGTACCTAAACATCGGAATACCGAGCTTCACCGGGACCTACAATTCCACTTTACCCGAAGAGGAGCGCTGGAAGATTCAAGCTCAAGTTCCCGGAAGGACGTTCACGCTGATCCACGGAGCCCATAGAGTGTGTTTTAATGCACCAACCTGGAGTGCAGGAAAGAGCATGGAAGCTCACATAACCATGTGACGCATTGGAGAAGTTTACCAAGATGACCTCAAGGATACTATCTACCAGATTTGCGGACGCCGAGATGAACAATGGGAGATAGTTAGCACTAAGAAGGATCAATCCATTGCAGCTTTCATCCAAGAGTTAAATCAGCACATTCGGCCTTGGAGAACCGGATGTCTTGGCAGACATGATGGAGTTGAAGAAAGCAAAAGCCAAGATTATCGAACTAGAAGGAGAACTGAAGGCCACTCACAAAGACTACATGGAGGAGATTGTAGCTCTACTGAGACAAAACGGCGATCTTAAGGAGAAGATTGAAGAACTCATGGGGAGTTCAGCACCCGGAGGAGAAGATGAAGATTGCACCTGTCCAGAAAACTACATCATCATCGACGACACCGATTCCGATCCTAGTGATGATGATTTTGAAGACGAAGCTGGAGCAGATATCATGGACAGTAGTAGTGTTCCACCATGTACATAGTATAGTCCAAGCACTTTTGTAACGATAGTTAGACCGTTGTTTGCCCTTGTTGAATTGATTGGAGTGATGTGTGCTTTTGTCTCATGTGCATATGGGTAGTGTTCTCTCACTAGACCTCATTCTATTCTTAACTCTCGTCTTCTCTATAAACCCCTCAGATGCCTCCGAGACGCGACCCCGGATTTGTTTTCCCGTCGGAGATCACTCAGTTGATTCAGCAGCAGAATGCCCTGATTCAAACATTGGTACAGAACCAAGGCAACAACAACAACAACAACAACCCACCACCACCCCCACCTGTTGACCATTTGATCCGTTTCTTAAGGCTGAATCCGTCGGTGTTTTCCAGTAGCACCGAGCCGCTAGTAGCAGATGATTGGCTCCGTAAGATAGGGAGGGAGTTGACCACTGCAGGATGTACAGATGGGGAAAAGGTGAAATTTGCCGCACATCAGCTTGAAGGACCCGCAGCAGCATGGTGGGAGAATTTTACAACCACTTATCTTGTAGACACTGTCACATGGGATCAGTTTCAGCAAGCTTTCCGTACTGCCCATGTTTCAGCAGGAGCTATGGCCATGAAGAAGCGTGAGTTTCCCACCTTGCGCCAAGGAGGACGGACAGTTGGCCAGTATGTGGATGATTTTAGTAAGTTAGCACGTTATCCCCCAGATGACGTTGCTACAGATGCAACTAAGCAGGAGAAGTTTCTAGAAGGACTGAATGATGAGCTGAGCATGCAGTTGATGGTAGCCACCTTCAATAACTATCAGGAGTTAGTAGACCGTGCTCTTATGATTGAAGGGAAGCAGCAGCAGATTGACAATCGCAAGAGAAAGTATGGACAGGGGAAGTATAACTCGGAGCTCGGCAAAAACTACGCTTTACCCGAAGCCGGAGGGCAACTTCACATACTCACGGAGGAGGTAGCTCACACAATCATAATGGCACAAAGAATGGAAAGCGGAATGGAGGAAGCAATGGACAAAACCGCACCAACCCGTCAACACCAACCAAGGTAGACCTGAGCCATATCACTTGTTTTAAGTGCCGTAAGACTGGGCATTATGCAAATGAATGTCCAGAAGCCCAAAATGGCAATGGTAATGGAAGCTCAGGAAAGAAGCCGAACCCTTTCAATAGGGGACAGGTGAACCACGTTACCGTGGAGGAGGTTGAAGCTTCGGCCAGACGCTTGATAATAGGTAAGTTTTTGGTTAAGACATTTACTGCAGTTGTTCTTTTTGATATTGGTGCATCGCATTCATACATATCAAGGAAATTTGTGAATAAGTATAAATTACCAACCCAAGCCCTTAGGTCACCCATGCTAGTAACCTCACCCGGAGCAGAATATATGGCAAGTATATGGTGCGATCGACTGCCATTAAGGATTGGAAACTACTTATTTCCCTCGGACCTAATAGTTTTGGAATCCCAAGGATTGGATGTGATATTAGGCATGGATTGGTTATCAAAGTACGGAGGAATATTGATTGCGCGATGAAGTCAATTTTGCTTACCACCCCAGAAGGAAGGAGAATCAAGTATGTATCACGGCATGAGCCGAGGAGAGCACATGTAAATTCCTTATCAGGAGTCATGCAGGAGGAAGTACCAGTGGTAAGGGATTATCCGGACGTGTTTCCGGAAGAGTTGCCAGGCATGCCGCCGGACAGAGACATTGAGTTTCTGATTGAACTACTGCCAGACACTAGGCCGATATCCAAGAGACCGTATCGGATGCCAGCCCAAGATTTGGAGGAAATTAAGAAGCAGATTAAGGAGTTGCTGGACAAAGGTTTTATTCACCCAAGTTCTTCGCCTTGGGGATCGCCAGTACTTCTAGTGGAGAAGAAGGATGGATCATTAAGAATGGTTTTTGATTATCGAGGATTGAATGAAGTGACCATTAAGAACAAATACCCGTTGCTAGATGATCAACGACTTTTTGACCAATTGCAAGGAGCTAAGGTATTTTCCAAGATTGATTTGCGATCGAGGATACCATCGATTGAAGATTCGGGAGCAGGATATACCTAAGACGGCTTTTACCACAGTGCACGGCTGTATGAGTATACCGTTATCTGATTTGGTCTGACTAACGCCCTAGCCTATTTTATGAACATGATGAACAAGGTGTTTATGGAGTTTTTGGATAAGTTCGTCATGGTATTCATTGACGATATTTTGGTCTACTCAAAGAATGAAGAAGAACATAAGGAGCACTTGCGTTTGGTACTCGAGAAGCTCAGAGAACATCAGTTGTATGCCAAGTTCAGCAAGTGTGAGTTTTGGTTGAAAGAAGGTTGATTTCTCGGACATGTTATATCTGGAGAAGGTATAGCAGTAGACCCCACTAAATTTGCCATGGTGACAAACTGGGAAGCACCAACAACAGTTGGAGAGATCCGGAGTTTCCTTGGACTCGCAGGATACTACCGGAGATTCATTGAGAATTTCTCGAAGATTGCGAAGCCTATGACAGAATTATTGAAGAAGGATACCAAGTTTAAATGGACTGAAGAGTGTGAGGCTAGTTTCCAAGAGTTGAAGAAGCGTTTGGTTACGTCACCAGTATTAATCCTGCCAGATCAAAGCAAGGATTATGAAGTTTATTGCGACGCTTCACGTCGAGGACTTGGAGCAGTGCTTATGCAGGAGGGAAGAGTTGTCTCAAATGCGCTTCACGACAGCTTAAGCCTCATGAGTTAAATTATGCTACTCATGATTTGGAGTTAGCGACCGTAGTGCACGCTGAAGACACAGAGACATTTTCTTATTGGGAACCACTGTGAGGTGTATACGGATCACAAGAGTTTGAAGTACATCTTCACGCTTGAAGGAGTTAAATCTCAGGCGAGAGGAGATGGTTGGAACTTATTAAAGATTGCGATATGAGATTGCATTATCACCCCGGAAAGGCTAACGTGGTAGCAGACACGTTGAGCCGTAAGAGTCATGTAAACATCCTAATGACCGGAGGTTTACCAAAATAATTAGCCAAGGAATTCTGGGAGCTATGTTTGGAAATAGTTCCGAGAGGCTATGTAACAGCGTTGGAGATTCAGTTTACTTTGATGGATAAAATCAGAGAAGATCAAAGGACAGATAAGGAAGTTGCTTCTATTAAGGAGAAGATGAGCAGGGGAAAAGCAAAGGGATTTCGTGAGGATGAGCACGATACCTTATGGTTTGAGGACCGCGTTTATGTGCCAAGTGATCCAGAGATTCGGAAGTTGATTTTGCAAGAGGCACATGATTCGCCGTATTCGATCTACCCCGGAAATACTAGGATGTATTTGGATTTGAAGGATACTTTCTGGTGGACCGGGATGAAGAAAGATATTGCAGAGTATGTAGCAGTTTGTGATGTGTGTCAGAAAGTGAAGGCGGAACATCGAAGCCGCGAGATTGTTATAGCCATTGCCTATACCCGAATGGAAGTGGGATAAACTAGGCATGGATTTCATCACGGGATTGCCCAGGACCCGTTCAGGCTATGACTCAATTTGGGTTGTAGTCGATCGTTTGACGAAGGTAGCTCATTTCATTCCAGTAAAGACTACCTACATAAGTGCCAAATTGGCTAAGATATACATGACCAGGATTGTATGCTTGCATGAAGTTCCGAGGAGTATCGTATCAGATAGAGGAACCCAATTCACCTCAAAGTTACAGAGCGGTTGCGAAACTTTGGGAACCAGACGGGAGTTTAGTACAGCTTTTCATCCACAGATAGATGGACAAACCGAGAGAGTCAACCAGATTTTGGGGGATATGCTGAGAGAATGTGCCTTGGATTATGGATCAAGTTGGGATGAGAACTTTCCATATGCGAAGTTTTCTTATAACAACAGCTACCAAACCAGTTTGAAGATGGCACATTTAGAAGCCTTGTACGGAAGGAGGTGCAGAACCACGCTATTGTGGGATGATGTTGGAGACCGCCAGTTGTTTGGACCGGATTTGATTAAGGAGTCTGAACGGAAAGTAAAGTGGATTCGCGATAGGCTCAAGGTAGCGATCAAGCGGAGAAGAGCTATGCGGATTCAAAACGCATAAGGACAGAATATGACGTCGGAGGCGAGTTTATCTTCGAGTATCTCCGCTTCGAGGAGTTAAGCGTTTTGGTGTTAAAGGAAAATTAGCGCCACGTTTTGTGGGACCATATAAAGTTTTGGAGCGCATGGGAGAAGTTGCGTACAAGTTGGAATTACCCGAGGGTTTGTCAGGTGTTCACGATGTGTTCCATGTTTCTCGATTGAAGAAGTGTCACGCAGAGATGGCGGATATACCTGAGAGATAATGTGCCACTAGAGGCGATTAGGTTGAATAACGATTTGACCTATGAGCGAAACGATTAAGATTACGGAGTATGCGGCCGAGTCACCCGCAAAGAAGGTCATTAAGTTTTGCAAAGTTCGGTGGAGCCCCACACCGAGGATGAAGCCACACAGGAGCGAGAGGAAGATCTGCTTAAGGACCACCCTCACCTATTTTCTAGCCAACCCGAATCTCGAGGGCGAGATTCATGTTAAGGGGTAGGTTTGTAACATCCCAAATTTTCAATTTGGAATGTTATACATACGTCATCATTCCATATCATATTTTTGTTGCATTGTTGGCTCGATCCAAGAAATTCTACGCAACTCAAGGACCCACGGAGAGAGTTGGGGATTTCGTTATTTTCATATTTGAGTTTTCTCAAATTTTGAAAATAGGATCATTTGATTTTAATTATTTTATCTTCAATTATTTCTATTACAAAAATATGAGAGAGGGAATAAAATGACTTTCCCAAAATAAAGAAATAATGAGGATTTAATAATAAAATCAAATAAGATTTTATTTTGGAGTTTTTCACCATTTTATTTGAATTTAGAAAAATGTGCGTTTTTCAAAATTGCATTTAGGCCCCAAATAAATGTTCATCTAGTCCGTCTTGATTTTAGAAGCCGGGGAAAATTTATTTCGGGATTTTTGAAGTCCGTTCAGTATTTCTTTCGTTTGTTTTTCTGCGCGAAATTATTTTATTTTTTAAAAACGAACCGACCTACGGGCCGTACCCGAGCGGGACTCCGCCCGGGGGCAGCCTATATAAAGCGCCGCCGAGCCTGACCCACCAGCCTTGACCCACCGAAACCCTAACCCTAACCTAAGCCGCCGCCACGGACGCCGCCGTCGCGACCCGCCGCCCGAGGTTCGCCGCTGCCTCGTAAACCACACCGTCAGTTTAAAAAAAACTGATCGGTTTTTTTCGGTTTTGTCGGTTTATTTTTTTAGATCGGTTTATTTTTTCGGTTTGGTTAAATAGCGAGCGTTTGCTCGTTCGTTCGTTTTAACGAACGTGTTCGTCAGATTAGATCTAGTTAACGAACTTTCGTTCGTTAACCTGTTCGTCGTTTTTCTTTTTCTCGGATTTAATGCGCGATTTTGCTGATCGCGATTTCCGATCCGATTTTTGTTTTAGTATAACTTTTCGTTCGTTTATCGGAATCAGGCGATTCAAGCGCCCGGAGTTTTGTCTCAAAACACTCTTTCTGAATAACCAACTTAAACAAGTTTTTGCTTCTGTAAAACTTGACTTAGGTCCAGATTAGTAAAACGGAGCTGTTTTCTTTCGCCGTTTGACTTCCGTTGCTTCGTTTGATTTGATTCTTTTTGCAAACCGGAGTTCTTAAGTTGAACTTTTTGGTTAGATCTTTTGTTTGAGTTTTACCTGTGCATTAGGTGAGTACTTATTGTATGCTTGTTTGTTTGTCTGCGATAGAATACGCGAGTGCGCTTTGTTACTTGAGTCTCTAGGTTTCGCGGATCATCAGCAAGGCAAGTAACACTTTGATCATACCTTTTCTACTACCCATTTTTATTGCATTGGATCAATCCGCAAACATTGCATGATTAGGATCTAATTAAATTGTGGGACGGGAAGTAGATGAGGTAGTACCTATTACCTGTTTATTATCAAACCTTTGGTAGATACTTCTACATTTGCTTATTATGCCATGCTATGCTAGTAGACGTGGGTTGGGTGAGTGTATCCATGACAGATGTGAGATTGTTAATTAATGGTTTACTTAAGGTGGCAACTTAAACACACATCTGGGTGGATTGAGGTCACTGGTTTCCAGGATTTGCCTGTTTTTCTTCGGACCGCCACCCAGGCTCAAAGGGATCATGAGATTATTCATGCTAGAAACTTCCGTGTGCATCCACATGCTACTATGGGCTCTAGCATAGTTGATTAAGTCGTGCGAACTCTTACAGTGGTAGACTAGCTGATGTAGGGGTTGTAGGTTGGTACGGTCTACCCATTACGTAAGGTGCAAGCGCTTCTGAAAAACTATGTCTCGGTCATCCGTTTCTCAAACACCATGTAGTGCGAGCAATCAAACGAAGGAGATCGAGTCTTGTGGGGAAAAGTGCACAAACCTCTGCAGAGTGTAACAAACTAATCATGGTTAGCCATGTCCCCGGTTATGGACATCTTGAGTATCTAGTACTTGGATATCATGTGAATCTCATCATGTTACTTTAAATTAATACTGTTGGGTTTTAATAATGATTACCTTACCCTCGGATTGAGGATGCTGTCAACCATTCTCAATGTTTAACAACCACCATGATAGTTAAATAAAATTTATTCCTTTGCAGTAGGGAAAAATTGGCTTTACGCAAAAAAAACTGTAACCATAGAGCTTTCCACCAGCCAGATATGCATGTAGTATAGTTATTTCCATTATTATTCTCTATGTGTTACATTGCCAGCATATTCCATGTGCTGACCCGTTTTCGGGCTACAACGTTTCATGTTGCAGACTTTTCAGACGACGAGTAAGGTGCTTAGGTCGTGGTTCTATACTTTCGATGATGCCGTTGGAGTTGATGGACTCGCTTATCTTCCAAGCCTTCCATTGTTATCGTTTTTAGATGGCCTTAAGCCATATTTATTTTGTTAAGTTCTCTCTTGAGACATTCGATGTAATAAGTGTGTGATTGCTACTCTGTTATAAATCCTTCGAGTACTGTGTGGTGTCAGCATTACTCATCGAGGAATGACACCTGAGCACAGAGATCAGACTGTTTGAGGTCTGGTCGCTACATGTGGACTCTTTTTTTCACGTGAGGATGTGTTTGGACTTTTTTTATAGGTGGCGCGTGGACTCTTTTTAACGTGAGGAGGTGTATTTTTTGATCCTTTTTTCATAGAGAATTCTTTACGAACATCTATCGGCTAATATTGACAGTTGTTTCTAAGGCTATCAGATTAACAGATAGATGTTTCTAATTATTATGGGATTTTCTAGGTATTTATATTTTTTCTAGTAGCCCGTAAAAGATCCAATTTGTGGGCATTTTCTTTGGTTAATATTTTTTTTGGCCTGAACTGTGTCACGGGAGGTTTGGACTCTTTTTTTATAGAAAAGTGTGTGGACTCTTTTTTTCACGTGAGGAGGTGTTTGGATTTTTTATAGGTGGCGTGTGGACTCTTTTTAACGTGAGGAGGTGTATTTTCTGAACCTTTTTTCATAGAGAATTCTTTACGAACATCTATCGACTAATATGGACAGTTGTTTCTAAGGCTATCAGATTAACGAATAGATGTTTCTAATTATTGCGGGATAGATGTGCAGCTAATCAAAGTTCCAAACTGCATAACATGTCCATCGTCATTAGTTAATTTTGTGCTGATGCAACTATCATTAGCTTCTGTAGATGAGTAGAAGCTTTTTGTCAAGAGGAGTACTTGGGATGCAAAAACTAGTCCATACTTAACTATATTTTCATGGTCATGCTTTTTCCAGTGAGTCAGCATGGCTTAGTTCTTATTAACATCCTCTGTACTAGAGTTTACGTATGCTTTCTTTGACACCCTCTGTACTACAATATGTATATTTCCTTGCCGATGTGTGTGTGCTTTCTTTGAAGCACATGGGTGCCAATCAGATTAATCAATGGTGAGGATTGTTCTTGTTGATGGTGTGTGAGAGGGATGTGAAAATTCTGGCGGACTACGGAGCTCCCATGGATCTCTGGCGTTTTCATCAAAAATATTCAAAAATTTGAATTTGAACGCTACATGTATTGTTAATTAAAGCAGCAAATATTATATTTCATGCAAGGTCCTAAGCATTTAGACAAAGGTCTCGCATTCAACTCCCGCGGTTGCATTTTTTGCACTGAATTTTTGAAAAATAAAATATATAATGTATTGTAAAATTAAAACAGCCCATGTAGGGATCAAACTCTCCACCTCAGCCTTCAAACGCAGGCGCGAAGATGACCACTGTGACACTAGCAAACTGATGGATAAAATGACTATAAAACATATGTATACATAGCTTAAATAAATTTGAATTTGAAATTCATTTAATTATTTTGAATAGTAACCGCTCGGTATTTGTCGGTTCCTGTGGTAGCGCATCCCCCTCGGTACTTTTCCAGGATTTGGTAGCCAAAACCTTGGACAGTGGAGGTGCGGTTTGAGGAGGCAATTTACGATCGTGTAGTTTATAGGGACTAAAACGGATGGCTGAAGGGATTTTTTTCCTACCCTTGCAACACATATGCATATTTCCCTAGATGGCGGAGACATCAGCCGCCTGCCACCCCAAAGTAACACTGAGTGGGGGGCCTTTTAGACTGGATGCTCAGGCAGCTGAGCCTCGCCATGGATGCACACATCGTGCCGATGTGTGCTCCCCTAAGGTTAATTATTGGGTATAGCAGGACTTGGAGCCCAGGATGCACATTGGGTGGCTAGCCGAGGCCTCGAAGACCTTCGCAACTGTGTTTGGCATCCTGTAGGCCCTGCGCTCACCGAAGCTACCATGCCTTGCCGATCCATTACAGTGAAGCCAAACGTCCGGGCTTCATGACGGAGCTAAGGCGGATTACTGTCAAGATCTTAGGCAATTACGCATTCATGCCTAAAAGGTGTCAACCAAGATGTAGTTGCGAAGGAAAAGAAATGATATGCAATCCTTTTATGTTTTCTTTTTTGCCCATTCTCGCTATCTTGATAGTGTTTTATAGTTGGATCTCCCGTTGCAACGCACGGGCAATTTTCCTAGTAACATAGTAAAGGGAGCTAATAGAGAATTGCCTAGAAGTGGTAAGGAGACAGATTAGTTTGTCACTATCATTACTCAAAGACACATCAAAACATTTTTGACTTAGCATATCACACTGATCCTTCCTACCGCCTACCATAGCTATACGAAAATTTAGGTTATCCACACCCCCTGTAAAAACCCTCATGCACCGTGATGTTTTGATCTAACATTATGGAATAGAGCCAAGGGAAGCATAAGGCAAATTTGCTATGTCCATTCCATTGCTCCTCCCAAAGCCTGGTTTTCTTACCATCACCAATCTGGATTCTATACCAACTCCAAAAGAAAATCTTCACCACCATTAAGCCTTGCCAGAAATGGTTTTCTCCAAGCCTAGGGTCCACCTGGTCTGCAGTCTCATGGGGTAAAAAAAATTCTAAGGTTGTCTAGCCGGAGCCTATCACTACTAAAAGGTGACACCTGACAAGTAAAGTTGTATTCATAATCTGCAAGTTAAGTATTGATGTCTACTACGCAACTTTTATTCTTGTCGACTCTGTTGGGCCTCCAAGCGCAGAGTTTTGTAGGACAACAACAAAGTTCTCTCAAGTGGATGACCTAAGGCTTATCAACCCGTGGGAGGTGTAGAATGAAGATGGTCGCTCTCAAATACAAGCAATGTCTTATGTCCCCATATTGGTATGGCGAGCTGCTATACAAACGGTTTTTAACCCCTTTCCGCGACGGCATTTTTAACTTTGGTCTAATCACTCAGAGAAATACCTACCGTAGCTATGCTGCATCATCCCTTCCTCTTTGGGGAATTACCGACGTAGTTCAAGCCGCATCAAAAGGAATTTCTGGCGCCATTGCCGGGGAGACATCATCAACATCTACCAGGTTCGTAATCACAAATCTTATCTCTTTGCAATTTACATTATTTGCCATTTGTCTCTCGTTTTCATCTCCCCCACTTCACAGAAATTTTCCTTTTTATTTGCCTTCTTTTTTGTTCGCTTTTTCTCATTAGATCTCTTGTTTGCTTCTGTTGCCATGTGTCTTCTATTTGCTTGCATCTTTGCTTGCTAAAAATCTACTGATATGGATCCTCATCCACTTGCTAATCTTTTCAAAAGATCCAATTATGATGAACCAATTTCTAATGAATTGAGTTCACTAGAGTATCTTTATGAAGTTTTTCATGAATCTGAAATTATGATGAAGTGTTAAACGAATAAATTTATAAAGTGATGCATGATATATAGCTCCTTGAATGAAAAACATGACTGCAATGATGTTATTGTAAATTCTTTTAATGTCAATTGTGTTAGTGATATGCAAAACCCCAAGCTTGGGGATGCTTGTTTTGTTATGTTAACTACTTGTTGCAATGATCATGATTGGGGTGATAATGATTCTTATGATCTTGAAAATGTATTTAAATCTCATGATGAATATGAATATGCTTGTGATAATATTAAAAGTGGGTTTGGAAGAGTGTCAACTTTAGCTAAAAATAATCCCACATATTTGGAGAGTATTCAATCTTATGAATTTTTTGATAAAAGTGGGCTTAGAGAGGCCATGACTTTATTTGATGATAATCCAACTATTTTGGAAGAGAGCCAACTTTGCATTCATGTGGATCATGAAGAGAATATTTTATGTGATAGTTATATCGTGAAATTTGTTTATGATCCTACACATAATTATTATGAGAGAGAAAAATATGGTTGTGGAAATTTTCATGTTACTAAATTATCTATCATTATGTTGAAACGTCAATGTTTTATTCCTCTTATTTGTATATGTTAGATGTTTCTTGTCTTGACAATTGGTTTGCTTATAAAATTCCTATGCATAGGAAGTATGTTAGACTTAAATTTGTTTGTCACATGTATCACGATGCTCTCTTTGTACTTCAATTCTTGTCTTTTATGTGAGCATCATTGAATCCTATGCCTAACTAGGGGCATAAAACGGTAGCGCTTGTTGGGAGGCAACCCAATGAATAAAATTTATTTTTGCCTATTTCTTTTTGTTCTTGAGTGTTTGCACAATTATGCTACTGTTATGATTGTGTTTTTCATGTTTTAATTAGTGTTTGTGCCAAGCAAAGCCTTTGGGGTCATGTTGGGTGATAGTTGATTTGATCTTGTTGAAAAATAGAAACTTTTGCGTCCATTAAAACAATTTTCATTTTTAACAGAAGCATGATAAAATACTGATTTTTGTACACAAGATTGATATACAGCCACGTTTTCCTAATATTTCATAATTGCTGGAGTTACAGAAGTATTGGAAGTTTTCAGATTACCACACACTGTTCTGTTTTTGTCAGATTCTGTTTTCTTTGCGTTATGTGCTTATTTTGATGAATCTATGGTTTGTATTGGAGGGTATAAGTTATAGAAAAGTTGGAATATAGTAGATGTAATGCAAGAATAAAATATGAATGGGTTTGCAGCAGTACTATAGTAGTGATTTGCTTTGTTATACTAACAGATCTCACGAAGGTTTTGTTGAGTTTTGTGTGATTGAAGTTTTCAAGTTTTGGGTGAGATCACGATGTATTAAGGAATAAGGAGTAAGTAAAGCCTAAGCTTGGGGATGCCCCATGACATCCCAAGCTATTATCTAAAAGAGAAGCAATCAACTAAGCTTGGGGATGCCCGAGTGACATCCCCTCTTTCTTCTAACGACCATCGGTTTTTTACTTGGAGCTATATTTTTATTCGTCACATATCATGAGTTGTGCTTGGAGAGTCTTGTATAATATGAATCTTTGCTTGTTTTGCTTTTTATTTTAAGTCATCTATCCTTGCTGGACACACCTATTTGAGAGAGCCAAAATTATGCTATGATTTCTTAGAATTGATCTCTATGCTTCACTTAAATCTTTTTGAGCTATGGAATTGCTCTAGTGCTTCACTTATATCTTTTTGAGCACGGTGTGCTTTTTTTTGAAGAAATGCTCTCATGCTTCACTTAAATTTATTTGAGAGTTAGTATTTTTTTTGAAATTCTCTCATGCTTCACTTAAATTATTTTGAGAGAAGAAAATTTTTATGCTCATGTTCTTCACTTAGATTTGTTTGAGCTATCAAAAGCGACATATGAAATTGGTCCCAAAGTGATAGATATTCAAGAGGGGTATAATATAAACTTTCATGAAGATCATTGGATAAAATAAACTTGGTTCCTTGTAATAGTTTTGTGATATGATGATAAAATATGTGACTCTTGTTGATGAGTAATTATGCTTTAGTAAGAATATTGATTTTAAGGTTTGTGATTCCCTATGCAAGCACGAAAGTCAGTAGTTATGCAATGGAATTATATCCTACTTGTGGTGCATTATTCGGTGTTAGTTATGCTTAATGCTCTCTTATGAGATTTTTCGTTTCTTGGTTGGATGCTTCTCAATCTTTTGCTAGCCTTCATTTGCACTAAGTATGATCACTACTTGTGCATCCAAAATCCTTAAACCAGTTTTGCCATATGACTCCACTATACCTGCCTATATGCGGCATTTTCGTGCCGTTCTAAGCAAATTTGTATGTGAAATCTCTAATTTTCAAAAATAATTTTCTCTTTTGTGTGCTCGTACCGCTCATGAAATGGTAGGGGGTGGTTGATATGTTTCCATGCTAGATGTGTTATTCTCAAGATGAGTGTTTATTCACTTGTCCATGCACGAGAGTACGACAAAGGTACTAGGGATGCCCAGTCCCGAAATGAAAAATGAATTTACTTTATGTTGTCAAATAATAAATTCTTTGGAAAGTGTTGGAAATGACGACACCTGTGGATTCGGTTAGCCGTGGAATGTGGAAGTATGGTGGAAAAATGAATAAACTTTATTTTTTGCTTGGGAATCGCCTATGATATATCTAGCATGGAAAGTATTGGGAACTATTCGATCGTTTTCGTTGACAGGAAAAGCATGCCACCCAAATTTCTTTATCTCTATCTTTTTCGCTTTGAGCTCTGGCACCTCTACAAATCCCTACTTCCCTCTGTGAAGGGCCTTTCTTTTACTTTATGAAATTTTTATTTTTATTTGAGTCTCCATCTTCTCTTATAAAGCACCAACTAAGGGGCACTACGATCATACTTGAGCATTTTGGTGTAGCTAATATGCGAGTGTGTTTCATGAATGGATCAACGATTGAGCATAATGGGCTAGGGATAACTTGCTTTAGTGTTGATATTTTGAAAGACATGGTTCCTTGTTGATATGCTTGAGTATTGAAATCTTCATGTCAAAACTAGGCTATTCCTTTGAATCATATAAAAGTCCAAATGCCCATGCTACAAAGAAAATAATATGTGATGAACATGTTAGGCAGCATTCCACATCAAAATTCCGTTTTTATCATTACCTACTCGAGGACGAGCAGGAATTAAGCTTGGGGATGCTGATACTTCTCCAACGTATCTATAACTTTTTATTGTTCCATGCAGTTATATTATCATTCTTGGATGTTTTACAATCATTTTATAGCAACTTTATATCATTTTTTGGAACTAACCTATTGACATAGTGCCCAGTGCCAGTTGCTGTTTTTTGCTTCACAGAAAATCAATACCAAACGGAGTCCAAACGCAGCGAAACTTTTTGGAGATTTTTTTCTGGGCCCGAAGACACACGTTGGGCCAAATAAGTACCAGAGGGGTGCCCCGAGGGGGTCAAAACCCACCTGGGCGCGCCTGGAGGCCCAGGCGCGCCCTGGTGGGTTGTGCCCACCTCGGTGGCCTCCCTCACTGCCTCTTTGCTCTATAAATACCCCAATATGCCAAAAACCCTAGGGCATCGACGAAAATCAATTCCAGCCGCCGCAAGTTCCAGAAACAACAGATCCAATCTAGACACCATCATGGAGGGGTTCACCATCCTCATTGGTGCCTCTCCGATGATGTGTGAGTAGTTCATTGTAGACCTACGGGTCTGTAGTTAGTAGCTAAATGGCTTCCTCTCTCTCTTTTGATTCTCAATACAATGGTCTCTTGGAGTTCTATTTGATGTAACTCTTTTTTGCGTGTGTTTGTTGGGATCTGATGCACTTTGAGTATATGATCAGATCTATGTTTTTATCCATGAAATTTATTTGAGTCTTTTAATCTCTTATATGCATGATTACTTATAGCCTCGTAGTTCTTCTTCGAATCTTTGGTTTAGTTAGGCCGACTAGATCAATTTTCCTTGCCATGGGAAGAGGTGATTTGTGATGGGTTCGATCTTACGGTGCTCGATCCCAGTGACAGAAGGGGAAACGACACGTATGTATTGTTGCTATTAAGGATAACAAGATGGGGTCTATTCCTATATGAGTAGATCTTGTCTACATCATGTCATCTTTCTTATTGCATTACTCCATTTCTCCATGAACTTAATACACTAGATGCATGCTGGATAGCGGTCGATGTGTGGAGTAATAGTAGTAGATGAAGGCAGGAGTCGGTCTACTAATCATGGACGTGATGCCTATATAATGATCATTGCATGGATATCGTCATGAGTATTTAAAGTTCTATCAATTGCCTAACAGTAATCTATTTACCCACCATATGCTATTTTTCTCGAGAGAAGCCACTAGTGAAATCTACGGCCCCGGGTCTCTTCTTTATCACATTTGCTTTCGAGATCTATTTTTGTTTGCTTTCATTTTCAGATCTATTAATCCAGAAACCCAAAAATACCTTGCTGCAATTTTTATTTATTTATTTTATCTCACGTTCCCGTGAGATCTATTTATCCAATCTACTACAAATTTTACCTATCTTTTACCCGGGAGGGATTGACAACCCCTCTTTTACGTCGGGTTGCAAGTATTTGTTCTTTGTGTGCAGGTGCCATTCACGTAGTGTTGCGTGGTTCTCCTACTGGTTCGATAACCTTGGTCTCATCACTGAGGGAAATACCTACCATAGTTATGCTGCATCATCCCTTCCTCTTTAGGGAAATACTGACATAGTTCAAGCCGCATCAAAGGTGTATTTGTCTTTTCAAAAGTCAAAAGTGTGCATGTTTGACCAAGTTTTTAGAAAAATATATTAACATCCAAAATACCAAATTTATATGATTTGATCCATCATGAATAGTAGTTTCATATTTTATCTACTAGATATTATGGATGTTGATATTTTATTCTATAATCTTGGTCAAACCTTCAAATGGTTGACTTGCATGGAAACCAATACACCTTATATTCTAGAACGGATGGAGTACATTGGAGTACAACATCATATAGCTTCAGCACTCAGCTACCATATTACACAACTGCACCAGCACCAAGTTTCACATGAAACATCTATAACCTTTCGAAATTAGCATCATAGATGGTACATAGAGAGATGAATCTCATCTGGAAAACTACTGAAGCGGAAGGCGAATATTGAGTCTTCATTGATGTTGAAGGTCTTTGCAACTTTAGGCCAGTGCCTGTGGATGATTGACCGTCCATCCTTCATCCTCTTCAGGAAGACTTCAATATTGAACAGTGAGTGTTGTATGAATACCTTCCTCGCCTCCTGACCATACTGGTGGTTTGAGAGGTAATCATCAGTGAACTACTTTGGAAAGGCCTGAAAACAAGGATGTGCATAAATATCTTCTCGAGATTTGAAATGGCGCAAAGGAATAAAAAAGACAAGGTATAATAGTTAGTACCATCATGTAGTGAACTGATGTCTTCTTCATTATGCAGACAAAGATCTTATTATTTTTTGTCGCTGCTTTCTTTATCCTAACAATCTTTCTGAGTTTATTGACTTGACTGATATTCATGGACAACTCATTTCCCCATATGCAAAAGGGTCGAATAGTGGGTCAAAACCTCTGACAGCAGGACCTACATGTGCAAGACCAAATTGTTAAAAACATAAATATTAGAATGGTTCCTACAGTTGCACAATAATGTGCTATTTGACAAAGGACCATGCATGTGCAAATATCGATTGTAAACTTAAGTGTTTCCCATTGTTTCCCTGCAACACATATAAGGTAGTTAGTGATCAGTTTAAGTGAGGGTTGGCATGCTATCAGGAAAATATATTGATGAAAAATAAACACATTGCATATTTATCAGATTAATTCGAGCCACATGGAAAACCCATTTATCCAAACCAAGCATGATTAAGAACTAGGAAATATAGAAATTTTATATGTTTCTCATGTATTAAGTGCAGCCAAATTCAATTTATTCCTCACATGAATAATAATACAAAATTCTACCCACAACAATTGGACATCGCATTGCAGAATTGAACCAGGCAGTTAACTAAACACCACACCAAATGAACCAAACATTATCTGAGCACCATATTGCACAATATAACATACTTCTAATAGAAGATCAGACAGTTAACCAAAACAAGCATGCTTAACAACTTGGAGATATAGCAATTGTATTTGTTTCTCATGTATTTAGTACAACCAAATTTGATTTGTTTCTCACGTGGTATACAATAACAAAATGCACCCGCAACAATTGAACATCACATTGCAGAATTGAACCAAACAGTTAACTAAACACCACAACATTGCTTTGCATGATCATGTAGTTGACATTGTATTTGCGGCAAAGCCACCGTTCAAAATTCTTTCATAAATGTCACTCTTGATTCATTGCACATCCCGGTACACCGCCGGAGGCATCCACATCGAGTCATATTTTGTTCTAAGTATCGAGTTGTAAGTAAATAAAAGTGTGATGATCTTCATTATTGGAGCATTGTCCCATGTGAGGAAATGATGATGGAGAC
This sequence comes from Aegilops bicornis, assembly GCA_021605145.1. Lineage (NCBI taxonomy): Eukaryota > Viridiplantae > Streptophyta > Magnoliopsida > Poales > Poaceae > Aegilops > Aegilops bicornis. Next base: position 609,491,702 of record CM038669.1, on the reverse strand, counting down.
TACAATTCCCCCACAAGTTGGGATGAGACCCCGGACGAAACAAAGAGGCCAAAACATGAGATAAGGCCCAAATAGAAAAAATGAGAGAAAAGAGAGAATGAGCAATGCTACTATCCTTTTACCACACTTGTGCTTCAAAGTAGCACCATGATCTTCATGATAGAGAGTCTCCTATGTTATCACTTTCATATACTAGTGGGAAATTTTTCATTACAGAACTTGGCTTGTATATTCCAATGATGGCCTTCCTCAAATTGCCCTAGGTCTTCGTGAGAAAGCAAGTTGGATGCACACCCACTTAGTTTCCTTTTTGAGCTTTAATAAACTTATAGCTCTAGTGCATCCGTTGCATGGCAATCGCTACTCACTCACATAGATACCTATTAGTGGGCATCTCCATAGCTCGTTGATATGCCTAGTTGATGTGAGATTGTAACCTTCTTTTTGTCTTCTCCACAACCACCTTTATTCCACCCATAGTGCTATGTCTATGGCTCAAGCTCATGTATTGCGTGAAAGTTGAAAAAGTTTGAGAACATCAAAAGTATGAAACAATTGCTTGGCTTGTCATCGGGGTTGTGCATGATTTAAATACTTTGTGTGATGAAGATGGAGTATAGCCAGACTATATGATTTTGTAGGGATAAGCTTTCTTTGGCCATGTTATTTTGAGAAGACATAATTATCTTGTTAGTATGCTTGAAGTATTATTATTTTTATGTCAATATTAAAGTTTTGTTTTGAATCATACGGATCTGAACATTCATGCCAAAATAAAGAAAATTACATGGATAAATATGTTAGGTAGCATTCCACATCAAAAATTCTATTTTTATCATTTACCTACTCGAGGACGAGCAGGAATTAAGCTTGGGGATGCTTGATACGTCTCCAACGTATCTATAATTTTTGATTGTTCCATGCTATTATATTATCTGTTTTGGATGTTTTATATGCATTAATATGCTATTTTATATTATTTTTGGGACTAACCTATTAACCTAGAGCCCTGCGCTAGTTTTTGTTTTTCCTTGTTTTAGAGTTTCGCAGAACAGTAATACCAAACGGAGTCCAAACGGAATGAAACTTTTGTGATGGTTTTTTTGGACTAGAGGACTTGGAGTACATGCCAGGGAAGCCACGAGGCGGCCACAAAGATGGAGGGTGCGCCCCCATCCTTGTGGGCCCCTCGTGACTCCACCGACCTATTTATTCTGCCTATATATTCTCAAATATCCCAAAACCTACCAGGAGAGCCACGAAAACAATTTTCCGTCGCCGCAACCTTCTGTACCCGTGAGATCCCGTCTAGGGGCCTTTTTCGGCGTCCTGCCGGAGGGGGATTCGATCATGGAGGGCTTCTACATCAACACCATTGCCTCTCCGATTAAGCGTGAGTAGTTTACCTCAGACCTACGGGTCCATAGCTAGTAGCTAGATGGATTCTTCTCTCTCTCTTTGATTCTCAATACCATGTTCTCCTTGATGTTCTCGGTGATCTATTCGATGTAATACTCTTTTGCGGTGTGTTTGCTGAGATCCGATGAATTGTGAATTTATGATCAGCTTATCTATGAATATTATTTGAACCTTCTCTGAATTCCTATATGCATGATTAGATATCGTTGCAAGTCTCTTCAAACTATCGGTTTGGTTTGGCCAACTAGATTGATTTTTCTTGAAATGGGAGAAGTGCTTAGCTTTGGGTTCAATCTAGCGGTGCTCGATCCTAGTGACAGAAGGGGAACTGACGCGTATTGTATTGTTGCCATTGAGGATAACAAGATGTGGTTTTCATCATATTGCTTGAGTCTATCCCGCTACATCATGTCATCTTACTTAACGTGTTACTCTATTCTATGACCTTAATACTCTAGCAGGCATGAGTCGGTCGATGTGTGGAGTAATAGTAGTAGATGAAGGCAGGAGTCGGTCTACTTGATACGGACGTGATGCCTATATTCATGATCATTGCCTTAGATATCGTCACAACTTTGCGCTTTTCTGTCAATTGCTCGGCAGTAATTTGTTCACCCACCGTAATATTTTCTATCTTGAGAGAAGCCTCTAGTGAAACCTATGCCCCCCGGGTCTACTTTCCATCATATAAGTTTCCGATCTACAATTTTAGTTTCCGATTTACTTCCTTTGCAATCTTTTAATTTCCATTCCATAAACGAAAAATACCAAAAATATTATTTTACCATTTATCTATCTCTATCAGATCTCACTTTGCAAATAACCGTGAAGGGATTGATAACCCCTTTATCGCGTTGGGTGCAAGTTGGTGTTTGTTTGTGTAGGTATTCGGTGACTTGCGCGTTGTCTCCTACTGGATTGATACCTTGGTTCTCAAAAGCTGAGGGAAATACTTACTCTAGTTTGCTGCATCACTCTTTCCTCTTCAAGGAAAAAACCAACGCAAGCTCAAGAAGTAGCAGGAAGAATTTCTGGCGCCGTTTCCGGGGAGATCTACGCCAAGCCAAGACATACCAAGTACCCATCATAAACTCTCATCTATCACATTACATTATTTGCCATTCGCCTCTCGTTTTGCTCTCGCCCACTTCTAAAACGATTTTCGAAAAGATTTTCCTTTTCTTTGCCCCTCTTCCATTCGTCTTCTTCACTTTCTTTTTGTGTGCTCGTGTGTTGGATCGCTTGCTTTGCCGCAATGGCTCCACCAAAAAACGTTGATCCTCACCTTAGGAGGTTGGACAAAATTGAGCATAGCGTTAGAAGCTTCATGTCTTTGCAATTTGAGCACAATAATTTCTTTAGAAACGAGCTCAAGGAGCAGAATAGTTTTATGGAATACATGGATAAAGAGCTTGATGATATGTCCAAGGAATTTTATGGCTTGAAATCTCAGTTTGCTCATCTTGAAAATTTAGTAGGCTAAATTTCTGATAAGCAAGCTACCTTGGTAAATAAGATGGCCGCTAAACCAGAATTTTTAAATAATGATGACGATCTTAAAGTGATTGATGTGAATCCTATTGAATCTTTATTTTCCAATATAAATCTTGATAAAGATGGGACTGGAGATGATTCAAGTTTAATTAAAAGGCGTCCCAATGATTCGAAGTTTTTAGATCTTGATGCAAAAATTGATAAAAGTGGGATTGGAGAGGTCAAAACTTGAGATAGCAATGAACCCACTCTTTTGGATTTCAAGGAATTTAATTGTGATAATTGTTCTTTAATAGATTGTATTTCCTTGTTGCAATCCATGTTGAATTCTCCTCATTCTTATAATGAAAACAAAGCTTTTACTAAACATATCGTTGATGTTATGATGAAATCTTTTGAAGAAAAGCTTGAATTGGAAGTTTCTCCCTAAAAACTTTATGATGAGTGGGAACCTACTATTAAGAATAAGATCAAAGATTATGAGTGCCATGCTTTGTGTGATTTGGGTGCTAGTGTTTCCACGATTCCAAAAACTCTGTGTGATGTGTTAGGTTTCAGTGAATTTGATGATTGTTCTTTAAATTTGCATCTTGCATCTTGCGGATTCCACTATTAAGAAACCTATGGGAAGGATTAATGATGTTCTTATTGTTGCAAATAGGAATTATGTGACCGTAGATTTCTTTGTTCTTGATATAGATTGCAATCCTACATGTCCTATTATTCTTGGTAGACCTTTCCTTAGAACGATTGGTGCAATGATTGATATGAAAGAAGGAAACATTAGATTTCAATTTCCATTAAGGAAAGGTATGGAACAATTTTCAAGAAAGAAAATTAAATTGCCTTATGAGTCTATTATGAGAGCCACTTATGGATTGCATACCAAAGATGATAATACTTAGATCTATTCATGTTTTATGCCTAACTAAGGGCGTTAAACGATAGCACTTGTTGGGAGGCAACCCAATTTTATTTTTGTTCTTTGCCTTTTGTTCCTGTTTTGCAATGAATAATTCATCTAGCCTCTGGTTAGATGTGGTTTTGTGTTTTAATTAGTGTTTGCGTCAAGTAAGACCTTTGGGATAGCTTATGGTGATAGTTGTTTTGATCCTACTGAGAAATAGAAACTTTTGCACCCAGGAAAATAATTTCCCTAATTCACAGAAGCGTGATTTTGATCTAATTCTTTTTGCACTGGATTGGCACACAAATTTCGCAGGTTGTCCTAATTTGTCTGAATTTTTGGAGTTGTAGAAGTATTCGAGAATTACAGATTGCTACAGACTATTATGTTTTTGACAGATTCTGTTTTCTATGGGTTGTTTGCTTATTTTGATGAATCTATGGCTAGCATCAGGGTATGAACCATGGAAAAGTTGGAATACAGTAGATATTAAACCAATATAAATAAAGAATGAGTTCAGAACAGTACCTAAAGTGGTGATTTATTTTCTTATACTAACGGAGCTTGTGAGATTTTCTGTTGAGTTTTGTGTTGTGAAGTTTTCAAGTTTTGGGTAAGGATTTGATGGACTATGGAATAAAGAGTGGCAAGAGCCTAAGATTGGGGATGCACAAGGCACCCCAAGGTAATATTCAAGGAAAAACAAGAGCCTAAGCTTGCGGATGCCCCGGAAGGCATCCCCTCTTTCGTCTTCGTCTATCGGTAACTTTACTTGAGGCTATATTTTTATTGACCACATGATATGTGTTTTGCTTGGAGCGTCTTGTATGATTTGAGTCTTTCATTTTTAGTTTGCCACAATCATCCTTGCTGTACACACCTTTTGAGAGAGACACACATGAATCCTGATTATTAGAATACTCTATGTGCTTCACTTATATCTTTTGAGCTAGGCAATTTTGCTCTAGTGCTTCACTTATATCTTTTGAGCTAGGAAATTTTGCTCTAGTGCTTCACTTATATCTTTTTAGAGCACGACGGTGGTTTTATTTTATAGAAATTGATGAATTCTCATGCTTCAATTATATTATTCTGAGAGTCTCTAAATAGCATAGTAATTTGCTTTGGTTATAAACTTAGCCCTAATATGATAGGCATCCAATAGGGATATAATAAAAAATTTCATATTAAGTGCATTGAATACTATGAGAAGTTTGATTCCTTATGATTGTTTTGAGATATGAAGATGGTGATATTAGAGTCATGCTAGTGATTAGTTATGAATTTGAGAAATACTTGTGTTAAAGTTTGTGATTCCCATAGCATGCACGTATGGTGAACCGTTATGTGATGAAGTCAAAGCATGATTTATTTATTGATTGTCCTCCTTATGAGTGGTGGTCGGGGACGAGCGATGGTCTTTTCCTACCAATCTATCCCCTAGAACGCAGCGTAGTACTTCATTTTGATAATAGATTTTTGCAATAAGTATATGAGTTCTTTATGACTAATGTTGAGTCCATGGATTATACGCACTCTCACCCTTCCACCATTTCTAGCCTCTCTTGCACCGCGCAAATTTCACCGGTACCATAAACCCACCATATAACTTCCTCAAAACAGCCACCATACCTACCTATTATGGCATTTCCATAGCCATTCCGAGATATATTGCCATGCAACTTTCCACCGTTCCGTTTGTTATGACACGCTCCATCATTTTCATATTGCTTTGCATGATCATGTAGTTGACATTGTATTTGTGGCAAAGCCACCATTCAAAATTCTTTCATACATGTCACTCTTGATTCATTTCACATCCTGGTACACCGCCAGAGGCATCCACATAGAGTCATATTTTGTTCTAAGTATCAAGTTGTAATTCTTGAGTTGTAAGTAAATAAAAGTGTGATGATCTTTATTATTAGAGCATTGTCCCATGTGAGGAAAGGATGATGGATACTATGATTCCCCCACAAGTCGGGATGAGACTCCGGACGAAAAAAAGAGGCCAAAAAAATGAGAGAAGGCCCAAATAAAAAAAATGAGGGAAAAGAGAGAAGGGGCAATGCTACTATCCTTTTACCACACTTGTGCTTCAAAGTAGCACCATGATCTTCATGATAGAGAGTCTCCTATGTTATCACTTTCATATACTAGAGAGAATTTTTCATTATAGAACTTGGCTTGTATATTCCAATGATGGGCTTCCTCAAATTGCCCTAGGTCTTCGTGAGCAAGCAAGCTGGATGCACACCCACTTAGTTTCCTTTTTGAGCTTTCATAAACTTATAGCTCTAGTGCATCCATTGCATGGCAATCCCTACTCACTCACATTGATATCTATTAATGGGCATCTCCATAGCCTGTTGATAAGCCTAGTTGATGTGAGACTATCTCCTTCTTTTTGTCTTCTCTACAACAACCTTCTATTCCACCTATAGTGCTATGTCCATGGCTCACGCTCATGTATGCGTGAAAGTTGAAAAAGTTTGAGAACATCAAAAGTATGAAACAATTGCTTGGCTTGTCACCGGGCTTGTGCATGATTTAAATAGTTTGTGTGATGAAGACGGAGTATAGCCAGACTATATGATTTTGTAGGGATAAACTTTCTTTGGCCATGTTGAGAAGACATAATTGTCTTGTTAGTATGCTTGAAGTATTATTGTTTTTATGTCAATATTAAAGTTTTGTTTTGAATCATACGGATCTGAACATTCATGCCACAATAAAGAAAATTACATGGATAAATATGTTAGGTAGCATTCCTCATCAAAAATTCTATTTTTATCATTTACATACTCGAGGACGAGCAGGAATTAAGCTTGGGGATGCTCGATACATCTCCAACGTATCTATAATTTTTTATTGTTCCATGCTATTATATTATCTATTTTGGATGTTTTATATGCATTAATATGCTATTTTATATTACTATTGGGACTAACCTATTAACCTAGAGCCCAGTGCCAGTTTCTTTTTTCCCCTTGTTTAGAGTTTCGCAGAAATGGAATACCAAACGGAGTCCAAACGAAATGAAACTTTCACGATGATTTTTTGGACCAGAAGACATCGAGAGGACTTGGAGTACACGTCAGGGAAGCCATGAGGCGGCCACAAGAATGGAGGGCGCACCCCCACCCTTGTGGGCCCCTCGTGACTCCACCAAGCTATTTCTTCCGCCTATATATTCTCAAATATCCCAAAACCTACCAGGAGAGCCATGAAAACACTTTTCCACCGCCGCAACCTTCTGTACCCGTGAGATCCCATCACAGGGGCCTTTTAGGCGTCTGCCGAGGGGGGGGGATTCGATCACGGAGGGCTTCTACATCAACACCATTGCCTCTCTGATGAAGTGTGAGTAGTTTACCTCAGACCTACGGGTCCATAGTTAGTAGCTAGATGGCTTCTTCTCTCTCTTTGATTCTCAATACCATGTCCTCCTTGATGTTCTTGGAGATCTATTCGATGTAATACTCTTTTGCAATGTGTTTGCCGAGATCTGATGAATTGTGAATTTATGATCATTTTATCTATGAATATTATTTGAATCTTCTCTGAATTCTTATATGCATGATTTGATATCTTTGCAAGTCTCTTTGAACTATAGGTTTTGTTTGGCTAACTAGATTGGTTTTTCTTGAAATGGGAGAAGTGCTTAGCTTTGGGTTCAATCTTGCGTTGCTCGATCCTAGTGATAGAAGGGGAACCGACACGTATTGTATTGCTGCCATCGAGGATACAAGATGGAGAATTCATCATATTGCTTGAGTCTATCCCGCTCATCTTACTTAATGCGTTACTCTGTTCTATGAACTTAATACTCTAGATGCAGGCAGGAGTCGGTCGATGTGTGGAGTAATAGTAGTAGATGCAGGTAGGAGTCGATCTACTTGATACGGACGTGATGCCTATATTCATGATCATTGCCTTAGACATCGTCATAACTTTGCACTTTTCTGTCAACTGCTCGGCAATAATTTGTTCACCCACCATAATTTTTCTATCTTGAGAGAAGCCTCTAGTGAAACCTATGGCCCCCGGATCTACTTTCCATCATATAAGTTTTGGATCTAAAATTTTAGTTTCCGATTTACTTCCTTTGCAATCTTTTACTTTTCATTCCATAAACCAAAAATACGAAAAATATTATTTTACCGTTTATCTATCTCTATCAAATCTCACTTTGCAAATAACAGTGAAGGGATTGACTACCCCTTTATCGCGTTGGGTGCAAGTTGGTGTTTGTTTGTGTAGGTATTCGGTGACTTGCGCGTTGTCTCCTACTGGATTGATACCTTGGTTCTCAAAAGCTGAGGGAAATACTTACTCGACTTTGCTGCATCACCCTTTCCTCTTCAAAGGAAAAAACAACGCAAGCTCAAGAAATAGCAGACAACTTGGAAAAATAGCAATTGTATTTGTTTCTCATGTATTTTGTACAGATAAATTTGATTTATTTCTCACATGGAAGACAATACAAAATTGCACCCTGAAGAATTGAACATCACATTGTAGAATTGAACCAAACAGTTATCTGGACATGACAACTAATTAACCAAACAGTTAATAAGTGAGCACCACATTGCATGACCAATAGAACATATACACTAGAGCAACAGATTGCATGGTAAAAGTAGATAGGACAATTCTCTAGAATTTCTGAAGGAAAGGCAGGAGCAGCACATGCAATGGGTAAACCGAGCATGCTTAACCGGCATAATGAGATAATAAGACAAGCTACTCCTCATCGTCGGAGATATTGATGATCATTGGCTCCTTGGACATGGAAGAGGGTGAGTCCTCCACATCGTGGGTGCCCTCCTCATAGTGGTGAGTTGCATGAGCCGCTCCGGGCACCAACCTGTTGTCTCTCGAGTTGAGGTAAGCACGGGCACACAGAGAAAACACCTCGTAGTATTCGTCGAAGGCACCGACGGTGGCCTCGAGAAAACACCTCGAACTTCGTTTAAAGAAGCCAACCGCGTCGCGGCATCGGCACGTGAGGCGCTGATGGTGGCCTCGACGGTGAGGTGCTCCTCCAAGATCTAGGGGCCGGCACGAATGGCAGCCATCGCGACCTCATCCGTGCGTGCGGCCGCGATTTGCTTCTCCGCCTCCAAATGCTCCTTGAGCTCTTGGCTATACTGCATGCACCATGGCTTAGGGCGGCACTTATTTGGGGGAGGGGTCAGTGATTTGGGTGGAAGGTGTTGCGCCGGCGGTCGGGGCATGTGGGATGTGGAAGGAGGAGGATGGGGGTCAGGTGTAGATTACCTGCCTAGATCGACTAGGCCGAGCAGCATGAAGGAAGATCATCGGCGAGGAGGTGGCGCTGCAAGCAAGGAGTGAAGGTTTGAACTTGGAAAGGAAGGCAGAAATCGGGGAAATGTGGCTTTTGGTAAGGGGGAGGGGGAGGGGAGGTAGATATTTCCGCGGAAGCCGAAAATTTTGGATCGATGCAACAAAAAGACTGGCGCGCAAAGTGTCATCAAACACGGTCCCTTATTCAACACTGTATACGATATCTGAACATCACAAACTATTCATATATCTTACCCCGTGTGCGATGACACTACTAGGAAAATGGCTATAGCTAATATGGACATTAATGGCGCACCATGTATGTGGTGCGCCACTGCTATATAGCAGTGGCGCACCAGATACAGGTATGCCATTAATGTCCTCATTACTAATGGCACACCTGGTGTGTGGTGCGCCATTACTAGTTTTGAAAAAAAACTAGTAATGGTGCACTGTCCACTAGTGCGCCATTAATTGTTAGCAGTGGCGCACCAGGGGATAGTGCGCCATTACTAGTTTTAACTAGTAATGGCGCACTGTCCACTGGTGCGCCACTACTAACATGTTTTTTTTTCAAAACTAGTAATAGCGCACCACATACCAGGTGCGCCATTAGTAACCATATTTTGGATAGCCACCTACCACACACACTTTCCCCACTTCAATCTCTCCACCTCTACCTAGCTTGGTCTCGGCTGCCTCCTCCTCCTGACCTCATTTGCACCATAGATTCACCCAAATTAAGTGGTTAAATTTCCTTTTTTTGATAGGTAAGTAAGGGGAAAGCTTTCTTTATGTTCTAGATCTACTTTTTTCTCCCCCCAACAACGTACACACTTTTTATGGCCTAGATCTACGTATGTTTGTGGTGTTGCATATGTTTGTGGTGTTGCATATGTTTGTGTTTGCAGGTACTGGTATTTGAAATGCGATAGTTGCCAATATTTTGCTGGAATGTTGATTCATTTCCGTTTCGGCGAGAATTTGGCACTATGCATTCTTTTTTGTCCTATTTTTAGGCAAAGTCATGCCAAATTTTGTTTGGTTGTAAAATATCGTTTTGCTCTACCCCGCAGGTGACCATGGTCCGCACGATGACCGAAGGCATCATGAATAAGTTTTTGAGATCCGCGAAGGCCGAGATGCTTCAAAAGAACGAGAATGAGATAAGATGTATGTGTCGAAGATGCAAGCTGAAGAGCCTTATGGACCCGGATTTCGTACAGGTGCGGGACCACCTGCTCTTGCGTGGTTTCATGGATGGCTATTGGTGGCAAGGTGATGAAGATGATTATGAAGTCGTCCATGGGGGTCAGGCAAGAAATGAGGAAGGGCAGCAAGACAACCGCGGCGAGGGCGGGCGAGAAGATGAAGAATCTCCAAGACATGATCACGAAGTAGATGCAGTACACAGTCATCATGTAGAAGATGCCGAACATGATGATGAGGAAGATCAATACGAAGGGCATGATCATGAAGATGAAGATGCTGGAGCAGACGATGATGGACCATCGATGGTCTGGGTGCAGGACCCTCATATTCAAGAGCTGCTTCTCAAGCAGACGGATAACGCAAGAGCTGCCACCCGAGAGAAAGCCAAGCTAGATCAACTGGAGATAGACGTGGTTACTCCATTGTATGAAGGATGCAGGCCCAAGGATACCGCTTTGAAAGTAACGATCATGGCTCGGAGATGAAGGTAAAACACAAAATGACCGACGCATGCTTCGACGAGAACATGTCATTCTGGAACGAATGTCTTCCCAAGGGGAACAAGTGCCCGACCAGTTTCGAGGAGGCGAAGAAAATCATGTGTCCTCTTGATTTACCGCACGTGAAATACCATGTGTGCATGAACAATTGCATCATTTATCGGGACGAGCACGCGGAGTCTACCATATGTCCGGTCTTGGCGGTGTCACTCGATACAAGAAGAGGAAGAAAGCTCTGGAAAAGTGGTGTGGTACTTTCTGAACACTCCTCGTCTGCAGCGGTATTTAGCGGACCCTAAGCTAGCAAAGCTCCTGCGTTGGCACGCGGATAGGGAGGAGAAGAAGCGAGCAGCTGACAGAATCGATCCGGAGATAAATAAAAAAGACAAGATGCTGAGTCACCCTAAGGATGCGAGCTAGTGCCAAGCGTTGAACTTCGAACACCCAGAATTTGGGGACGATCCAAGGAACATCGTGCTGGGCATGAGCACCGATGGAGTCAATCTGTTTGGCAGCCAGAGAAGCACACCGAGCACCTGGCCCTGTGTTTGTGTGGATGTACAACCTTCCCCCTGGTTGTGCATGAAGAGGAAGTAGATTCACATGAGTATGCTAATTGAAGGGCCGAAACAACCAGGGAATGACATCAATCTGTATCTGGGCTGCTGAAAGAGGAGCTAGACACGCTGTGGAAAACGCCAGCCAATACGTGGGATGCCACAGCGAAAGAATATTTCCCTATGAGAGCCGCACTGCTCACGACGGTGCACGACTATCTCGGTTACGGATATGTCGCGGGGCAGGTGGTCCACGGATTTTGTGCATGTGTCAGGTGCATGGATGACACAACATATCGCCAGCTAGATAGAGATCCCGGGTCTTCGAAAACCGTGTTCATGGGACATTGAAGGTGGCTTCCCGACGATGACTCATGGAGAAAAAGCAAGGATCTGTTCGATGGTGAAACCGAACCCCGAAGACGCCCGCGTACGAGGAGCGGCGAGGAAATATACGAGCTGTTGAAAAATTGGAAAGATTGTCCACCGCCGGGAAAGAAGCGAAAGGCGCCAGAGCTGCTGCTGAAGGTATGGAAAACGAGGTCTGTTTTCTGGGACTTGCCATACTGGAAGATCCTTCGTGTGCCTCACAGCCTTGATGTCATGCATATCACGAAGAACGTGTGCGAGAGTCTGCTTGGTACCCTGCTCAACATGTCAGAGAGGACCAAAGATGGGCCGAAAGCAATGGCAGACTTGAAATCAATGGGCATCAGGGAGGAGCTTCACGCTAATGATGATGATGATGATGATGATGATGATGATGGATGAGGCGAAGGACGCGGAAAGTCGTCGCAAAGGCAAAAAGGCCAAGATCGGAAATGACTGCCCTCCTGCGTGCTTCACTCTAAGTTAGGAGGAGATCGAGCAGTTTTTCACCTGCCTCGTAGGAGTAAAACTTCCTTACGGCTACGTGGGGAAGATAAGCAGATATGTAGACTCAGTGAAGCAGAAGTTCAGCGGGATGAAGTCTCACGACTGTCATGTACTGATGACGCAGATACTTCAAGTTGCAATCCGTGGGATCATGGACGTGCACGTCCGTGAAATGCTATTTGGCCTATGCAACTTTTTCGACGTCATCTCTCGGAAGTCGGTTGGCGTGAGGCAACTCAGAAGGCTACAGGAAGAGATTGTGGTGATACTATGCGAGCTTGAGATGTACTTCCTGCCCGCATTCTTCGATGTTATGGTGCATCTGCTGGTCCATATCATGGCGGATATCATCCAACTCGGGCGAACGTTCCTGCACAGCATGATGCCGTTCGAAAGGATGAATGGTGTCATCAAAGGATACATTCGCAACATGTCACGTCTAGAGGAAAGCATAGCCAGGGGCTTTCTGACCGAAGGGTGCATCTCCTACTGCACGAATTATCTAGGCATCGAGAACCATGTTGGTATGCCCGTCAACAGCCACCTCGGCAGGCTCGCTGGATGGGGTCACCGCGAGGGTCGCCACGAAATGCATGTCGACTTTGAGGGTCGACTCACCGACTTTGAAAGAGCAAACCTAGTCATGCTACAACACATAGACGTGGTCAATCCTTGGGTGGTAGAGCACAAAACCTTTATTGATAAGACGTACAATGACTGAGGCCAACAGAGGATGGACGGAGATATAATCAAAGAGCACAACTCATGTTTCACGCGTTGGTTCAAGGAGAAGCTTCTGTCGTACCCTTTACATGAGGATTCTTCCACGGAAGAAAAACTCATATTTGCCTTGTCACAGGGCGCCGAGCACAACCTGATGACGTATGAGGCGTACGATATCAATGGCTACAAATTCTACACCGAGGAAAAAGACATGAAGAGCGATGGTTATCAGAACTCCGGGGTATCGATGGAATCCTACACCGGCAACGACAAGGACGGATACTACTGAAGGATCGAGGAGATCTGGGAGCTGAGCTACGCTGGAGAGAAGGTCCCGATGTTCCATTTCAGATGGGCCAAGAGCGTCCTAAAAGAAGACCGGTATTTCACCACCATGGTTATACCCGAAGCCAAATCCAAGACCGCGGGCGCAAATGTCACCACGAAAAATGAGCCATGGGTACTCGCTTCCCAAGTGGACCAATGCTTCTTCATTACCGGCCCGTCAAAGCCCAGTCGTGTCGTCGTGAGGAGAGGCAAAAGGAAGATCATCGGAATGGATGGAGTCGCCAATGCACAAGACTTCGACAAGTACGGCGACCCAAACATGGAACATGACGACGACGATGAAGTGCCATACACCACAAGAAGAAGCAGGACCACCCTACCTAAAGGACGTCCGTTCAAGAGAAGAACTCCATTTGCGAAAAAGAAGGGCAAGAAGGTTGTGAAAAGATAGCTAGCTAAGATCGATTGTATTTAAATTGTAGTCTTCATTTCTCGATTGTATTTCGACATACGGAAATGACATTTCTTCTGTTCTAGTCCTCATGAATATTTATTTATGTTTATTCTGGTATTTATGTTTATTCTGGTATACTAATTTTTATTTATGTTTATTCTGGTATTGAATTTCTAACTCACAAAAAGTATTGAATTTGTTAATATTTTTTAACTCATGAATATTTTTAAATTTCATGAATATTTTTTCAAATTTGATGATATTTTTTCATATTCATAAATGTTTTACCAATTCACAAATAAATGCAACTAAAAATCCAAAAAAGTTACTAATGGCGCACCAAGAGAAGGTGCACCATCGCTATCAAGGTACTTACGGCGCACCCCTAGGAGGTGCGCCATTGGTATACCAATTTTTATTTAGGTTTATTCTGGTATTGAATTTCTAACTCACAAAAAGTATTGGATTTGTTAATATTTTTTGAACTCGTGAATATTTTTAATTTTTTCATGGGCACTTTTTGAATTCATGAATATATTTTTAAAATTGCTGATATTTTTTCATATTCATAAATGTTTTGTAAAATATTATTAGATGCAACTAAAAATCCAAAAAAAATATTTTCAAATTACAAATTTGATGATATTTTTTCATATTCATAAATATTTTCAAATAACAAATTTGATGATATTTTTTCACATTCATAAATTTTTTCAAATTTGATCGTCATTTTCTAAAAATTTATTAGATGCAACTAAAAATCCAAAGAAAAGTTAGTAATGGCGCACCAGGGGAAGGTGCGCCATTGCTATCACGGTATTTATGGCGCACCCCTAGAAGGTGCGCCATTGCTAACCATCCCCCCTCTGTATGTATGTGTGTGTTGTCCATCTCGCCAGCCGTTCGTCGTTCTCCCATCTCGCCCCTCGCCTCTCGCCACCGCCACCGATCCCCTTCCACCACCACCACCCCCCACCCACCGGCGACATCGCTCCCGGGCTCCGCTGAAGGAAATATGCCCTAGAGGCAATAATAAAGTTATTATTTATTTCCTTATATCATGATATGTTTATTATTCATGCTAGAATTGTATTAACCGGAAACATAATACATGTGTGAATACATAGACAAACAGAGTGTCACTAGTATGCCTCTACTTGACTAGCTCGTTAATCAAAGATGGTTATGTTTCCTAACCATAGACATGAGTTGTCATTTGATTAACGGGATCACATCATTAGGAGAATGATCTGATTGACATGACCCATTCCGTTAGCCTAGCACTTGATCGTTTAGTATGTTGCTATTGCTTTCTTCATGACTTATACATGTTCCTGTAACTATGAGATTATGCAACTCCGTTTACGGAGGAACACTTTGGTACTACCAAACGTCACAACGTAATCTGGGTGATCATAAAGGAGTACTACAGGTGTCTCCAAAGGTACTTGTTGGGTTGGCGTATTTCGAGATTAGGTTTTGTCACTCCGATTGTGGGAGAGGTATCTCTGGGCCTTCTCGGTAATACACATCACATAAGCCTTGCAAGCATTACAACTAATGAGTTAGTTGTGAGATGATGTATTCTTAAACGAGTAAAGAGACTTGCCAAGATGAGATTGAACTAGGTATTGGATACCGACGATCGAATCTCGGGTAAGTAACATACCGATGACAAAGGGAACAACGTATGTTGTTATGCGGTCTGACCGATAAAGATCTTCAGAGAAAATGTAGGAACCAATATGGGCATCCAGGTCCCGCTATTGGTTATTGACCGAGATTTGTCTCGGTCATGTCTACATTGTTCTCGAACCGTAGGGTCCGCACGCTTAAGGTTTCGATGACGGTTATATTATGAGTTTGTATATTTTGATGTACGAAGGTTGTTCGGAGTCCGGATATGATCACGGACATGACGAGGAGTCTCGAAATGGTCGAGACATAAAGATTAATATATTGGACGGATATATTTGGACACGGAAAGGTTAGGAGAAGTTGAACTCCGGAGGTTACCGGAACCCCCGGGAGGTATATGGGCCTTATTGGGCCCATGTAGGAGGAAGGAGAAGGAACAAGGGAGGCGCGCCCCAAGCCCAATCCGAATTGGGGAAGGGGCGGCCCCTTTCCTTTCCTTCCCCTCTTCCTATTCCTACTACTAGTACTACTTCCTAATACTAGTACTCCTTCCTTCCCCTCCAAATAAGATAAGGAAAGAGAGGGAAACCTACTTGGAGTAGGTTTCTCCCTATGGTGCGCCCCCTTGTGGCCGGCCACCTCCTCCCTCCCTCCTTTATATACGGGTGGGGGCACCCTAGGACACACAAGTTGATCCTTGAGATCGTTCCTCAGCCGTGGTGCGGTGCCCCTCCACCATATTCCACCTCGGTCATATCAGAGCGGTGCTTAGGCGAAGCCCTACGCCGGTGAAACATCAAGATCGCTACCACGCCGTCGTCTTGACGGAACTCCCTCTCCCGAGCTTTGCTGGATCGGAGCCCGAGGAGCGCCATCGAGCTGAACGTGTGCCAAGAACTTCGAGGCGCCGAGTAACGGCGCTGGGATCGGCTGGATCGTGAGGAGAACGTCGACTACTTCCTCTACGTCATCATCGACTCGGAGGTGCCGAGTATGACCTTTGGGATCGGCAGGATCGCGAGGAGAACGTCGACTACTTCCTCTACGTTGTGATCGCTTCCGCTTTGGTCTACGAGGGCACGTAGACAACACTCTCCCCTCTCGTTGCTATGCCATCACCATGGTCCCGTGTGCGAGGGAAAATTTTGAAATTACTACGTTCCCAAACGGTGGCATCCGAGCCAGGTTTTATGCGTTGGTGTCATATGCACGAGTAGAACACACGTGAGTTGTGGGCGATACAAGTCATACTGCCTACCAAAGCATGTCATACTTTGGTTCAGCGGTATTGTGAGATGAAGCGGCCGGACCGACATTACGCCAGATGCTTACGCGAGACTGGTTTCACCGCTACGAGCACTCGTGCTTAAAGGTGGCTGGCGGGTGTCTGTCTCTCTCACTTTAGTTGAACCGAGTGTGGCTACGCCCGGTCCTTGAGAAGGTTAAACGGAGTCTATTTGACGAAGTATCGTTGTGGTTTTAATGCGTAGGTAAGAACGGTTCTTGCTCAGCCCGTAGCAGCCACGTAAAACTTGCAACAACAAAGTAGAGGACGTCTAACTTGTTTTTGCAGGGCATGTTGTGATGTGATATGGTCAAGACGTGATGCTATATTTTATTGTATGAGATGATCATGTTTTGTAACCGAGTTATCGGCAATGGCAGGAGCCATATGGTTGTCGCTTTATTGTATGAAATGCAAACGCCTGTAATTGCTTTACTTTATCACTAAGCGGTAGCGATAGTCGTAGAAGCAATAGATGGCGAAACGACAACGATGCTACGATGGAGATCAAGGTGTCGCTACCGGTGACGATGGTGATCATGACGGTGCTTCGGAGATGGAGATCACAAGCACAAGATGATGATGGCCATATCATATCACTTATATTGATTGCATGTGATGTTTATCCTTTATGCATCTTATTTTGCTTTGATTGACGGTAGCATTTTAAGATGATCTCTCACTAAAAATTATCAAGTAGTGTTCTCCTGAGTATGCACCGTTGCCAAAGTTAAATGCGTCTTAGAGACACCACGTGATGATCGGGTGTGATAAGCTCACGTCCATCTACAACGGGTGCAAGCTAGTTTTGCACACGCAGAATACTCAGGTTATACTTGACGAGCCTAGCATATGCGAGATATGGCCTCGAACACGGAGACCGAAAGGTCGAGCGTGAATCATATAGTAGATATGATCAACATAAGATGTTCACCATTGAAAACTACTCCATCTCACGTGATGATCGGTTATGGTTTAGTTGATTTGGATCACGTGATCACTTAGATGACTAGAGAGATGTCTGTCTAAGTGGGAGTTCTTAAGTAATATGATTAATTGAACTTAAATTTATCATGAACTTAGTACCGATAGTATCTTGCTTGTCTATATACTTTGTAGATAGATGGCTCGTCTTTGTTGTTCCGTTGAATTTTAATGCGTTCCTTGAGAAAGCAAAGTTGAAAGATGATGGTAGCAATTACACGGATCGGGTCCGTAATCTCGAGGATTATCCTCATTGCTGCACGTAAGAGTTACGCCCTGGATGCACCGCTAGGTGCCAGAACTTCTCTGATGCAAATCGACGACGTTAAGAACGTCTGGCGAGCAAAGCTGATGACTACTCTATAGTTCAGTGTGCCATGCTTTACGGCTTAGAACCGGGTCTTCAACAACGTTTTGAAAGTCGTGGAGCATATGAGATGTTCCAAGAGTTGAAGTTGATATCTCAACAGAATGCCCGGATTGAGAGATATGAAGTCTCCAATAAGTTCTATAGCTGCAAAATGGAGGAGAATGGGTCCATCGGTGAGCACATACTCGGAATGTCCGGGTATTACAATCACTTGACTCAACCGGGAGTTGATCTTCCGAATGATTGTGTCATTGATGTAATTCTTCAATCAACGCCACCAAGCTACAAAGGCTTCGTGATGAACTATAATATGCAAGGGTTAGTAAAGACTATGCTCGAGCTCTTACATAATCTTTGAAGGCTGCGGAGGTAGAAATCAAGAAGGAGCATCAAGTGTTGATGGTCAATAAGACCACTATTTTCAAGAAGAAAGGCAAAGGGAAGAAGAAGGGGAACTTCAAGAAGAACAGCAAACAAGTTGCTACTCAAGGGAAGAAACCCAAGTCTGGACCTAAACCTGAAACTGAGTGCTTCTACTGCAAGCAGACTGGTCACTGGAAGCGGAACTGCCCCAAGTATTTGGCGGATAAGAAGGATGGCAAGGTGAACAAAGGTATATGTGATATACATGTTATTGATGTGTACCTTACTAGAGCTCATGATAGCACACGGTATTTGATAATCGGTTCTGTTGCTAATATTTGCAACTCAAAGCAGTGGACTACTGATTAAGCGAACACTAGCAAAGGACGAGGTGACGATGCGCGTGGGAAATGGTTCCAAAGTCGATGTGATCGCTCGGCACGCTACCTCTACATCTACCTTCGGGATTAGTTTTAGACCTAAATAATTGTTATTTGGTGCCAGCGTTAAGCATGAACATTATATCTGGATCTTGTTTGATGCGAGACGGTTATTCATTTAAATCAGAGAATAAAGGTTGTTCTATGAATAATATCTTTTATGGTCATGCACCCTTGAAGAGTGGTCTTTTTTTAATGAATCTCGATAGTAGTGATACACATATTCATAATGTTGAAACCAAAAGATGCAGACTTGATAATGATAGTGCGACTTATTTGTGGCATTGCCGTTTAGGTCATATCGGTATAAAGCGCATGAAGAAACTCCATCTTGATGGACTTTTGGAGTCACTTGATTATGAATCACTTGGCACTTCGAACCGTGCCTCATGGGCAAGATGACTAAAACCCGTTCTCGGTACTATGGAGAGAGCAACAGATTTGTTGGAAATCATACATGCTGATGTATGTGGTCCAATGAATGTTGAGGCTCGTGGCGGATATCGTTATTTTCTCCCCTTCACAGATGATTTAAGCAGATATGGGTATATCTTCTTAATGAAACATAAGTCTGAGACATTTGAAAAGTTCAAAGAATTTCAGAGTGAAGTTGAAAATCATCGTAATAAGAAAATAAAGTTTTTACGATCTGATCGTGGAGGCGAATATTTGAGTTACGAGTTTGGTCTACATTTGAGACAATGCGGAATCGTTTCGCAACTCACGCCACCCGGAACACCACAGCGCAATGGTGTGTCCGAACGTCGTAATCGCACTTTACTAGATATGGTGTGATCTATGATGTCTCTTACAGATTTACCGCTATCGTTTTGGGGTTATGCTCTTGAGACGCCCGCATTCACGCTGAATAGAACACCGTCAAAATCCGTTGAGACGACACCTTATGAACTGCGGTTTAGCAAGAAACCAAAGTTGTCGTTTCTTAAAGTTTGGGGATGCGATGCTTATGTGAAAAAGCTTCAACCTGATAAGCTCGAACCTAAATCGGAGAAATGTATCTTCATAGGATACCCAAAGGAGACAGTTGGGTACACCTTCTATCACAGATCCGAAGGCAAGACATTTGTTGCTAAGAATGGATCCTTTCTAGAGAAGGAGTTTCTCTCGAAAGAAGTGAGTGGGAGGAAAGTAGAACTTGATGAGGTAATTGTACCTTCTCCCATATTTGAAAGTAGTTTATCACGTAAACCAGTTTACGCGATATCTACACCAAATAGTGAGGAAGTTGATGATGTTGATCATGAAACTTCAGATCAAGTTACTCTGAGAACCTCGTAGATCAACCAGAATAAAATCCGCACTGCAGTGGTACGGCAATCCTATTCGGAAGTCATGCTACTAGATCATGATGAACCTACGAACTATGAAGAAGCGATGGTGAGCCCAGATTCCGCAAAAATGGCTTGAGGCCATGAAATGCGAGATGGGATCCATGTATGAAAACAAAGTGTGGACTTTGGTTGACTTGCCCGAGGGTCGGCAAGCAATAGAAAACAAGTGGATCTTCAAGAAGAAGACCGACGCCGACGGTAATATTGCTTTGTCTACAAAGCTCGACTTGTCGCAAAAGGGGTTTCGACAAGTTCAAGGGATTGACTACGATGAGACCTTCTCACCCGTAGCGATGCTTAAGTCTGTCCGAATCATGTTAGCAATTGCCGCATTTTATGATTATGAAATTTGGCAAATGGATGTAAAGACCGCATTCCTGAATGGGTTTACGGAAGAAGAGTTGTATATGATGCAACGGAAGGTTTTATCGATCCAAAGGGAGCTAACAAAGTGTGCAAGCTCCAGCGATCCATTTATGGACTGGTGCAAGCATCTCGGAGTTGGAATAAACGCTTTGATAGTGTGATCAAAGTATTTGGGTTTATCTGAGACTTTTGGAGAAGCCTGTATTTACAAGAAAGTGAGTGGGAGCTCTATAGCATTTACGATATTATATGTAGATGACATATTACCGATCGGAAATGATATAGAATTCTGGATAGCATAAAGGGATACTTGAACAAGAGTTTTTCGATGAAAGACCTTGGTGAAGCTGCTTACATATTGGGCATCAAGATCTATAGAGATAGATCAAGACGCTTTAATTGGACTTTCACAAAGCACATACCTTGATAAAGTTTTGAAGAAGTTCAAAATGGATCGTGCAAAGAAAGGTTTTTACCTGTATTACAAGGTGTGAGATTGAGTCGGACTCAATGCCCGACCACAAAGATAAGATAGAGAGAAAATGAAAGATGTTCCTATGCTTCAGCCATAGGCTCTATCATGTATGCAATGCTGTGTACCAGACTGACGTATGCTTAGCTGTAAGCTTGGCGGGAAGGTACCAAAGTAATCCAGAGTGGATCATCGGACAGTGATCAAGAACATCTGAAATACACGAAAAGGACTAAGGATATGTTTCTCGTATATGGAGGTGACAAAGAGCTAGTCGTAAATGGTTACGTCGATGTAAGCTTTGACACCGATCCGGACGATTCTAAATCGCAAACCGGATCGTGTTTTTGTTAAGCGGTGGAGTCGGTTGGTACAGTTCTAAACAAAGCGCCGTGGCGGGATCTACATGTGAAGCGGAGTACATAGCTGCTTCGGAAGCAGCAAATGAAGGAGTCTGGATGAAAGAGTTCATTTCGATCTAGGTGTTGTACCTAGTGCATCGGGACCAATGAAGATCTTCCGTGACAATACTGGTGCAATTGCCTTGGCAAAAGAATCCAGATTTCACAAGAGGACCAAGCATATCAAGAGACGCTTCAATTCCATTCGGGACCAAGTCCAAGTGGGAGACATAGAGATTTGCAAAATACATACGGATCTCAACGTTGCAGACCCGTTGACTAAGCCTCTTCCACGAGCAAAACATGATCAGCACCAAGACTCCATGGGTGTTAGAATCATTCTTGAGTGAACTAGATTATTGACTCTAGTGCAAGTGGGAGACTCAAGGAAATATGCCCTAGAGGCAATAATAAAGTTATTATTTATTTCCTTATATCATGATAAATTTTTATTATTCATGCTAGAATTGTATTAACCGGAAACATAATACATGTGTGAATACATAGACAAACAGAGTGTCACTAGTATGCCTCTACTTGACTAGCTCGTTAATCAAAGATGGTTATGTTTCCTAACCATAGACATGAGTTGTCATTTGATTAACGGGATCACATCATTAGGAGAATGATCTGATTGACATGACCCATTCCGTTAGCCTAGCACTTGATCGTTTAGTATGTTGCTATTGCTTTCTTCATGACTTATACATGTTCATGTAACTATGAGATTATGCAACTCCGTTTACGGGAGGAACACTTTGGGTACTACCAAACGTCACAACGAATCGGGTGATCATAAAGGAGTACTACAGGTGTCTCCAAAGGTACTTGTTGGGTTGGCGTATTTCGAGATTAGGTTTTGTCACTCCGATTGTCGGAGGGGTATCTCTGGGCCTTCTCGGTAATACACATCACATAAGCCTTGCAAGCATTACAACTAATGAGTTAGTTGTGAGATGATGTATTACGGAACGAGTAAAGAGACTTGCCAAGAATCTAGATTGAACTAGGTATTGGATACAAGCGATCGAATCTCGGGTAAGTAACATACCGATGACAAAGGGAACAACGTATGTTGTTATGCGGTCTGACCGATAAAGATCTTCGTAGAAAATGTAGGAACCAATATGGGCATCCAGGTCCCGCTATTGGTTATTGACCGGAGATGTGTCTCGGTCATGTCTACATTGTTCTCGAACCGTAGGGTCCGCACGCTTAAGGTTTCGATGGCGGTTATATTATGAGTTTGTATATTTTGATGTACGAAGGTTGTTCGAGTCCGGATATGATCACGGACATGACGAGGAGTCTTGAAATGGTCGAGACATAAAGATTAATATATTGGACGGATATATTTGGACACCGGAAAGGTTCGGAGAAGTTGAACTCCGGGAGGTTACTGGAACCCCGGGAGGTATATGGGCCTTATTGGGCCCATGTAGGAGGAAGGGAGAAGGAACAAGGGAGGCGCGCCCCAAGCCCAATCCGAATTGGGGAAGGGGCGGCCCCCTTTCCTTCTCCTTCCCCTCTTCCTATTCCTACTACTAGTACTACTTCCTAATACTAGTACTCCTTCCTTCCCCTCCAAATAAGATAAGGAAGAGAGGAAACCTACTTGGAGTAGGTTTCCCCTCCCTATGGTGCGCCCCCTTGTGGCCGGCCACCTCCTCCCTCCCTCCTTTATATCACGGGGTGGGGGGCACCCTAGGACACACAAGTTGATCCTTGAGATCGTTCCTTAGCCGTGTGCGGTGCCCCCTCCACCATATTCCACCTCGGTCATATCGTGGCGGTGCTTAGGCGAAGCCCTCGCCGGTGAAACATCAAGATCGTCCTGCCTTGCGTCGTCTTGTGGAACTCCCTCTCCCGGAGCTTTCTTGGATCGGAGCCCGAGGAGCGCCATCGAGCTGAACGTGTGCCAAGAACTCGAGGCGCCGGAGTATGCTTTGGGATCGGCTGGATCGTGAGGAGAACGTCGACTACTTCCTCTATGTCATCATCGACTCGGAGGTGCAGTAATGGCACCTTTGGGATCGGCAGGATCGCGAGGAGAACGTCGACTACTTCCTCTACGTTGTGATCGCTTCCGCTTTGGTCTACGAGGGTACGTAGACAACACTCTCCCCTCTTGTTGCTATGCCATCACCATGGTCCTGTGTGTGCGTAGGAAAATTTTGAAATTACTACGTTCCCCAACATCCGCCGCCCCCACCCACCCCTCCCTCGCCTTCGCTGCACCCACCCAACCCCTCCCTCGCCTTCCCAGCCCTCAAAACCCTAGAAACCCGCGGCGCCCAGACCCAATGCGCCACCCCGACCCAGACCCACTGCGCCGCCCCGACCCACTGCACCGCCGCCCCTACCTACGCCGCCCCGACCCACTGCGCAACACGTCCACCTCGTCGAGGAGCAGTAGCGCGTGCACCTCGCCAAGGAGCAGCATCTCGTCAAGGATCACCCCACGGTCGACCTCCATTCCCGCTGCTCGGCTCCAAGAAAGCTAGGTAAGGAACCAAGGATCCATCTTTCTTTCCCCTGCCCTGCCCTGCTGCCTGTTCATCCTCTCACCGGATTTCTCTTCTACTCCCCTTTCTGCAGGCACCATTCGAATTCCTCACCCACGCCACGCCACGCCACGCCAGGTCTCCTCGTCTGAATTTCCCCTCACCAAGATTTCCGCCTCGGTGTTATCTTTATGAACAGCTCCTATACGATACATATGCTACTCCATCTACTGTTGTTTATTCGTTCGTCATCCATCCCCAATGTGTGTCTTGACACCTCCAGCCTTACAATTTCTAGGCCGGGCTTAGGGAAATTGGGCATGAAATGAAATGGTCCTCCTGCTAGCTTGCTTTTTTTGCCAGAGCTGTGAGCCGAGGGCTGTTTCCATTTTTTGTGAAAATAGGTGCACTGGAACTTGAACATACTTATAATTTTGCCTAACATTAGTGCCAATTAATATCTCTAAATGATGAGCTTCAATTTGATGATTTAAAGATCTAGTTTTGTCATGGGTGCAATTGATGGGGGTGCCATTTTGTATGGATCTTATTGTTTCAGTCAGAGATATTCAATATGGTGATACACCAGAGCCTTTAAAATAATAGGTGCGCATAAACATTTAAAGTTGCCTCAACAATATTTGTTTTTGCCTAAATTTCATGCTAAATTGCGCACTGGCTGGTTGTCAAGATGTCTAAATCTATTAGTGTTGTTTTCTTGTGGGTGTGTTAGTTCTAGTACATAAGCTGAGTCCATACTCGGTACTGAATATTACAACAATGATAATCAAAGTGCTAAAACCTCTGGGTAGTGGGAGTGTTTTATTATTACAAACTATTCTTTGCCACATGATGCTTGTCTCTGTGTGTATTGTTTCTTGTTAGCCACTCGATGGCCATGCCACCATATAGGTCCATGTCACTTGTGCTATTGCCAAGCATGACATGGCCATTTTTTATTCTGTTTTTGATGGAGCTTGTTGTGTGTTGTTTCGTACTACTAAGCAGCCTATTTTGAAGTGAGTAATCAGCATGAGCAATAATAGACGTTAGATCTTAGCGCTAATGAGACATGAAAATGTCATATATATATATATGGTCTACTGCTTGCATATAGAGAAGACCTAGTGGTTAGGAAATTTTGACTTGTGGCTGCTTGATGAATGAGGTAATACTACATTATGCTAGTGTTCTGATTGAGCAAACTATGAAACAGTGTTATGAAAAATGGGGTGATTTTATATGATCTTATCTTATCTGCAAGAAACACTGATACATAAATTGCCGGTTATTCATATCACCTAATTTATGTTGCCTCTTGGTTTGGTTTGTGGCTGCTTGACAAATAGACTAGCAATACTACATTGCTAAGTGTTCTGGTTGAACAACCTATGAAGCTGTATTTCTGAAATGTGGTGATGATCTTATATGCAAGAATGAAAATGATGAGCTATGTTTCTGAAATGTGGTGATGATCTTATCTTAGCTGTATTTACAGGCTGGTAGCTAAGTGTGTTACTTGTGATCTTCTTCTTCTTTGTTGTACTACTAGTGATGATGTCTTCTTTGTACTACTTGTGATGCTGCTGTTACTTGTGATTTTGTCAAGTGATGATGCTGCTACTTGTGATCTTCTGAAATGACCCCTTTCTCCTGAAATGTTGATTAATTTCCATTTCGGTTGAGAATGGGGCACTCCTAGGTCAAGAAAATTAGCAAAGGTCATGCCCAATTTTCTTGACCTAGAAGGTGCCCGATTCTCAACCGAAACAAAAATTAATCAGCATGTATCTTGACATCAACCAACTTTCTGGACACATCCCTCGACAACTAGGTTATCTTGAGAACTTAGAGGAGTTGTGGCTTTGGAAAGAGGCCTTGGAAAGCTACTCCTACTAGCTAGATGGAGATCTGTGCTCTGCTGTGGCACACACTAGTTAATTAATTAACCAAAACTAATCTCTAGTCAAATCGATGGGCTAATCATGATTAAATGATAGGAGAGGGATGCATGGCAGTGGCACCCATTGGAGCCATACATATATACAAAGCTATAAAAAGATTATACAATAGTAGTGATCTAGTGCTTTAGTGGTTGGATTAGTTTAGTATTTTTTCACACACTCAGACACCCTTGCTTGCCATGTGTGTGAGAGAGATAGTGGGAGGAGACAAGAAGAAGGGGGTTAGGAAGATGCTGCCTGCTCATCAAAGCTAAGAATCTCCCCCTTTTCACCCCTTTTCCTTTGTCTTTTGTGGGTTGCAAGGAAGCTACTGTCTTAGCTAGCTTAGCTTGTGCACAAATCCACTGCCACTTCCCTGATTAAATTATCTTAGATGATAACAATAACTAATTGTCGGTATCTATCTGTAGCTGTATCATATCAGTTGCTTGCACTTGGTAAAGGTGGATGCATGGCATGGCAATGCTAGCTACATCAATTGCTTACATACTAATTAATCAAATGATACGGCCGGCGTATCTTTAGGGGCACCCAGTGAGCCAGTATACTCCACATGACTGGCCAATATTAAAACAAGTTAATTACACCACCATACGACCGACTAGTCGATTAATTAAGCTACTAATCCTAGTGTTACAAGCTAGAAAATTAGCCTACAAAGATGAGGTCCCATGCTGGTTGTACCACTGCATGATGCAATGGTGCCTTCAAGATCCAAGGCAATATCACAAACAGCATAGGCAATTTGACCAAACTCACAACATTGTATCTTTCCAGCAACCAACTTTCTGGACACATCCCTCAAGAACTAGGTTACCTTGAGAACATGGACTTGGACCTTAGCAACAACACACTAACAGGTTCCATCCCAATACACCTAGGCAATATCACAAACATCTCTCAATTGTTCCTTGACAATAACCAACTTTTTGGCGACATTCCTCGAGAATTAGGTTATTTGGTCAACTTAGAGATCTTGTTCCTTGACAATTGTAACATCCCAAATTTTCAATTTGGAATGTTATACATTAGACCATCAATGCATATCATATTTTATTTGCTTTGGGTTTTGATCCTAGAAATTTTACGCAACTCAAGGACCCACGGAGAGAGTTGAGAATTTCGTTATTTTCATATTTGAGTTTTCTCAAATTTTTAAAATGGGATCATTTGATTTTAATTATTATATCATCAATCATCTCTATTACAAAAATATGAGAGAGGGAATAAAATGAATTTCCCAAAATAAAGAAATATTGAGGATTTAATAATAAAATCAAATAATATTTTATTTTGGAGTTTTTCGCCTTTTATTTGAATTTAGGAAAAATATGCGTTTTTCAAAATTTGCATTTAGGCCCCAAATAAATGTTCATCTAGTCCGGCTTGATTTTAGGAGCCGGGGAATATTTATTTCGGGATTTTTGGAGTCCGTTTAGTATTTCTTTCGATTGTTTTTCTGCGCGGAATTATTTAAAAAAACGAACCGACCTACGGGCCGTGTCCGACCGGGACTCCGGCCCGCTGTGCTATAAGCCGGGGAAGCCAACCAGCCGAGCGGCGCCCATGGTCGAACCCTAACCGCCGCCCGCGCCATGCCGCCGCCGCCCGCGCCCGAGCCGCCTCCCGCCGCCGCCGACGACCCGCCGCCCGAGGTTGCCTCGAAACCCGCGCCGCCGGTTTTCCTCGAAAACCGTTCGGTTTTTCCGTCGGTTTTCGCCTGGTTTTTTCTAGTTTCCGTTTTTTAGATCGGTTTATTTATTTTTGGTTCGGTTAAATAGCGAGCGTTCGGTCGTTCATTCGTTTTAACGAACGTGTTCGTCGTTTAGATCTAGTTAACGAACGTTCGTGCGTTAACCTGTTCGTCGTTTTTCTTTTTCTCGGATTTTCCGCGATTATTTTCTGATCGCGATTTCTGATCCGATTTTCGTTTTAGTATAACTTTTCGCTCATTTATCGGAATCAGGCGATTCAAGCGCCTGGAGTTTCGTCTCGAAACTCTCTTTCAGAATAACCAACTTAAATAAGTTTTTGTTTCTGTAAAATTTGACTTAGATCCAGATTAGTAAAACAAACCTGTTTTCTTTCGCCGTTTGACTTTCGTTGCTTCGTTTGATTTGATTCTTTTTGCAAACGGAGTTCTTAAGTTGAACTTTCTGGTTAGATCTTTTATTTGAGATTTACCTGTGCATTAGATGAGTACTTATTGTATGCTTGTTTGTTTATCTGCGA
The DNA here is from genome assembly GCA_021605145.1 of Aegilops bicornis. NCBI lineage: Eukaryota > Viridiplantae > Streptophyta > Magnoliopsida > Poales > Poaceae > Aegilops > Aegilops bicornis. The sequence goes on along the minus strand of CM038669.1, from coordinate 609,463,591 downwards.
TAGAGTACCCGGAGTGCGTCGCCTGTTATTTCGAGTCTCTAGGTCTCGCGGATCATCAGCAAGGCAAGTAACACTTTGATCATACCTTTTGCAATACCCAGTTTTTATTGCATTAGATCAATCCTCAAACATTGCATGATTAGGATCAAATTAAATTGTGGGTTTTGGGAAGTAGATGAGGTAGTACCTATTACCTGTTTTATTATCAAACCCTTGGGAGTTACTTCTATGTTTGCTTATTTTGCCATGCTATGCAAGTAGACGTGGATTGGGTGAGTGATTTTCCATGACAGATGTGAGATTGTTAATTAATGGTTTATTTAAGGTGGCAACATTAATAAACATCTGGGTGGATTGAGGTACCTGGTTATTCCAGGACTTGCCTATTTTTTTTGGACCGCCACCCAGGCTCAAAGGGATCATCAGATTATTCAAACTAGAAACTTCTGTGTGCAGCCACAAGCCATTATGGGCTCTGGCATAGTTGATTAAGTTGTGCGAACTCCTACGCGTAGACTAGCAGATGTAGGGGAAAGTAGGTGTACTGGTCTACCCTTCGTAAGGTGCTAGCGCTTCTGAAGGACTGTGTCTCGGTCATCCGTTTCTCAAACATCATGTAGTGCGAGAAACCCAACGGAGGCGATCGAGTCTTGTGGGGAAAAGTCATAAACCTCTGCAGAGTGTATAAACTAATCATGGTTAGCCGTGTCCCCAGTTATGGACATTTTGAGTATCTAGTACTTGGATATCATGTGAATCTCATCATGTTACTTTAATTAATTTTGTTGGGTTTTAATGATGATTATTTTAATCGGGATTGAGGATGCTGTCAACCATTCCCAATGGTTAACAACCACCATGATAGTTAAATAAATTTATTCCTTTGCAAAAGGGAAAAATTGGCTTTTCGCAAAACTGTAACCATAGAGCTTTCCACCAGCCATATATGCATGTAGTATAGGATTACTCTTTCATTACTCTCTATGTGTTACATTGCCAAAGATATTCCATGTCTTTGACCCGTTTTCGGGCTGCAACGTTTCATGTTGCAGACTTTTCAGACGACGAGTAAGGTGTTTTTAGGTCGTGGTTCTATACTCAGTGATGCCGTTGGAGTTGATGGACTCGCTTATCTTCCAAGCCTTCCGCTGTTATCGTTGTTAGATGGCCTTAAGCCATATTTATTTTGCTAAATTCTCTTTTGAGACATTCGTTGTAATAAGTGTGTGATTGCTACTCTGTTATAAATCCTTCAAGTACTGTGTGGTGTCAGCATTACTGATCCAGGGATGACACCTGAGCACAGAGATCATACTGTTTGAGGTCTGGTCGCTACAAAGATGGTATCAGAGCACACGCTGACTGTAGGAGACGGCCACTAAGCTAAAGCCCTAGCTCACTACTCTTTCTTCTCATTTCTGACTCCTCATCTTTTCTATTCTTTTAGGATGGCGGATGCAAGGAACAAGTTCACACAACCGGATGAAGATACACCCTTTGGATATCACTTGAAGGAAGTCACTAGATACCTGAACATAGGAATACCAAGCTTCACCGGGACTTTCAACGCCACTTTACCCGAAGAGGAGCGCTGGTTGATTCAAGTTCAAATTCCAGGCAGGACATTTGCACCAGTCACGGTACCCATAGAGTTTTCCTTTGATGCACCAACTTGGAGCCTAGGAAAGAGCATGGCAGCCCACATCGCCATGGGCCGAATTGGAAAGGTTTACCACAATGATCTCAAGAATACCATCTACCAGATTTGTGGGCGCCGCGATGAGCAATGGGAGATGATCAGCACCAGGAGGGACAGATCAATCACAGCTTACATTCAGGAATTAAACCAGCACATCCGGCCAGGAGAACCGGATGTCTTGCAGGTATGGAGGATCTCTGAGAAGGCCATGACCAAGATCAAGGAGCTAGAAGAAGAACTCAAGGCTACACGTGAAGACTACATGGAGGAGATCATCGCTCTAGTGAGACGAGCAGCGACCTTAAGGAGAAGATTGGAGTATTCATGGGAGGTTCGGCACCCAAAAGAGAAGATGGCGATTCCACTTGCACGATAATTATATCATCATCGGCGACACCGACTCGGACCCCCATTTATAGTGATGATGACTATGTTGATGAAGCTGGAGCGGATATCATGGAATCTTCATCGGAGCAGTTTTTCTAGTTGACCACCATAACAGTAGTAGTGTTCCACCATGTACATAGCATAGTCCACGCACTTTTGCGATAGTTCTAGACCGTTTGTATGCTTTTGCTTGATTGAATGAAGTGATTTTGTGTGTTTTGTCTCATGTGCATTGGGTAGTGTTTTCTCTTTAGACCCCATTCTATTCTTAACTCTCGTCTTTTCTACAAACCCTCAGATGCCTCCGAGACGTGACAATGGATTTGCTTTCCCACCGGAGCTCACTCAGTTGATCCAGCAGCAGAATGCGTTGATGCAGTTGCTAGTCCAGAACCAGAACAACAACAACCCACCACAACCACCACTTGTTGATCATTTAACCCGTTTTCTTAGGCTGAATCCGCCGGTGTTTTCCAGTAGCACCGAGCCAATAGTGCAGATGGTTGGCTCCGTAAGATAGGGAGGGAGTTGACCACTGCAGGACGTACAGAAGGGGAAAAGGTGAAATTTTCCGCACATCAGCTAGAAGGACCCGCAGCAGCATGGTGGGAGAATTTTACTGACCACTTACCACTGTAGACAACATCACATGGGATCGATTTGACAAGCTTCTGTCTTGCCCATGTTTCAAGAGGAGCTATGGCCATGAAGAAGCGTGAGTTTCGCAACTTGCGCCAAGGAGGACAGACGGTTGGCGGTATGTGGATGACTTAAGTAAGCTAGCATGTTATGCCCCAGATGACGTCGCTACGGATGCAGCTAAACAGGAGAAGTTTCTAGAAGGACTGAACGACGAGCTGAGTATGCAGTTGATGGTAGCAAGCTTCAATAACTACCATGAGTTGGTAGATCGTGCTCTTATGATTGAGGGGAAGCAGCAGCAGATTGAAAACTGCAAGAGGAAGTATGGACAGGGAAGTACAATTACGGAACTCGTGAAGCCCGTTTACCCCTAAACCGGAGTTCATTTTCAGCATACCCATGGAGGAGGTAGTTCACACCACCATAATGGCCCCAAGAATGGTAATGGGAATGGAGGAAGCAACGGCCAGAACCGTACCAACCCATCAACCCCAGCCAAGAAAGACCTGAGCCAAATCACTTGCTTTAAGTGCAATAAGACTAGGCATTATGCAAATGAATGTTCTGAAGGACAGAATGGCAATGGAAGCTCTGGAAAGAAGCCAAACCCTTTCAACAGGGGACAGGTGAACCACGTTAGCGTGGAGGAGGTTGAAGCTCAGCCTGATGCAGTAATAGGTAAGTTTTTGGTTAAGTCATTTACTTTTCGTTCTTTTTTATACTGGTGCATCGCATTCATACATATCAAGGGGATTTGTGGATAAGTATAGCCTTCCCACTAGGGTTCTTAAAACACCTATGCTAGTAAGCTCACCAGGAGCGGAGTATATGGCCAGTCAAGGATATTTTCAAGTGCCATTAAGTATAGGAAGGCATATTTTCCCAACGGATTTATTCATTCTGGAATCCCAAGGATTTGATGTAATTCTTGGTATGGATTGGCTGTCGATGTATGGAGGAAACATCGATTGCGCCAGTAAGACAATTTTGCTTACGACACCAGAAGGAAGACGGATCAAGTATGTATCCCGGCATGTGCCATATAGGATGCAAGTAAATTCCTTATCAGGAGTTGTGCAGGAGGAAGTACCAGTGGTAAAGGATTTCCCTGACGTATTTCTAGAAGAGTTGCCAGGCATGCCACCGGATCGGGATATTGAGTTTTTGATTGAGCTTTTGCCAGGCACAGGGCCAATATCGAAGAGACCATACAGGATGCCTGCAAAGGATTTGGTGGAGATTAAGAAGCAGACTAAGGAGTTATTGGATAAAGGTTACATTCGCCCAAGTTCTTCGCCTTGGGGATCACCTGTACTTCTAGTGGAAAAGAAGGATGGATCGTTAAGGATGGTTGTTGATTATCGTGGATTGAATGAAGTAACGATCAAGAACAAGTACCCACTACCAATGATCAATGATCTGTTTGATCGGTTGCAAGGAGCTAAAGTGTTTTCCAAAATTGATTCTGATCGAGGATACCATCGATTGAAGATTCGAGAGCGAGGATATACCCAAGACAGCATTCACCACAAGATATGGATCTGTATGAGTATACCGTTATGTCATTTGGTGCGACTAACGCACTTGCCTATTTTATGAACATGATGAACAAGGTGTTTATGGAGTTTTTGGATAAGTTCGTCGTAGTGTTCATTGATGATATTTTGGTTTACTCAAAGAATGAAGAGGAACATAAGGAACATTTGCGATTGGCACTGGAGAAGCTCAGAGAACATCAGTTATATGCCAAGTTCAGCAAATGTGAGTTTTGGTTGAAGGAAGTAGGGTTCCTCGGACACGTTATCTCACGAGAAGGAATAGCGGTTGACCCCACAAAGGTTATCACTGTGACCAATTGGGAAGCACCAACAACAGTTGGAGAGATCCGGAGTTTCCTTGGACTGGCAGGATACTACCGGAGATTTAATGAGAACTTCTCAAAGATTGCAAAGCCTATGACAGAGTTGCTGAAGAAAGATACCAAGTTCATATGGACTGAGGAGTGTGAGGCTAGTTTCCAGGAGTTGAAGAAACGTTTGGTTACCTCACCAGTGTTGATTTTGCCAGACCAGACTAAAGATTATGAGGTGTATTGCGACGCTTCACGTCGAGGACTTGGAGCAGTGCTCATGCAGGAGGGAAGAGTTGTTTCGTATGCTTCACGACAACTGAAACCTCACGAATTGAATTATGCCATGGATGATTTGGAGTTAGCAGCTGTAGTGCATGCATTGAAAACATGGAGGCATTTCCTCATTGGAAATCATTGTGAGGAGTACACGGATCACAAGAGTTTGAAGTACATTTTTACGCAGAAGGAGTTAAACCTCAGACAAAGGAGATGGTTGGAGCTCATCAAGGCTTATGATATGAGATTGCATTACCATCCCGGTAAGGCTAATGTAGTAGCTGACGCATTGAGCCGTAAGATCCATGTCAATACACTAATGACGGGAGAAATACCAAAGGAGTTAGCCGAGGATCTTCGTGAGCTATGGTTGGAAATAGTTCCGAGAGGCTATGTAGCAGCATTGGAGATTCAGTCAACCTTAATGGATAGAATCAGAGAAGCTTAGAAGACTGACAAAGAGATTGCCTCTATAAAGGAGAAGATGAGCGAAGGAAAAGCTAAGGGATTTCGTGAGGATGAGCATGACACCCTATGGTTTGAAGACCGTGTTTATGTGCCCAATGACCCGGAGATCAGGAAGTTGATTTTGCAAGAGGCACATGATTCACCATATTCGATTCACCCAGGAAATACCAAGATGTATTTGGATTTGAAAAATACTTTCTGGTGGACCGGAATGAAGAAAGATATTGCGGAATATGTAGCAGTTTGTGATGTATGTCGGAGAGTAAAGGCGAGCATCGAAGCCAGCGAGATTATTACGACCATTGCCGATACCGAATGGAAGTGGGATAAACTAGGCATGGATTTTATCATGGGTTTACCGGGACTCGTTCCGCTATGACTCAATTTGGGTTGTAGTGGATCGGTTGTGAAGGTAGCTCATTTCATCCTGTGAAGACAACTTACACGGTGCTAAGTTGGCGAAGATATACATGACCAGGGATTGTATGTTTACATGGAGTTCGAGGAGTATCGTGTCGATAGAGGGACCCAATTCACCTCAAAGTTCTGGAAGCAGTTGCATGAAACTTTGGGTACCAGGCTGGAGTTTAGCACAACTTTCCATCCGCAGACAGATGGACAGACCGAGAGAGTCAATCAAATTTTTGAAGGATATGCTGAGAGCTTGTGCACTAGATTATGGATCTAGTTGGGACGACAATTTGCCATATGCGGAATTCTCTTACAACAACAGTTATCAATCCAGTTTGAAAATGGCCCCTTTCGAAGCCTTGTACGGAAGGAGGTGCAGGACCCCATTGTTGTGGGATGAAGTTGGAGACCGCCAGTTGTTCGGACCGGATTTGATTAAGGAGTCTGAACGGAAAGTGAAGTTGATTCGCGATAGGCTCAAGGTAGCCTAGTCCAGGTAGAAGAGTTATGCGGATTCAAAACGCAAGGAGACAATTTACAAAGTCGGAGACAGAGTTTAACTTCGAGTATCTCCACTACGAGGAATTAAGCGTTTTGGAGTTAAGGGAAAGTTAGCACCACGTTTTGTAGGACCATATCGTGTTTTGGAACGTATGGGAGAAGTGGCCTACAAGTTGGAATTGCCCGAAGGATTATCAAGAGTTCATGATGTATTCCACTTTTCCTAGTTAAAGAAGTGCCATGTGGAGATGGCTGAAATACCACTAAGGGATACAGTGCCATTGGAAGCGATTCAGTTGAATAACGATTTGACCTATGAGGAGAAACCAGTTAAGATTCTCGAGGTTGCCAGTCGAGTTACCCATGACAAGGTTATCAAGTTTTGCAAAGTTCGATTGGAGCCACCACAATCAAGATGAAGCCACTGGGAGCGAGAGGAAGATTTGCTAAAGGACCAACCTCACCTATTTTCTAGTTAACCCGAATCTCGAGGCGAGATTCATCTTAAGGGTAGGTTTGTAACATCCCAAATTTTCAATTTGGAATGTTATACATTAGATCATCAATGCATATCATATTTTATTTGCTTTGGGTTTTGATCCTAGAAATTCTCATAACTCAAGGACCCACGGAGAGAGTTGGGAATTTCGTTATTTTCATATTTGAGTTTTCTCAAATTTTGAAAATGGGATCATTTGATTTTAATTATTTTATCATCAATTATTTCTATTACAAAAATATGAGAGAGGGAATAAAATGACTTTCCCAAAATAAATAAATATTGAGGATTTAATAATAAAATCAAATAAGATTTTATTTTGGAGTTTTTTGCCTTTTATTTGAATTTAGGAAAAATATGCGTTTTTCAAAATTTTCATTTAGGCCCCAAATAAATGTTCATCTAGTCCGGCTTGATTTTAGAAGCCAGGGAAAATTTATTTCGGGATTTTTGGAGTCCGTTTAGTATTTCTTTCGATTGTTATTCTGCACGGAATTATTTTAAAAAACGAACCGACCTACGGGCCGTGTTCGCGGGACTCAAACCCGCCAGCTTTATAAGCCGAAACCAGCCAACCCGAGCCAGCGCCCGAACCCTAGCCGCCGCCCGCCGCCGCCGACGACCCGCCGCCCGAGGTTGCCTCGAAACCCGCGCCGCCGGTTTTCCTCGAAAACCGTTCGGTTTTTCCATCAGTTTTTCGCCGGTTTTTTTTAGTTTCCGTTTTTTTAGATCGGTTTATTTATTTTCGGGTCGGTTAAATAGTGAGCGTTCGCTCGTTCATTCGTTTTAACGAACGTGTTCGTCGTTTAGATCTAGTTAACGAACGTTCGTTCGTTAACCTGTTCGTCGTTTTTCTTTTTCTCGGATTTTCCACGATTATTTTCTGATCGCGATTTGTGATCCGATTTGCGTTTTAATATAACTTTTCGCTCGTTTATCGAAATTAGGCGATTCAAGCGCCTGGAGTTTCGTCTCGAAACCCTCTTTCCGAATAACCAACTTATGCAAGTTTTTGTTTCTGTAAAATTTGACTTAGATCCAGATTAGTAAAATGAAGTTGTTTTCTTTCGCCGTTTGACTTTCGTTGCTTCGTTTGATTTGATTCTTTTTGCAAACCGGAGTTCTTAAGTTGAACTTTCTGGTTAGATCTTTTATTTGAGATTTACCTGTGAATTAGATGAGTACGTATTGTATGCTTGTTTGTTTGTCTGCGATAGAATACCCGGAGTCTCGAGGTCTCGCGGATCATCAGTAAGGCAAGTAACACTTTGATCATACCTTTTCCAATACCCAGTTTTTATTGCATTATATCAATCCTCAAACTTTTCATGATTAGGATCAAATTAAATTGTGGGTTTTGGGAAGTAGACGAGGTAGTACCTATTACCTGTTTTATTATCAAACCCTTGGGAGTTACTTCTATGTTTGCTAATTTTTCCATGCTATGCACGTAGATGTGGATTGGGTGAGTGATTTTCCATGACAGATGTGAGATTGTTAATTAATGGTTTATTTAAGGTGGCAACATTAATACACATCTGGGTGGATTGAGGTACCTCGTTATTCCAGGACTTGCCTGTTTTTTTTTGGACCGCCACCCAGGCTCAAAGGGATCATGAGATTATTCAAACTAGAAACTTACGTAATGCAGCCACAAGCCATTATGGGCTCTGGCATAGTTGATTAAGTTGTGCGAACTCTTACGGGTAGACTAGCGAGATGTAGGGAAAGTAGGTGTACCGGTCTACCCATCGTAAGGTGCTAAGCGCTTACGAAAGACTGTGTCTCGGTCATCCGTTTCTCAAACATCATGTAGTCACGAGAAACCCAACGGAAGGCGGTCGAGTCTTGTGGGGAAAAGTGCGCAAACCTCTGCAGAGTGTATAAACTAATCATGGTTAGCCGTGTCCCCGGTTATGGACGTTTTGAGTATCTAGTACTTGGATATCATGTGAATCTCATCATGTTACTTTAATTAATTTTGTTGGGTTTTAATGATGATTATTTTAATCGGATTTGAGGATGTTGTCAACCATTCCCAATGTTTAACATCCACCATGATAGTTAAATAAATTTATTCCTTTGCAGTAGGGAAAAATTGGCTTTTCGCAAAACTGTAACAATAGAGCTTTCCACCAGCCATATATGCATGTAGTATAGGATTACTCTTTCATTACTCTCTATGTGTTACATTGCCAGCATATTCCATGTGCTGACCCGTTTTCGGGCTGCAACTTTTCATGTTGCAGACTTTTCAGACGACGAGTAAGGTGTTTTTAGGTCGTGGTTCTATACTCCGTGATGCCGTTGGAGTTGATGGACTCGCTTATGTTCCAAGCCTTCCGCTGTTATCGTTGTTAGATGGCCTTAAACCATATTTATTTTGCTAAGTTCTCTTTTGAGACATTCGTTGTAATAAGTGTGTGATTGCTACTCTATTATAAATCCTTCAAGTACTGTGTGGTGTCAGCATTACTGATCCAGGGATGACACCTGAGCACAGAGATCAGACTGTTTGAGGTCTGGTCGCTACAACAATAACCAACTTTTTAACCAAACTTTTTTCCTATTTAGAGCGAACATGGACCACAACGATGAGGTCGGCGGTTCGGGCAAGGCATTCTGGGAGCTGCCCCAGGAGATGGAGGAAGAACCTCACTGCTATGAGGACACCGCGGAAGACACCAATCCCGACTACACAACCCCTAGCGGCATCGGGGATGACACCACTGATGGTGCTGCCGAGGATGCCACCACTGATGATGGCAGCGCATGCACAGATGGCAGCCAACCGAAGAGGCAACGGAAGGACCGGCGCCCGAACGTGCTCGACACCGTCAAGGAGGAATTTACTGAAGTGTCCTCTAGTGGGCATCCAACGGTGCCCAAAGAATTAGTCAGTGGGTACGCGGGACAACTCGGGTGCATTCTCTGGAGCACCGTCTCGATCAACACCGAGAACCTAAGGCATCGTGATCGAGGGAACTTGCGCAACCTCCTCTTCATGAAGCTGCATGAACGATACAAGTTCCCCGATGACTTCACAAACACACGCCTCTCAGGGAATAAAGTGAACAGTGCCGCCCTCACAAAGATGAGCACGACCCTGGCTACTTGGAGAGCCGCGGTGAAGAGAAGGATTCTAAGAGGTGATAGTTATGAGAAGATCAAGGAGACAAATCCTTGATCGTGAAGCTGACTACTGAGTTCAAGATCAAGTGCGAGAGCAAGGCAAGCTGCGGAATCAAGTCGATGGGGAGAGATATGCGGGACTTGAACTTAGGGGTCCTAAACTTCGGTCGGTGGTTCTGAGTGGCGGAACCTATATGGGACAAGGAGGACGCGGAGCGTGCCGAGCAAGGCCTACCGCCCCTCTTCGATAAATACCGTGACATGCAGACCAGGAACTATGTCACGGCCCGGTACAAGATTGACCCGGTAACAAAGGATCTTACCATGGATCTGAAGACCAAGGCGCTTGAGCTTGTTCTGGTAAGGAATAGACCCCCGCGTAATTAGCTCCATATGGTTGCGTTCTAATTAATGAAGCCAAATTTCTAAATGGTTCACGTTCCTTCCGCAGACCTTTGAAAGCGATGGCAGCGGGGTCGTCTCAGAGCTCCCCTTGCTACACCACTTTAAATAGGGCGTTGGACGTAATGAAACACAAGGATAAGTTAAGTAAGCCGTCGTCAGCTGGTCGTGTGGCCGGCAAAAGCTTGTCCCTGAAATGGTCGGAATACTATAACGCTGGGCGAAAGGAGAGAAAGACCAGCTCGGAAAGCCAGGAGCGCGAGGTTCAAGAACTCAAGGCACAAGTGGCGCGAATTTGGGAGATAGTCGAAGAGCAAGTGTGAGACCAACTGGGAGCGACGATCACCGCCATTGTGCCTACCTTGATTGAGGGACTGCAGGCGTGGATTGCGGGCGACCAGAGGCCATCCCGATTCCTAGATTCACAGCAAAGAATCAAGACAACGCGCCGGCGGCGCCATTGATGTCTCCGGCGGAAGCGACATTGGTGTCTCTGGCGTCGGCGCCGGCATTGGAGCTTAATGCACCCAGGTGTGGGAAGAATACGCCGGCCGGCACCTCGACAGCAAGCGGCCCCTCCGTCACTTGCACGCCCGCCGTTGGTGGTGCCTCGAGATTAGCCGAGCTCGACACCATCACGGTAACTAAGCCTCTCGGCCGATGACTTCATCTCCTTGCCTTTGACTGGGCATCCCTGATGCCCAACATGTTTCCGCAGGGCGCCGCCGATGTTCCATGCACTCTGCTGCACTTCATGGACGGCGAGTTGATCGATGTCGCCAAGGCCAGAATCGTTCAACCGGGCAACCGCGTGTTCCACGGTAATCCGATGCCACCCACTGTGTATAGGGTTCAACTGGTTCGGGTGCTGCAGGGCTGCGACGACTTGTTACCTCCGTATCGAGCCCCTGGGGCCGGCGAAGATGATGTGATGACCCTCAGCGCCTGCATAAGCTGGTCCATGCTTTGGCTGAAGAGCCAGATTCGTTTGGGGACAGGGGACAGAAGCCCACAGACAACACCGCCAGTCGTGCCGTCGCCAAGCCATGGCATGACCGCCGCGAAGCTACCGCCATCAGCTAATCCGGACATGCATATGGCACAGGATCCGGACGACGACGATGATACATTTACCAACGTCGATAAGTACTTCAACGAACATGGGTACGATGATGAGTTCTTGGGGCCTCCTTCTCAAGAACCCAACCTCGCAAAAAGACGATCGCGATCTAGCTGGTACCGCGGAGAAACCCAATTGCAACAGGCGTCGTTTGGCGTTCAGTTCTCAGGAGACGCCTCCAGCTGCCGCCTTCACCGAGCCTCAAATAGCCGAGGTGCGAAATATTATCAGCCCCAACACACGCAAGAAGGTGGTCTCTGAGCAGAACTCGATCCCGTTACAACAGAAGAAGCAGAAGGGACGGAAAATAAAAAATAACAAGCAGGGTGCGAGCCAGCCGGCACCGAGTCCGATCCGTGCTCAGAATGGGCCACCTTCATCTAAGGATATCTCGAGGAGGGTGTATGCGGCGGGTAGGCCGATGCTACCGACTAATCTGCTCAATGCTGCAACCGGTGCTATGCGGAGTCTGCATGACATTGTTCTTTCTTTGGAGAAGCGGCGTCTCTCCGAGAATGATGTGGCATACCCGGTTTTCGTGGCCAATGTGCTAGAGGGAAAGGGTTTTGTCGATAGCACCATTGGGGGTCTGATCGTCCTGCGGTTTGATGACATCTTCTCTATGTTTAACATTCATCCGCTGCACTACACCTTCATTCGGCTATTTTCGCTCAGTATGGAGATGTGGATCATTAGAGACAAGACCCCGGACATCGTGATAGTCGACCCCTTCTACATGCGTGCCAAGATCTTGGGCAGCACTGGGGACCGACAAGTCGCGAGTTCATACCTCGAAGGCGTCATTCTGGCGAACCCAGAGAAGGATAACTTCCTCGTGCCTTACTTTCCCGAGTAAGTCATCCCCTCACCGCCCCGTAACATATGATTTCTTAGATTTCGATCATTCTTTTTTTTCTAACATTCCGTGTTTTGTGCAGTGACACACATTGCACAATCATCCTATTAAGCCCGAACTATTCCATGGCCACGTATTTCAACTCGGACCGTCAGTCAAAGATAGACTACACAAATATCAAGATAGTTCTCGATGATGTTCTCCCCGGCTACGCCAAATCCGGAGGCACCTTCAGGAGGCCAATTTTTAGGTACGACAAGCACATGTTCACCCACGTAACGACGTTCCCCTGCGTCAAGCAGCTGCCTGGCGGTCAGAAGGATGCCTACTACGCCCTCCTTCACATGCGGGCGATCGTACGGGACCATAATCACCTTCTGCTACCAAATAGTCTCAAAGATTGGGCCGCACGCTTGTCGGCAATCCAGGACGCGGACCTCAGACAAGAATTCTTTCGCATCCAGTCGGAGTTTGCGGAAATCATCCATCAAGATGTTCTTCGTACCTCGGGGCATTTCTACCTCAAATATCAACCGTCCAACAGTGAAATAGAAACAACGCTACAAATGTAGGCTGACAACGACTGCACATTCATGACCATCATGAAAGACGACGGCTTCATCCATGCTCCGGTCCCTGAGTCGAGTCGAAAGTAGTGATGCTATGTAGTTCTGAAATATCGATTAGCTCATGTTGTAATTAAACTTTAATGAACGTGTATGTCTCTTTAGTTTGGACAGTCGTTCAACTTATATGTAATCGATGCTATTTATTAGTAGGACCATGAATCGTGCTATTAATGTGTTGTTTTTCTCTTCCGATCCTTTTGTTGCATACTTATATATTGCTTATATATTGTCTATGAATTTCTACTAACGTTTTGTTTGTCTAGTGCATAGAGATGTAAATGCGTATATGTGTACAAGGGTAAGGTTCCCGGAGTCTACAACGACTGGGAGGAGTGTCGGAGACAGGTTCACCATTTCAGCGGTAACAGTTACAAAGGGTACACCACTAGGGCAGAGGCGGTTCCTAGGGAGCGGAGGAGGAACCGGATGAAGACCAGTTTCATCGCGATGATGTTCATCGTGACCGCAACTCTCTTCTATGTGATGGTAGTTTAGATGATCGATATCGACTTTGTAATGTGACGACAAACTCGGCTAATATATATGATGAACTTTGCTAATGTTTCGAGACCTAAACTTGGCTAATGTTTGAACTTTGTTCGCTATTTCGAATTTGGAGACTAATATGATGAATTCTATTGTGTGATGTTTATATTCTGTGTTGTGTAATGTGTATTTTGTAACCTGTGCAAATACCAGATATTTTGTAACCTGTGCAAATACCAGATATTTTGTAACATGTGCAAATACCTGAAAAGCAAAAAATAATAATTCCTAATATTCATAGTAGTGGCGCACCATATTGAGCATTAGTGGCGCACCAGGGCTAAATACGACTGGTGCATTATGGGAGATAGTAATGGCGCACTTGGGGGCATATGTGAAGGTAAATATGACCCCCTAGGAGGCATAGTAATGGCGCACCATTGGACATAGTAATGGCACACTGCTAGGTGCGCCACTATTATCTGGTATACTAATGGCGCACCAGGGGTGCGCCATTAGTACTTGTTACTAGTGGCGTGGTGATAGTGGCACACCTATAGTGCGCCATTAATGGCCAAAATAGGTGGGCCACTAACAGGCCTTTTTCTAGTAGTGTGAGTTTGAACGTGCAAATTTTGGTCCGAATATCCCTGGTTATAGTGGTCATCCACGTCATTGCATAATTTGGGTACACAAAGGAGCCAATAGCACACCCACACTTCTTAATCGAGCAAGTTCAGCAATTAAATGGAGCTAGCTGACCTAAACATTACCCTAAAAAATTAAAGACCAGCACTCTAAATGAAACAAAGAGTAGTACTCCGGCTGGCTGTAGATAATCATGCATAAAAGAGACCAAAGAAGACTCAATTCATGGATAATCATGAAAGAGATAATCGTAAAAGAGATAATCATGCATAATTCATGGATATAGATCTGATCATAAACTCGAACTTCATCGGATTCCAACAAACACACCGCAAAAAGTCATTACATCAAATAGATCTCCAAGGGACCATTGTATTGAGAATCAAAAAGAGAGAAGAAGCCATCTAGCTACTGCCTACCACTACAAAAAAATACACTTCCGTGATGATATGTGTTTGTCACAGTAGGTCACGTTTTCTGTCATGCATGTACATCCATGACGATTTTATGACAGAATCAAGATAGTCATACCTGTGCTGTTGTAGAAGTGTTCCATGACATTACCAAAATTATCATCACAGAAGTGTCCACTTCCATGACGATAAATCACCCGTCATAGAAGTGCTTTCGTCAAGGGTGACCGACACATGCATCCATTGTAACGTGTCGACGTTAAGCTATCGGGTTCCGGTTTGGATCCGATAACCCGTTAATAGCGCGGACCAATGGGGATTTTCCACGTGTAAAATTCACATTGGTCGGCAGATCCACGTGTTGGCCCGGCGTTCGGACAGTTGTCATCCAGCGAATGGATGAAATGCACCTATGATACATCGACACGTGTCTCGGCCCAACTGTGGTCCTTTCAGGTTAAAAGGCTGGGCCTGTCAAAATAAGCGGGCCGGCTCATTAGCGTCCTACTTGAGTCAGGCCCATTTACAAGCACGGCCCATACAAGTTACACAGAATCGGCCCATCAAAGGCCCATTCTAGATTTTACAATTTCCAGCCCATCGTCAGTTTAAGCTCGTTAACGGCCCGCTACGTCTTTGGGCCCAATTACGGCCCGAGGTTCTTTCGGCCTGTTAGCATCCCATCATCAGTTCCATCCCTTTAACGGCCCGACATGTCTTTCGGCCTTTTCCCGACCCATTCTATAGTTGGGCCAATTCTAGCCTGCTGTAACTTTAGGCCTGTCCTCGGCCCTTTTTGTAAATGGGCCAACTCCTAGCCCATTTTGTCTCTCGACCTGTTAACGACCCGCATAACAGTAGGGCCTTTGACTTTAGGTCCATTAGGGGCCCACGTTCCGCAGGGCATCATTTCAGCCCAACGCGACATTCTTCATGTTAAAAGCCTAGTTTGCAGATTGGGCCTCCTCTAGCGCGTAACACCTTCGGCCTCTTACTGGCCCGTAAAGTAAAAGGGTCAAGACAAAATTGACATGTATTTTGGTCTGCTAGGGGCCCACGGGCCATTTCCTTTTATATGGCCCTATCGAGCTTTTGGCCTGTTAACGGCCTGCTAAGAGCGTTGTTACGGTGGCCCACATCATTTGGGATCCAATAAATATTATTTTGACCAGCCCAATTAAGGCCCGCTTTGACTACACATATTTGTTCGTTTGTATGGCGTCACGGAGATGTTTGGGCATGTTGGCCCCCGTTTCAACAATATAGCGTATTCAAGAATTATCCTACTCTATACATCGCCTCTAAAAATCATACACTATACAATAAAAAGACTAACGCATAGAAACGTAGAATAACCCTACACTATACAATGAAGAAATTACAACCGAATATACCCATTGGGCATTATAGTTCGGCACAAGTGATAATAAAGCGTACACAAACAACAATTACATACACTGGACAAATAAAGCTCATACATTATGGACACGCATCAACATAACTTACCATTTGAACTATAATCTCTTCAGAAAATAGGATTGGACGGATTCAGATAGAACAAATTTCTGTCTGCAATATCTCCAATTCCTTCGTGGTTACCTCAGTGTCTTATTTCATTTTTGCGGCTCCTGCATCTAATAACTGCAAGTCCAGTCTCAACTTGTTTATTGTACGTTGAGAATCATGTACACGTTGTCTTGCAACCTCTAGTTGATGCTCGAGAACATCAACACATTCCAATTCCAATCGATAATCATTCAGTAACGGCCATGCCGCAGTGCTCGTAGATCTTTGTGTTGATGTCACTTCATCCTCAAATATATCTGTAAGTACACATGACTAGGGCAAAAATATAGTTACAACAGTGAAGCGAGCAAGACAGACTATTTTGTACATGGCAAAACAGGACTAACAATAATGTTACATGTCATGAAGCATAAGCAGGTGATATTTTAAAAATTATAAAAATGGTGGTCTATGTAGCCCGCATACAGAAATCTCTCTTAGCTCACCAGAGGAGCATGATGTTGGGGTCAAGTCCAAAACACAGACAAGTTACAAATTTAGATAGCACGTTGCATATAAGTAAGCAAGCAGTTGGCCATTCTGTAGCTCAATTAAAGTCTTAGGGAGCATAATGAACAGCAGAGGGATTCACACAAACCTACAACAACAAGCAAAACTATGCAATCATTAGCCTGGTATAAACTAGATTGTGAGCCTGAAAGCGCAAGTGCTCCCTAGGTGGTTTTGGTAATTAATGTCAACATATCTCTTGTTGGACTAACACTTTTATCTAGTATGTTTCAGATAAGTTCAACATTGGAGTGGAATGGACTAAAGGATGTGGGAACCCCTTCAAGATGCTAAGGACAAAGGATTGGCTCAAGCTCAAAAGCTCAAGACTCTACATTTTACATTTTAGTGATCCAAGATCACATTGAGTCTATAGGAAAAGCCAATACTATCAAGGAGGGATGAGGTGTTGCTTAATGAGCCTCTTGCTTCATGTGCTTAGTGATATGCTCCAAAACCCTCAACTACTTTCCCACTTCCACACATATGACCTAAACCTAAAGTCAAACTCGGCCCCACCGATTCTTTCTATCCGGCGCCACCGAGTGCAGTTGTCATAGCCACTACAACAAACCCTAGGCAAAATCGGTTTCACCGATAGGGATCTCGGTCTCACCAAGATGGGATTGTAATCTCACTGTGTATGTCCATTACCAAAATCGGTCTCACCGAGTCTGTGTAATCGGTACTACCGAGATTACAATGCAAACTCTCTGGTTAACTTATTACCAAAATCGGTCTCACCGAGTTTGAGTAATCGGTCCCACCGAGTTTGCCTGACCAACTCTCTGGTTAGCTAATTACCAAAATCGTTCTCACTGAGTTTGTGTAATCGGTCTCACTGAGATTACGTTATGCCCTAACCCTAACCATATCGGTCCTACCGAGTTGCATATCGGTCCCACCGAAAACGCTAACGGTCACTAGGTTTACTGGATCTGTCCGACCAAGTTTGTTGATTCGGTCCCACCGAGTTTGGTAAATTGTGTGTAACGGTTAGACTTTGTGTGGAGGCTATATATACCCCCTCCACCTCCTCATCATTCGTGGAGAGAGCCATCAGAACAAACCTACACTTCCAACTTACCAGGGCCTCGAGAGAGAACCACCTACTCATGTGTTGAGGCCAAGATATTCCATTCCAACCACATGAATCTTGATCTCTAGCCTTCCCCAAGTTGCTTTCCACTCAAATCTTCTTTCCAGCAAATCCAAATCCTGTGATAGAGAGTTGATTGTTGGGGAGACTATCATTTGAAGCACAAGAGCAAGGAGTTCATCATCAACACACCATTTGTTACTTCTTGGAGAGTGGTGTCTCCTAGATTGGCTAGGTGTCACTTGGGAGCCTCCCACAAGATTGTGGAGTTGAACCAAGGAGTTTGTAAGGGCAAGGAGATCGCCTACTTCGTGAAGATCTACCGCTAGTGAGGAAAGTCCTTCATGGGCGACGGCCATGGTGGGATAGACAAGGTTGCTTCTTCGTGGACCCTTCGTGGGTGGAGCCCTCCATGGACTCTCGCAACCGTTACCCTTCGTGGGTTGAAGTCTCCATCAACGTGGATGTACGATAGCACCACCTATCGGAACCACGACAAAAACATCCGTGTCTCCAACTGCGTTTGAATCCTCCAAAACCCTTCCCTTTACATTGTTGCAAGTTGCATGCTTTACTTTTTGTTGCTCACATACTCTTTGCATGCTTGCTTGTTATGTATTGTGAATGTTAAACTTGTGCCTAAAGTCCACTTAAACCTAAAGAAGTTAAAAACTGCAACTTTGGTACTTAGTGTCTAATCACCCCCCCCCCCTCTAGACACCTCTTCTCAAGATCCTACAAGTGGTATCAGAGCATTGGTCTCCATTGCCTTGGTTTAATCACCATTGGAGGAAGATGGATGAGTCTACGTTGGGGAGTCTTAGACATAGAGTGCCTATTCTTGATGGAGAATATTTTCATGAGTGGAAAAATGAGATGGTTGCAATTTTCAATCAATATCATTTGAACAAGTACATTGCTAGCCCTTGTGCACCTCATGTTGATCCTATGCATCCTACCCTTGATGAATCAATTGACAAGATTAGGAATCTTAGAACTATTAATCTTATCACTAGAGGCTTGCCTAGAAACTTAAATAGAAACTTGCTTACTCTTGAGTGTGCCTACACTATATGGAAATTTCTTGAGGAACGCTTTCCAAATTATTCCTTGAAAAATCTAGATGAAATTCTCCACAAGTCTATTGCCTTGAGCAAGATGAATACTAGTGATCCTATGTTTGGTGATCGTCTATTTGAACTTACAAACCTTATGCGTGCCAAAGGAGATGTTGGAATTATTGGTGATATTATTTCCGAAGCTATAAGAATTCATAAGCAAGATCATTGTCAAACTCACTCTAACGAATTACCCTCTCTAGGACTTGATCCACCACATGACGATGTTGAACATGGATACTATGATGAGGATGATGATAGTGACTTCGATCTTGACGATGCAATGAGACATTTTGGTCTTATGGCAAATCTTTGGGGATATGTGTTAGGAGGAAAGGAATGGGTTCTTGACAGTGGATGTACCGATCACATGACCAGAGATAAAGACATGTTTCGTGAGCTTGCTGAAAATGATAGTCCTCGAAACTATGTCACTTTCGGTGATAACTCAAAGGGTAAGGCGGTTGGCCTCGGTAAGGTGGCCATCTCACATGATATCTCCATTCAGAATGTTATGCTCGTTGAATCTCTTGGCTACAACTTACTTTCAGTATCTAGACTTGCTGATTTCGGTTTCAATGTCCTAATTACTGAAGTAGATTGCCAAGTGTTTCGTCGAGACAATCATCAAATGGTCTTTCTTGGTATCGTGAGAGGTGATCTTTACATTGTTGATTTCTCTAAAAGGCACAACCTAAAACTTGCTTCATTGCTAAATCCTCAAAAGGTTGGTTATGGCATAGACGACTAGGTCATGTTGGCATGTGAAACCTTGACAAGATTATTAAAGGAAATCATATCCTTGGAGTTAACGATGTCATATTTGATAAGGATAGACTTTGCAGCGCTTGTCAGGCAGGTAAACAGGTTGGAGGAAGGCATCCCGTGAAGAACATCATGACCACAAGGAGGCCACTCTAGCTACTTCATATGGATCTCTTTGGTCCCAACGCTTACAAAAGTCTCGGTGGAAATTCTTTTGGTCTAGTTATAGTTGATGATTTTTCAAGATTTACGTGGGTGTTCTTTCTCGATGAAAAATCGCAGGTCCAAAAGATCTTCAAAAATTTCGCTAGGAAGGCCCAAAATCAATTTGAAGTGAAGATCAAGAAGGTTCGCAGCGACAACGGAACGAAGTTCAAGAACGCAAACGTGGACACCTTTCTTGACGAAGAAGGGATTTCACACGAGTTCTCGGCTACGTACACACCTCAACAAAATGGAGTTGTTGAGAGGAAGAACCGGACGCTCATCGAAATGGCGAGAACGATGCTTGATGAGTACAAGACGTCAAGCACTTTTTGGGCAGAAGCGGTTGAGACAGCTTGTCATGCAACAAATCGCTTGTATCTTCACAAGCTACTCGGCAAGACGGCATACGAGCTCCTCACCGGTAATAAACCCCAAGTTGGATACTTTTGAGTAATCGGCTCAAAGTGCTACATTCTTGATAAGCATCGTCGTTCAAAATTTGCTCCTAAATCACATGAAGGTTTCCTACTAGGTTATGGCTCAAACTCTCACACTTACCGTGTCTACAACAAATTCACCTGAAAGGTTGAAGAGACGGTAGATGTGAAGTTTGATGAATATAACGGCTCGCAAGTAGAGCAATTGCCAATTGATGTAGGAGACAAAGATCCTTCGGAAGCAATCCAAGACTTGTCTATTGGCAAGGTCCATCCAACGGAGGTGAAGGAGAGTACCTCGTCCGTCCAAGTGGAAGCTTCTACTTCACGACAAGGTGAACCAAGAGTTGATACGGAAGCATCCACAAGTGGAACACACCAAGATGAAGAAAACGAGGAAGAACATCACGAACGTCAACAACCTCCTTCTCCACCACGACAAGAAAACGACAACGCCAACAATGAAGAAGATCAAGAAGAAGAAGAAGAAGAAGAAGAAGAAGAAGATGAAGAAGATGTTCAACCAAAACGCAAGCAAAGCTTTCACGAGTTCGAGCAAGAATTGCTAAAGACCATCCCGTCGAAGAAGCATTGGAAGATCCGGATTGGATAAATGATATGCATGAAGAGCTACACAACTTTGAGAGAAACCAAGTTTGGACATTGGTTGAGAAGCCCGACAACAACCACAACATCATCGGTACCAAATGGGTGTTTACGCAACAAGCAAGATGAAGATGGACAAGTAGTTCGCAACAAAGCACGCCTCGTCACCCAAGGCTACACACAAGTCGAAGGTATAGACTATGGTGAGACTTATGCTCCCGTTCTAGACTTGAGTCCATTCCGCATCTTACTTGCCTATGCTAATCACCATGATATCACCTTGTACCAAATGGACATTAAAAGTGCTTTTCTAAATGGTGAAATAGAGGAGGAAGTTTATGTTAAACAACCTCCCGGCTTTGTCAATCCTAAGAAACCAAATCATGTTTACAAACTTCACAAAGCCCTTTATGGTCTTAAACAAGCTCCTAGAGCTTGGTATAAATGCTTGACCAAGTTTCTTCTTGAAAAAGGCTTTGAAATTGGGAAAATTGATTCCACACTTTTTACTAAAAGGGTTAATGGAGAATTATTTGTATGCCAAATATATGTTGATGATATCATATTTGGATCAACCAACCCTCATTTTAGTGAAAAGTTTGGGAAGCTAATGTCGGAGAAGTTTGAGATGTCAATGATGAGTGAACTCAAATTCTTTCTTGGGTTGCAAATCAAGCAAACTAAGGAAGGTACTTTTGTTTCTCAAACAAAGTACACTAAGGACTTATTCAAGAAGTTCAATATGAAAGAGTGCAAAGGTATGTCTACACCCATGCCTACTAGTGGACATCTTGATTTGACCAAAGATGGTAAACCAGCTGACCAAAAGGTTTATCGCTCTATGATTGGTTCATTGTAATACCTATGTGCTTCACGTCCCGATATTATGCTAAGTGTGTGCATGTGTGCAAGATATCAAGCTGCTCCTAAAGAATGTCATCTTAAGGCCGTAAAAAGGATAGTGAGATACTTAATTCGTACACCAAATTTTGGCATTTGGTATCCTAAGAGGGCCTCTTTCGATCTTGTTGGCTACTTCGACTCGGACTATCTAGGAGACAAGGTTGATAGAAAGTCCACTTGGTACTTGTCAATTTCTTGGTAGATCTCTTGTGTCTTGGTCCTCCAAGAAAAAACTTCGGTATCCTTATCTACCTTGAAGCGGAGTACATTACCGCTGGTTCATGTTGTGCTCAATTACTTTGGATGACCCAAACTCTTAAAGATTATGGGATATATGTGAAACTTGTTCCATTGATTTGTGACAATGAAAGTGCTATCAAAATTGGTCATAATCCCGTACAACATTCTCGAACAAAGCATATTGAAGTTCGTCATCATTTCATTCGAGATCATGTTGCTAAGGGTGACATTAAACTTAAGCATGTTCGCACCGAAAAGCAATTAGCGGATATATTCACTAAACCTCTTGATGAGAAAGTGTTTTGCAGGTTGAGAGGAGAATTGAACATCATTGATGCGTCAAATTGGAGTAGAAACTCCATTGGATACATGCAAGACATGAGCTTATGACTAATCCATGATATCTCTCTTATGATGAAAATCTTATGTCTTGGATATATTTGCATCCCGCATGTTATCTAACTCATGTAGGTACTTGGTTGAATCAGATTCCATGAGATTGTAATCTACTCACATCTTGAGCAATCTCTACATCACCAAGTCTCTACACTATGGTGGTTGAAGACAAGGAAGCACGGAACCATTCAAACATATCCTTTGACAAATTCTATGTTGAGCTTCATGATTGTCATTTTTGGATACACAAGTGCTCTTCCTTGCAAGAACTAACCGATGTAGGTAGATGGACTCAAATTCCAAGTGGTGCTCCCAACTCTTGATGAGCTACATCAACCTTGAGCAACCCACACAAGTTCAACTACATGATCAACATCATCAACCAAGGTATGTTATTCCATCTTAGACAAGCTTTACTCCGAGTCATGAGCTAAAGCAACTCGACAAGATGTGAATACATCAAAATGCTTAAACAAAAAAGGGTAACCCCATTTTGAGCTTAAACGATGAGTATGACCTATGATCAAGTGATCTCACTTGACTCCTAAGTCAATATACTCTAAAATAGGTGACTTTGTCAAAGACCATCTCTAGATGAAGTTCTCTCGTGTTCTTTTCTGTGTTTTTGCATTTCTCTCATGCATATTTGCTTCCCCTTTCAAAAAAAACTTCATCTAGACTTCTTTCTTTTCTTTTCTGTTTGCTCTGCATTTCCTGCATCCAATTCATTGCATATCATTCAGAAAATTCCTTGCAAATCTTTCTGAGATCTTACTAGTCTAGTGAGCTGAGGTGACAAGTGTTTTCTCTGCGATGGACTCGGTTTCACCGATTTGTTGTTTTCGGTCTAACCGAATCCTTTTGGTACAACAGAAGCATACCACTCGGTGCCGCCGATTTCACAACAGGAAAAACAGTTTGCCACTTATTCTGTGTTTCTTCTGATCCATCTCCACTCAATGAATCTTGTCCTCTACAAGCATCACATTTTTATCCAGTGCTTTATGTTGTGACTCAAGGACCAAACCCATTCACAACAAATTCCAGAAGACCCTTCTTGGAAATTGATGTCAAAGGGTGAGAGAGAGAGATCACATCAAAGCTTATCACTTCCAAAGGAAGAGAGAGAGAAATCTCCAGGGGGAGAGAATACTCAAGGATCCCAAATGCTTGATGTTCAAGAGGAGAGATGCCACATGTCTTCTTGGGGGGAAAGACATGTTCATATATGTGCTTAGTTGCATTTGCTCATTCTTTATATCTTTCATTACGATTTTACATTCCCTATCTTCTCCCAGTATACCATGCTAGATTCAGGGGGAGCAAGACATCTAAGGGAAAGAAATCATTTAAAATTCATTGCATATCTTCACTCTTGGGGACATGTCTAATCCAAAGTGGTACTCAGTACTCACTCTCTACATGTCATCCCAGTCTTGGTATTCTTGTGGTTTCTTCTGTTTGATCTGGCTAGTAGATGTACCTGTGTTATCTAACCTTGTTTGCGCAGCTTCATTCCATCCTAAGCCAACTCAGGACTACAAGGTAAGTATATGCATCATAATCATGTGTATGGGGAATTCTTGCTGATGTACATACTGTTTGCAAGAAGGACTCATGAGCATGAAGGTATTTTCCTTAATATTCTTTGCTCTGATGCATATGGCCAAGATACATGTAACACATTGCCTACTCTATCATGGTTATGCTCTCACATGCTTCTATATTCCATATTCACATGATTGCATACATGTAGGGGGAGCCTATGCTTATTACATGTCTTTCCGAAGCTTTACTTGCTACTCTTTATATCTTTATCTAAAGCTTTGATGTATGTTGCCATCAGTTACCAAAAAAGCGGGAGATTGAAAGCACAAGTTCTCCCTAGGTGGTTTTGGTAATTAATGTCAACATATCTCTTGTTGGACTAACACTTTTATCTAGTATGTTTCAGATAAGTTGAACAATGGAGTGGCATGGACTAAAGGATGTGGGAACCCCTTCAAGATGCTCAAGACTCTACATTTTACATTTTAGTGATCCAAGATCACATTGAGTCTATAGGAAAAGCCAATACTATCAAGGAGGGATGAGGTGTTGCTTAATGAACCTCTTGCTTCATGTGCTTAGTGATATGCTCCAAAACCCTCAACTACTTTCCCACTTCCACACATATGACCTAAACCTAAAGTCAAACTCGGCCCCACCGATTCTTTCTATCCGGCGCCACCGAGTTCAGTTGTCATAACCACTGCCACAAACCCTAGGCAGATCCATTTCATTGATAGGGATCTCGGTCTCACCAAGATGGGATTGTAATCTCACTGTGTATGTACATTACCAAAATCGGTCTCACCGAGTCTGTGTAATCGGTACTACCGAGATTACAATGCAAACTCTCTGGTTAACTTATTACCAAAATCGGTCTCACCGAGTTTGAGTAATCGGTCCCACCGAGTTTGCCTGACCAACTCTCTGGTTAGCTAATTACCAAAATAGCGATCACCGAGTTTGTGTAATCGGTCTCACCGAGATTACGTTATGCCCTACCACTAACCATATCGGTCCTACCGAGTTGCATATCGGTCCCACCGAAAACCCTAACGGTCACTAGGTTTACTGGATCAGTCCGACCGAGTTTGTTGATTCGGTCCCACCAAGTTTGGTAAATTGTGTGTAACGGTTAGATTTTGTGTGGAGGCTATATATACCCCTCCACCTCCTCTTCATTCGTGGAGAGAGCCATCAAAACAAACCTACACTTCCAACTTACCAGTTCTGAGTGAGAACCACCTACTCATGTGTTGAGGCCAAGATATTCCATTCCAACCACATGAATCTTGATCTCTAGCCTTCCCCAAGTTGCTTTCCACTCAAATCTTCTTTCCACCAAATCCAAATCCTGTGAGAGAGAGTTGAGTGTTGGGGAGACTATCATTTGAAGCACAAGAGCAAGGAGTTCATCATCAACACACCATTTGTTACTTCTTGAGAGTGGTGTCTCCTAGATTGGCTAGGTGTCACTTGGGAGCCTCAGACAAGATTGTGGAGTTGAACCAAGGAGTTTGTAAGGGCAAGGAGATCACCTACTTCGTGAAGATCTACCGCTAGTGAGGCAAGTCCTTCGTGGGCGACGACCATGGTGGGATAGACAAGGTTGCTTCTTCGTGGACCCTTCGTGGGTGGAGCCCTCCGTGGACTCGCGCAACTGTTACCCTTCATGGGTTGAAGTCTCCATCAACGTGGATGTACGATAGCACCACCTATCGGAACCACGACAAAAACATCTGTGTCTCCAAGCTGCGTTTGAATCCTCCAAAACCCTTCCCTTTACATTCTTGCAAGTTGCATGCTTTACTTTCCGTTGCTCACATACTCTTTGCATGCTTGCTTGTTATGTATTGTGAATGTTAAACTTGTGCCTAAACTCCACTTAAACCTAAAGAAGTTAAAAACTGCAACTTTGGTACTTAGTGTCTAATCACCCCCCCCCCCTCTAGACACCTGTTCTCAAGATCCTACAGAGCCTCATGCAATAATAGTTGGTTAATAGACTTCAAAGCTTCAGGCACACTTCGCCAGAGTAATTATATGGCAAGGCCTTTAATTATGTCAACTAATAGTTATACAAGTACCCAACATCAGGCATCATTGTTTGGGCATATCATTAACTGAGGACAAATAAAGCAATTGAAAAGAGCAAATTAACTATGCCTGAAACAAATAAGGAATTGAACTGTTGAGTTGGATACAGTGACTTACCTTAATTAACTGGTTGAACAGGCTCAGCGCTGCTCCTACTTCTCTTGCAAGGCTCCTTCCTAACATCTTCTACTTGGAAATCCTCAATCTTATCTTCATTGCACCCCCTCTGCAAAGTGACACAAACTAGTTACTCATCTCCTTGGAATATAAATATGCATACTTTCCAGTATGTGAACAACACAAAAGTATGAGATTATCACAAAACAACACCACATAATGAAACATGCCACATCTCTTGCACTTTCACACAATCAAATGAGCATTTATTATGTGTGCACTATGTAAAAACTAGGCATACCTTCGAACTGGATCTCCAGGTACTCTTGGAGAGCCTACTTTAGTGTACAGCCAAATCTTTATGTCACCTATGAGTTAGACAAGCCCCCACTACAGCAGCCCTTAGTGTTTAAATCGTTGAAAAGCTCTATTAGAGTGTGAGGTCAAGAACAGCAAGTAATCAAAGCAAACAATCCTAGTATGGCTGGCTGATGCAAACAAGCAATTGAACAAATGTGTGAGCAAATCTTACATATCAAGAAAAGAAGCAAAGAAGGAGGCTTAAGGACCATCACTTGACTGACCAGATTTAAGGGGCATTTAAACATCATGTGCAACATATGAACTAACATAAACATTGCATATTCCAGATTCTACAATGGAATGCACATGTATTAGGTTATGCCATGTATGATGATGCCTAAATGTACACTATAGCAGGCAGGAGTGATTCATCATTGCACGCACAATTGAATTGCGGGTTAAGGGCCAGTTCTATTCCGCCTTTTCAGAGCTTATTGTGAAAATAAGCCATAAAAGATGTAAATAAGTCATTTTTGAGTTATGGGCATGGGCTTAACTTAATTCGCTTTGGAGGGGGGTGTTTCGGGTAGAAGCTCACTAAAAATTGAAGGGAAGGGGAATAGTGAAATGACTCTGTTGTATGCCTATATTACACTCAAAATAAAACTGCATACGCCCCCGTCACACCTGACCCTCAAGTAAAACCAAACACGCAAGTGTTCATTGCCCTGCCCGCTTGCATCTCCTCTCCCCTTTCCCTCTACCTCGATCCCCTGCCCGCAGCGCTAGGGTTCCTCCAGCGAGCTGTCGCCACTGGTCCCATCTGGCCTGGTCCTCGACAATGCTTTGTCCAGCTAGGCTACATGGCCTGCGTGTAGGGCCAAATCTCCCCGACTGCTCCTCCCTCTGGCGTCGCCCCTCATTCTCATGGTCTCCAGCAGCTGCTCCACTGTGGTCTGTCTAACGCACTACTCTAGTGGGCACCGCACAACTATGGTCGATGCCACACTACGGTAGAAGGCACCTTATTCCCCTTCCCCTCCTCCTAGGCCGTGGCCTTAAGGTGCTGTTGAAGGATGAGCTCATCCAACAAGGTGAGGATCTCCTCTGATTTTTTGCCAAATTTTCATTCTGACCCACTATACGATGAATTGCTATGAGCTGCTTCTGCTGCTGCTATATGACGCGTTGCTATGAGCTGCTCCTGCTGCTGCTATATGCTGAATTGCTATGAGCTACTGCTGCTATATGATGAATTGCTATGAGCTGCTGCTGCTATATGATGAGTTGCTATAAGCTGCTCCTACCGCTGCTATATGATGAATTGCTATGAGCTGCTCCTGCTGCTGCTATATGATGAATTGCTATGAGCTGCTCCTGCTGCTGCTATATGATGAATTGCTATGAGCTGCTGCTGGTATATGATGAACCACTGCTAACTGCTTTGCTGCTTTGTATGATGTTGCTATGAGCTGCTACTCGCTGCTATAAGATGCTTTAATTGGTGCTGCTATATGATAATAACCAGCCACTTGGACCATCGAATTTCAATAAATAATTGTTCTTCATTTAAATGTGGGTCATCGTTCTTCATTTAAATTAGGCAATGGGATCTCTATGGAAGACATTGACCAAAGTAGATTGTGCCAAGTAGATGGTATCTTTGTATTTGCATTTTGAACAAATAGTGATGCTCTGTTTTCCTATCATATTAATTACTGCACTGGGTTCAATTTGTGATGCTTGCAAGTCAAATTAATTTTCATATGGCAGCAAAATGACAAAATATAATGCAATCTAGACTTTTCACTGATCATACCAAAGATAAAATTTGAAAAGGAAGGCAATGAAAAGAACTGGTTGGCTTATTACGGAGCTTATATTCACAGTGCTTATTTTCTTAGGATAAGTCGTAATAACCGTCCCTGAGAAACTTGGCCAATAGAACTAACATACAAATAACATGTCACGATGATTGCAATGGAGGAGTGACCTACCATAGCACTGTATAGGCTCACCGCTGCCTCTCCTTTTTTGCGATGTTCCATGAAATTGCCACATACATCTTGTACTTTTTCATTGTGTAAACCTATCTGCAAGTTGACATGGCTAATTTCAGACATCTATACATGATAATACATTGCATATCCCTTGTGCATATGTAAACCACCAATTAATGATTGTGTGCGTAGCATATTAGCCATGACTCTGTGTGCTGGACTAGCAGGCACTCTAAGGGAGCCTAATGTAGTGCACTGGAATTCTTACATGCCACCTACCATTTTGTGTATGTACTACCACTGTTCCTAAATATATGTCTTTGTAGAGATTCCAGTTTGGACCACATACAGATGTAATAGATGCATTTTCGAGTGTAGGTTCACTCATTTGCTCTGTATGTAGCCTATAGTAGAATCTCTAGAAAGACTTATATTTAGGAACAGAGGTACGAGGTAGTATCATGTATGACATCTACATATCTTATTTAGCAGCCAGTAGTAGAAATCATTGTCTGCACAAAGGGATTACTGGTCAAAAATCCAAGCAAAGCACGCTGGCAGGCACACAACAATACAAGAGAGAGAGATAAACACACACTTACAAGATCATAGCAATGCCTCAGTCCAGGATCTTGGTTGGCCAAGCTGTTAGATCCAGAAGAAACATCGTCCTTGTAGTTTTTGCCAGCTGCATAACATGTAACAGCGATCTGTTAGTATATTTGAAGTTCATTGGGCAGGTGATGCTGGACGTGTTTAAAGGTGACAAGTACCTAGGCCGTGGCGGGTGCTTGCCATCTTGCCAGACGGTGGGAATCAGGTTAGAAACATCAAGGGTGATGACGATGTGCTGGCTGTCGGGTCCGGTAAGGAGATCTAGAACCGTCGAGTAGGGTGTTTGTGGAGCGGCTTCGGTAGGGTGGACTACGGTGTGGGTGAAGCGGATCTGTGGCCGTGGACGAGGGCGTCGGTGAAGCTGCTCCGGTGGTTGGGTTCAGGATGGTGTCGATGATCCGGATCTGCGGCCGTGGGCGAGCGTCGAAGCTGCTCCGTAGGGTTGGATGAGGGTGCGACGAAGCGGATCTGAGGCCGTGGACTTGTGAGTTGGCAAAGAGGCCCCGGTAGGGTTGAGAATGGTATAGGCGAAGCTACTCCGGTAGGGTTAACAATGGTGTCCGCGAAGCGGCTCCGGTAGGGTTGAGGAAGGTGTCGGCGAAGAGCATCAAAGTCCATCGACGGGGGTGTCGGTAGGGCGGCTCCGGGGGTGTGTGGACGAAACATCTCCGGTGGGGAGTACTAAGGAGCCGCTGCAGATGCGTTGCGATTGACGAGAGTACCGGCGAAGCAGATCCGGCGCCGTGGACAAGGTCGGCACTAAATGGGCCATGGTACAGGGGTGGATGAGCAGTCTACTTGTTTCTAGGGGAGGTGGGAGGGGTAGATGCGGCCGCAGAAGCAGATGTGGCGAGGTGGACACTGCTAGCAGTGAATGGGCTCTGGTACGCCTGTGGATGAGCAGTCTAGGGTTTCGAGAGGGGAGGGGTAGAAAGGCCGATGAAGTACGGGCAGCGTGATGTAAGATGCTCTGGTGCTGTGGAGTTAGTTGTTTTTGCGGGAGGGGGAGAGGAAATGGGGGTGCCTGTGGTGGGGGGAACCGGAAGTTACCAAAGCAGCCCCGACCTATTATGTAGATGAGGGCGGTATTGCAACTGTTGTTCTGCGTGCACCAAGGACAAAAGGGGAATTTTGCATGCTAAAGACTAGGTGGCGGAAATTTTAGAAGGAGGCGGGAGATTGCCGCCCGCGGGATCGTTCGTATCCAGTTTCAACTAATTTTGGACCATGCTAGCGGGAAGGTCATGCGAGACTGTGTACACGGGGCACATGTCAGTAGTTAATAACTGGTGTGAAGTCCACCCCAGAAAAAAAGACAATTACTCGGGATGATGCACCGATAACTTGGACGTTCACATGGGCGCGAGCAATCGTACGGGTGTAGAGGTGCGTTCACAAAAAAAGGGATCAAACGCTCAGCCCATGTATTTCTCGTGTAAATAGATAATTTAGTGCCATTGGTTATTTACTTTAAACATAATGCATTGACGTGTTAGTGTAGAGGCGCACAAAAAGAAATGGATATTGTAGTCCCACGAAAGAAATGGATATTGTAGTCCGCTACTTAAAAGTGTTACCTCATATGATTACATAGCCTCCATTTCATAAATTGTGTACCCGTTGAATTCATATATGAATATTACATATATTACTTCATAATAGAACCTTAAATCATCCAAGACTAATGAATTTGAATGCAAGACTAACAATGGTGTATGTACATGATAGCTACATTGGTTGTTTGAAGAAACATCACTGTAACTTTGGCATGCACAATTCAAAAGGTTTATTTAGATAGAAAAAAATGTGATATGTGAGTGTCTAATCTTTATAGCGTTGAATCGATATTGTACCTTTGGCCACGATATGAAGTAGATTTTGATTTATGTTCAAGCGATGCACGCCCACGATCGCTAGATAGTGATACGTGAATGAATTGTGCAATCTCTCTCACATGCATACATATCTCATTTCCTCGTGGGCATCGGAATCACACATGCGCACTTCGTGTATTTCTCTCCCTCCGTCAAGGTTAGAATTCGTCTTTCTACCCCATCCTACTCTCACATAGAAACACACATGCTCTCTCTGTCGAACACGCCCACCCCTTTAATTCTGCCCACCCACAGCCACTAATGTCTCAAAGTACAATTATGTCTCTCACACATATGCCTAAGGTTAACTTGAGTTCGAGAACCATATGAATACATACAATGGGATTCCAGCAGAGCACCTCTTGTTTTGAGATTTCTCTCTCTCTCTCTCTCTCTCTCTCTCTCTCTCTCACACACACACACGCGCGCGCACACACACACACATAGACACGCGCGCGCGTAGACATTGTTTCTCGCTTCATTTTTTCCGGCACTTGCATGCACACCGTTTGTTTATCTCCGTCATGCTTTAAGTTTGACTCACACACATGCTATCTACCTATCCCTTAATATATATATATATATATATATATATATATATATATGTGTGTGTGTGTGTGTGTGTGTGTGTGTGTGTGTGTGTGTGTGTCACACAAACTCCTTCTCCCTACTAGCAAGATGCCAATGTGTTGCACGGAACATCAAGATGCATTTTTATGAGTAGTTTATCTTGTGGGAGTGAACGAGGGAAGGCCTTATTTGCAAATGTGGAGAGGGGTGTGGGTATCTTTTTGCAAAATTGCCATAGTTTCCTTCCTATCTGTCGGATATAAATCGGATGGCCTATATTGCAGGATAGCAGGCACACCATCATCACCAACTCTGTTTTTTTATAAGAGTAGAGATATGTAAGTGTCACTGCCCCCCCCCCACACCCACACACACACTTCCAGACAGCAAAGGAGTAGGGTGACACCTCGATGTTGATACTAATCTATCGACTAGCTTCTCTCTCAAACACACACACACACACACACACACACACACACACACTACCTGACACTGAAGGAGTAGGGTGGCACCTCGATCTTGATAGTAATCTATCTACTGCTTCTCTCTCAAACACACACACATACAGACACACTCGCTAGTTGTGCCTCTGTGCCTACCGCGCACACTCTCGATACGTCTTTCTCTCCCTCCCCCCTCCCCACCCCCACCCCAACAATGACAGCAGAAGGGCGAAAACTCGATCTGATCTTAATCTTTCAATTGGTTTCTCTCTCAACATTGTGTCTCTGTGCCATGCTCAGAGACACTCGATACGTATTTATCTCCGTAGCCCCCTCGATATGTAGACATCTCGCGTGCGCACATCTGTAGTGATGATGACGCTGAACCCAGTGTGCCTTGTTCTTACCGGCCTCATGTGATAGTTTTCACCTTGTTTTCTGTTAATTAACAAGGCAACCTTTCTTTTGTTACTACTAGTGAATCTGAAATCATTCGGGGCAGACATAAAATATATCACTTCAAAATAATTATGGTAGTAACTATTTTAAAAGAAACTAGCTAGATGTCCGTGTGTTGCACGGAACATCAAGATGCATTTGTATGAGTAGTTTATCTTGTGAGAGAAAAGGATGATGAGGGAAGGCCTTATTTGCAAACGTGGAGAGGGGTGTAGGTATCTTTTTGCAAAATTGCCATAGTTTCCTTCCTATCCCTTAGATATAAATCCGACGTCCTATATTGAAGGATGCACGCACACCATCATCACCAACTCTATTTTCTACTCCCTCCGTTCCTAAATATTTGTCTTTTTAGAGATTTCAACAAGTGCCTACATACGGAGCAAAATGAGTGAATCTACACTCTAAAATATGTCTACATACACATCCGTATCTAGTAGTCCATTTAAAATCTGAAAAAGACAATTATTAGGAATGGAGGGGGTATAAGAGTAGACATGGAGATATATCTCCAGCATGGTCCACAACAAAAATGTGATGGACTGGTTAGCGTCGGATGCTCGCAATGCGATGACCTGAGTTCGAATTATGCCTTTAACTTTAGATTTTTATATTATATATTACTTATTTAATATATAATTCTTTCGCTACTGTACTGACAGTGGAACCACAGAGTTCTTTCGCTAATGTACTGACATATAGTTCTTTTTAACTTTCTGTACAAAGTTGTAGCCACCCTACAAGTCACGTGTACACTGTACATGCAATTAACATTTTATAGATGGAGAATCATACACGCAATTAACTCAAATGGATTGGATGTGACCCTATTATTTCCAGCAAAGAGCATCTTCAATGGCAACCAACAAATTTCCTCCCGCTTCCTTCCGCGGAGGACGACATCAAACGCCGGCGGCATACATTTTCACAACTCTAACCAACCAGATGAAATTCGTGCAAATACGGACTGATTTCATATAAGCATGAAGGATTTCGTATAAAAAAGCCGGATCTTCATATAAACATGATGGATTTCATTACATTTACACGAACTAAACATTGCTAATCCGGCTCTCTTGGTATAATTAATACTCCCTCCGTTCGGAAATACTTGTCCTAGAAATGGATGTATCTAGGCTTATTTTAGTTATAGATACATCCAATTTATCCATTCTTAGAACAAATATTTCCCACCAGCCGGAGAGGGAGTACCTAATCTAAATGGCCGCTCGCGGATCCCTTTGTCTTCCTCATGTCCGGCAGACACTTGCGGGGTCGACGAAGGTCCTCAGAAGAGACGAAGCAACAACGAAACCACCTGAATGCACAGTCGTCACCTTGGCGGTGGCCTTCATGGGACCCAAGTGGCGGCGGCCTCCCGTGTTCAACTTCTCCTCGATGATGGCGGCAGAGACGGATAAGCTGGCCACTGACTCGTCGCTCTCCACGCACCCGGCTTCTGTCTCTGCCTGCATGGCGCTGCCGTAGGCACGGGAGGCGCGTCCACCGCAGACACTGGTGGCGCGGTACGACACTGCAGCGACGACGCCCGTACCAGCATGCTCGCCGCCGTGCTGGCGTGGAGCAACTTGCCACTCCTCATCGAGCTAAACTGGAGCGGTGAGTTGCTGAACCACGTGCCGGCTTGGAGCAGCAACTGGCTCCGTCGGGCCAAGCAAGGTTGGTGAAGCACCGAGCGGCCTCGCCTGTATTCGGAGGGCTCAGCGGACCACCCAGCCGGGTAGTGTGCCGGAGAACGGCTCCTCGGAAGCCATCGGAAGAGTGGAGAAAACGGTGAAGGAGGAGATGGGGGAGCGGCGGAGGGGTGCGATTCTTGCCCGATGTCTGTCTGGCCTCGTTTAAATAGAGGGCGGACGGTAGGATCATGGCCGGCGTCTGGCCTCGTTTAAACTGAGTGCGGACGTGATGAGCTCGGCCGTTGTTGCATTTAATTCTAGCCCGCTCATGAACGGACGTGTGGCCGGAGTAGGCTTCTCGGTTTGCATGCGGGTTTAACGGAGGGGTTTGATGGAGGCGAGGAGGCGTGTTCAGCCGGGCATGCAGCGGGCGACGCAGTACTACTTGATTTGAGAGCGGGCGGCGCAGTTCCTGATACGGCTTTAATGCAGACGAGGGAGGGGGTACTGGTTGCCGAAATGGTGAACGGCCAATGATGCATCCTCCTTCAATTAGCATCGTGAATGCATGAGGGAAGTAATGGGAGGAGGACCGGGAAAAGAGGCTACACGATGTGAACGCAACGCAGTTTGCACTCATATAAAGGTGCCCCTCCATTCCAATGCATCTACCACATCGTACACACCTAAGAATTTTCCTAAGCACCTACACAAAGCGCAAAAGTGCTCACTCCAGACCCATGGCAGCAATGCGCGTGAGCGGCCAGCGGCTGTGCCACATGGTCCACGACGCTGGCCTGCGGCATGGCGCCGAGGATCGTCTCCAGACGGTGTTGGCGACCAGCTGGTGAATGGCCACCGTCGACACCAACTACGACTCTCAGTGTGACCAGATGATTGTTGCCACCACCAAAAAGTTCACCGTCCTCAAGAAGCTCGCGGACGACATCGTCGTACTCCTCTATCCCGCGTGCCCGGGCTCCTCATTGCCTGCCACCCTAATTGGCCTCCATGGCCTGAACCTCTTTCAAGCACTGGTGGCCCTGCGACTGCCCGCTGACACCACAAAGAATGTCCACCTGGAGGTCGCGCTCGCCATGAGGCGCCACGCCCTGCAAGAATTCGTCGACCTAGACATCCACGTGTACGAGCAAATCGTGTACATAGGTATCTAAAAGGCCAGTGAGGATGCTACGACGTCGGTCTTCCTCGACCGGCTGGAAGACTTGGATGCCTTTGCTGAGAAGCACCTTGACCTCACCACAAAAGCCGCCGCTCCTTAGCCGTCGGTCGGTGGCCCAGCGCACTAAGTTGAGGAGGAGGAGGTCGTACGTTGATGGATGCATATTTCTTATTGCCTCTTGTAACCACAACTGCGATCACGTCATCGTGGCCTTAATTCTTATTGTGCTATTGCATTCTCATTCCAGCCAATTCCGACATGTGCGATCCCTTTGCTTAATTATATGCATCACTGTAACTAGTACTCCATCCGTCAATTTATAAGTTGTGCTTACCTTTTCCATCAAATTCGTGCAACGCACAGGCATCTTGCTAGAAACACTAGAACATGTCGGACCGCATGTGACCAAACCGACGATGAGCCAACCTAGCTACTACGTACCCTGGTTATCTGGTGGAAATAGCCCCGCCCTAGCGTTTCCAATCGTTATTTCTATTTATCGATCGTGCCAAGGAGCAGAACCAAATGTTACAATTTATACTACTCCTATAAAAGACTCAGTTGGTGATGGTGGTGTGTCGGCCATCCGTCGTTTCTGACCATTAGATCTGCATCTAACGACTTTGAGGTAAGTTGTGGCATTTTTGCAATAATAGCCCACTTCTCTGCTCCAATTTGCTGAAAACCCCTTATTATCTTGAAAGCAACCACATCCCTCCCTCACCTAATCAAAACAGCATCAGAAATATTTTTGAGTGAAAAGTAATATGTTTTTAGTGGTATATATGTATATCAAAACAAGAGTGATTTCTTTCAAGTTTGTGAACAAGTACTATTCTACTACTTTGGATCTGTCGCAATGCACGGGCACATTCCTAGTAAAAGGAAAAGGCCTGCCGCGTTCGTGTCGCACCCCCACACGCCTTGGAATCGGGAGTACTGCACGGCCCATCCGGCACGCCACATAGCTAGGGAAGGCGTGTTGCCTAGCATTTTAACTTTCATGTGGGACCGCCGTTGAGCAAACTGACTATTGGCAAACCGCACCCCGCCCGCAGCCGGGTTGGAAAACAGAAACAAGGGGAAGATCTAGTTGTAGCACGAAAGCCAAGAAATTATGTGTCAGATGGGGCTCGTTGATAGAGTAGGAGCATTCTGTACTACTACTAGTACGAAGTTTGTACTACAACTAGTACTGCCACTATACAACTTGGTACGTGCACGGCATAGCATCGTAGGAACAAAAAACGTGAAGATCTTGTTTTGGGTGATTTATCTTTTTTCCAGTCAACGTAGTATGAATAATATGATGTGGGGGGCACCCATGAAGCTTATGTGGCTTGGTTGCATGGCTACGAAAGGTTAGAGAATAATAAATAGATAATGTGTTTAGAGTGCACTCCACTAAATAGATATACTTTGGATCTATTGCAACGCATGGGCTGAAACATTGGTAGTAGTAAGAAAGAAATGTCGGGTTTGGCACGAGCTCATACTGCAGGAGCACCACAAGGCCTGCCGCAGGAGTTACATTTCCCTCCCGGGGCCCACGTGACCGAGCTTCAGTGGCTTAGTGCACCAGCCTATGAGTCGATGACATGTGGACCTTAAATGCGGCTGTCCCACATGTCATTCTCATGGTGGTGGCGTGGTTCGTGACTCACTCGTTCGAGATGAACCGGCCGGTGCTGGCATGGCCTGGCCGTGGCGAGGGTGCCACAACTGGGTGTCGGGGCGTTACAAGGCATAGATGGCCACACCGGCGGGAACTACCTTTAGTATAGAAGTACTCCAGCTGAGGATTGATGCCCGGGATGAAATGTGTCACAGCCGCTGGATGAAAACTCGATAGTGCAGGAGTAAGGATCGGAGCACAGGAGCGGAGCAGGCAAACCGTGTCCAATCGGGTGTGGCTATGGTAGAAAGTTGATGGTCACCGCAATTCACCTGGCCCGCATGTCATGCACACAAAAGCAGAGGAGCGGTTGGGCCGAGAGGGATGAGGCGCACGTCGGGGGACGTCGTGCCGTGGGTTGGAGCGGTGTCGTGAATCGCGTGTGGGTGTGGCAGTGGTAGAAACAAGAAACGTGATGGTCGTCGTGGTTCAACTTCCATGGACAAGTTGTCATGTCTGCTGACACATGCATTGCATACCGCTCACTGCAAGGAGCAGTAGTAGAGAAAACTTGTTCCAAAAATACCATTTTTCTAATAAAATTCTTGAGATATCATTAGTTTTTACACATGGGATTACTCCTGCAAGGGTCAATGACAACAGGTGTTTTGTAAAAAAATGCATCTTGATGTTCCCTGCAATGCACGAACATCTTGCTAGTTATAGAAGAAGCCCACATGGGCATCTTGCCGCAGGGTGTGCCACCGACCCAAACTCAATTTTTTTCAGACGCTTAGGTGCAGTGGATGCCGTGCCATGCCACAAAATGTAAAAAAACAGCTCCAATTTTTTTTAAACCTGTTATCTTCAAACCAGCCACACCCGTCCCTCATCTCATCAAAACAGCCCGAGGAATATATTTTGAGTGAAGCATGATTTATTTTTACTGATATATGTATATCAAAACTAGAGTGTTTATATTTCAAGCCCGTGAACAAGTATTATTCTACTACTTTGGATCCATTGCAACACACGGGCCAACACATTGGTAGTAGTAGTCTCTATCTCTATCTCTGCTCTACTCTTATAAAAACAGAGTTGTTGATGATGGTGTGCCTTCCATCCTGC
Organism: Aegilops bicornis; assembly: GCA_021605145.1. Taxonomy (NCBI): domain Eukaryota; kingdom Viridiplantae; phylum Streptophyta; class Magnoliopsida; order Poales; family Poaceae; genus Aegilops; species Aegilops bicornis. The sequence goes on along the minus strand of CM038669.1, from coordinate 609,425,734 downwards.
AGTATATGCCGTCCTATTTATATCTGACGGATATGAAGGAAACTATGGCAATTTAGAAAAAACAATTACCCACACCCCTCTCCACATTTGCAAATAAGGCCTTCCCTCGTTCATCCTTTTCTCCCGAAAGATAAACTACTCATACAAATGCACCTTGATGTTCCGTGCAACGCACGGGCATCTTGCTAGTCTACTACTCTCTTGTATCTATCTACTCTTATAAAAAAACTAGCAAGATGCCCATGCGTTGCACGGAACATCAAGATCTTGTGGGAGAAAAGGATGAATGAGGGAAGGCCTTAACTGCAAATGTGGAGAGGAGTGCGGGTAAGGCCTTTCCTCGTTCATCCTTTTCTCCCAAAAGATCTTGATGTTCCGTGCAACGCATGGGCATCTTGCTAGTCTTATAAAAAAACAGAGTTGGTGATGATGGTGTGACCGCCATCCTGCAATATAGGTCGTCCGATTTATATCTAACGGATAGGAAGAAAACTATGGCAATTTTGCAAAAATATACCTACACCCCTCTCCACATTTGCAAATAAGGCCTTCCCTCGTTCATCCTTTTCTCTCACAAGATAAACTACTCATACAAATGCATCTTGATGTTCCGTGCAACGCATGAGGATGTTTCCTTGGGGGTCTCTCCAGCGCGGCATGGCCGTAGTTGCAAGTTGACGCCCCTTGAGATGCTGACGTTGAGGGGCACTCGGATTTTGTCCGATGAGCAGGTAAGATGAGTTTGATCACATAGTAAATGCATTCTAAAGACTACTTCCGTGTCCATTTCCTAATCCTCCCCCTGCTCACTGTTTCACAGGTTAGGCTCAGTGCGAGTGGAGATTGGCTTGCATCTGTACGGGAGGGTACCAACATCAATTTGCACAGCATTTACAACGGTGACACCGTTCCCGTATAACCTTTGTCCAACATTGGGATCAGCCATGCAACGGGCCACCGCCTGAATTGGTACGATGGAACCACGGTGAGATTGAAGAAGATAGCACGAACCTTGCACATGGCGGTCAAAGGTGGACCATGCTATCTGCGGCCGATTTGTTGCCGTACGAGTACGAAGACGTTGTGCTCCTATCTAACCGCATCTTCGTGCTGACAAACCAGGGGACTTGTTTCGTATGGGACACATCCTACGGTATACTCCCTCTCTCCCAGTTTATTTGTTTTGATTTTTTTTGTTTTATAAGTTTCAAATTCAAATTTAGAGCTCCCCATCACATGTTTGAGATTACAATGTCCATTAAATCGTTGAGTGCATGTATAAAGAAACAAATCTCGAGTTTGGCACGAGTTCGTGCAGCGGTAGAACCACAAGGCCTGACGCAGGAGTTACATTTCCCTCTCGGGGCCCTCAGGACTGAGGTTCAGCGCCTTACTACACCTGCCTTTGAGTCAATAACATGTGGACCCGAAAGGTGGCTAGTCCACATGTAATGCTCCCGAAGGCAGAGGGGCAGTGGGTCCGAGAGAGGTGAGCCGCAGGTCGAGGGATGTGTGGTGTCATGGGTTCGAGCGATGTCGTGGGAATCGCGTGTGGCTATGGTAGAAACTTGATGCTCGCCGCATTTCAGGTGGCCCACATGTCATGCACACAAAGGCAGATGGGTGGTGCGGCCGAGAGGGGTGAGGCGCACGTCGTGGGACGTGGTGCCGTAGGTTGGAGCGGCATCATTGGAATCGCGAGTGGCAGTGGATGAAACGTGGTGGTCGCCGTAGTTGAACTTCCATGGACAAGTTGTCATGTCTACGAACACATGCATTGCATACCGATCACTAGAAGGAGTAGTAGAGAAAGCTAGGCGGATAAATAGTTATTCTTCTTCTTCTTCTTCTTCTTCTTCTTCTTCTTCTTCTTCTTCTTCTTCTTCTTCTGAGACGACTTCGCAACAAGCTCTCTGGACCTTGCAGCTATCTCGAAACTCACACGGGCATCGAGGGTACCATATTTTATCCGCTCGTACGTCAAGGGATAATTCTCCCATCCAGACGACCTTAATGCCACCGTCTCGTCACCCTTCTGAAGATTTGTTCTGAGCACAAAATTTGCTACGTCGAATAGGGATGGTGTCGGTTTATCACAATCTTCTACAGGGATTTTTATTTTGGTTTGTACGTCAATGATGCTTTTCAAATCAAGGTTGTACGGCTCCAACTTCTGTTTGTCCCCTGCGATGGCTGCCCCACAGAAGTATATGTTCTCCCGAGACAAGAAATCGTGAAGCTCACCTGGTATGGAGGGTGCGTGTATGATGTGGTACACCAAAACATCATCTTCAAGGCACAGCTGAACGACGGCGGCACGTTGGATCTTCCCAGTGGCACGCTCCGTGTACTATGCGTCCTTCATCTCCACATTTTGGAGGGAGTTGGATACATTGTTGATCCACTTCCGAACAACCCTTGGGTGGTCGGTGACTATGGCAACTATGCTCAACGAGCCTTCGACGAGGACATGTTGGACGCTAGAAACCTGCATCTGGATCTCTTTTGCCATTTGGAACCGCTGGACAGGAGGGCTATGGTTTGGAGAATTAGGATTAGATGGCTAGTCTAACTTAAGAAGATGATTATTTAAAGGGGCTTCAGAATTACTCCAGGACGATGTGAAGAGGTTAAAACAATGTGAATGCAGTGTGGTTTGGATGCAAATGAAGTGAAGGAGTGGTGAAGAAGCCAAGGAAAATCGGTTCCCGATGGAGAAGTAAATGGGAGAAGTGGCCTACAGGCAGTTGATTAGACGGCTAGGTAGACTAAACGAAAAGGCTATGGGGGTAGACTGAGGAGTGGTACCTGTCCGTGTACGCGCCCATCCTTCTAGTGCTACATGTGCCACTGGCTAGTTGAGGTCACTCTTTTCAATCATCGTGGCGAGACATTTTATGATTCCTTTTTATTTCTGCACCCTTCCTGACTGGTGGGACCTATGCAAATGGATAAAAAAATGTATCTTAGCTGGTTCGGATGGATATTGGCGCGTGCGAGGGAGACACAACATTCTCTAGTTAAGGAATAAGTATGCGATTATCATCAAAAAAGAAAAAGCCTTCTTCGCTCTTCCGCATGCACGAGAATTTGGTTTTGCTCGCAATATGGATGATACCTGGAGTATGAAGTGAATCCAGAGGCATGCTAGCATGGGAGTACTACTCATGTTCCTACTACTCCTACTACTAGTAGTAGTACAACTGTGGTACACTTGGTGGTCAAAATATTATTCATCTGGTCCTCACAGTGAAGTGACAAGACCCTGCGCCCGAGGTGACACCAGTCCAGGCGGCGTGTCCGGATTCTGAAGTCAGCCTCACCTTGTGCCTTTGTGCGATCCATCACCGCCGATGTATAGCATGCCTCACCTCGCCTCCCTCTCCCCTAGTACCACTCCATGTCTATCTCTGTCTCACCGGAGATCCTGAGGTCACACTTCATCATCTCACTGTGCCCCCGCGTACCCTCGCCTCGCTCGCCTCCCCTAGTACCACTATTCCCTCGCTAGGCGCTTCAGCACCGAGAGCCTTCTCCCCCATAAATCAAGCCCCCAAAAACCCCACCTTCCAAACTCCACCATGGCCGAACGCGAACCGCGCAGCATCCATATGAGCCGCGATTGGAGCAATCTCCCCAGTGACATCCTCGACCTCTGTTGTTCGTGTATGGATATGTTGAGCGCCCTGCGGCTGGCTGCATGCTCGAGGGACATGCACACGGCCATCGTCGAAGCGAGGACTAAGATTTTCAAGACACCCTGCTTGCTGCTATCTGGTCTTGCAAGATTTGCTCACCATGATACGGAGGCGTACATGATGCCCCTCGACTTCAATCCGACCTCAGCCGAAACTTCTTTGCAGGTATGTAGTTGGTCACCATACATCATTTCCCTCAACTTCAATCCAATCACCATCGTCCGAAACTTCTTGGCAGATATGTACTTGGTCGGCATGACCTCCCACTGGATGGCTGCCGTCAGACAAGACCAGAAAAAGTTGGTGCTCGTGAACTTCCACACCTCCCATGAGATTATCCTTCCTACGTTGGATTATATAGGGTTTTACCATCGCGGTCCAAGTCATCTAGATTACGAAGTCAGTTGGACGCACCTTGTTTTGCAGAAGATTGTAAACTGCCAAGTGCCCACACAAGATGCGAATTACACAGACTTCAAGCTAATTGCCTGTTCGACCGCGGACTCGCCTATCTTTTCACTGGTGCCTTCTTTAGCTGGAGACAGCTCACCTCGCAGTGGATCATCAAAGCTCATACACACTTCTGTGATGCTATTGAACATAATGGCATCATCTACGCGATTGATAAAGCTAATGGCACCATGTATTGCTGGGACGGCGCGTGTAAGTTGTTTTCGTATGATGTTAATGGTCAGGCCATGACATTGTTTGAACTTTTTGTGATGATTCGCATATCCCTGTTTGGGAAGAATTTGAGTAGAACTATGGCAATGTATTAGAGATGCCGTAAATCAGCTATATTTGGAATGAGTTAATTCATGCGATTGTGACCATGTCATTATAGCCAATTTGTACCCCTGAATAATCAAACGGTTAGGAAGATATGGATATTCTCCTTATTTTATAGTAATCTATATACTACTAAATATGAGTGTGTATCAATGGCCATGTTAGTTTCCTGATTTTTGTGATGTAGAAAGATGCATCACACTGTTGGTTTCATCTAACCATACATTAGGGAAGTAAATGTGCATATGGAGACCTCTATATTTGGAAGTAGTGAAATCCTGTAATGCTTACCATGTGTACATACCTATATTCGCCCTTCAGCAATCAATGGCTAGAATAATACCCTTACAAAAAAATTCCCACAGAATATGAGTATATAACAATGCATGGTTGTCGGTGCAACAAACCATGGGTCTGTTGCCCAAACTATGCACAGACACGGGAACAAGATCGAAGCACCAACCCAAGTTAGAGGATGAAGGACTAAGAGATTTGAAGAACCAACACGCAGCCAAGAGAGACCAAGATCGAGCCAGAAGAGCAGGATATCAGTAAGGAAAGGGCCTCCCTTGTCGGGCAGGCGAGCTCGACAAGGAGCACGGCCACCAATCAAGGCTCCCCGGGCAGAGCCTGCCAGGGCTCGCGGGGGCAGAACTACCCCACCGACCACTCAAGTACGACCCGCGTCGTCAATCAATGCGGTGTCAAGCCGCAACATGATTAAGTGGCAGGCATTTGCCAAATAGCGGCCATTTCCTACGGAGAAAACCCATAGACGACACCCATCCTGCGACATGTCAAGAGAACAGGTGCGGAGCTGGCAAGATAGCCCGGCAAGCCTTGCCGGGCAACCATTGATGTGACACTGAGCGGCGCATTTAATGCACCTTGTCAGCCGGCAGAGTTAGGTATGATAGCACTGTTTGCTATCATATCAAGGGATAATGACCACTTTGCCATTGTGGTGACCCCATAATCTATAAAAGGAGGCCCAAGGCACTCATAGGAATGGTTGTAAAGTTGATGAACTCAAGCCACCATACGCGCGTAGTTGCTACGGACCCAAGGCAAACCCTACCGGGCAAGTGTACTACGCGTTACCACATTCATTCCACCATCAATCCACCAAAGCAGGAGTAGGGTATTATGCCTCGCAGCGGCCCGAACCTGGGTAAATTGCTTGTGTGCTCTCTGCCATGCTGCCGTATGCTGGTCTGCTCTTGTGCAACGCGAGGTCCCCCTACAGAACCAGCAAGGGGCCACCCGGTCCCATAGGTGGCCGCGGATATCCCGCGACAATGGTCTGTTAGTTTCCTTGAAGAATTTTTTTGTGAGGACAAAACATGATTACATAACATGCATGACATGGTAGTTTCCAGTGAAGAATCGATTGTGAGATAACATGAGTATAACCATGCATGGCACTTCTATATTTTTGAACCCAGTATACATTTCCCTGTATTTTCCTCCTAGTTCCAACATGGACATATCAATGCTATTTCTTGCATTATCCTACTCATACTTTGAACAATACTGATCTTACATTAACAATGCATGTCCTTTTTTATATGATGCAGTGTACCTACAGTTCCTGCCCTTTGTAATCACACCACCTTTGCCAAAAACAGGGAAGCACAACTGGTTCCTCGCTCGATCAGACGATGACAAAAGACTGATGATCATTCAGACACATGAGCTGGAAAAGTTATATTGCAAAAACCCCGTATACAAGCACCATGAAATACGTGAGTATCAAGACAGTGGTAGTTACGTCTATGAGCTGGATACCAGCTTGTAGGAGCCTTCAGGATTTTTGAGTTGGAGGCGGGTAAACAGCCTTGGTTCACACTCTCTATTTCTCGGACTCGGTTATCTGATTAACCAGGAGATCACCGTTGGCAAGGACCTTGATGGCAGAGAGGCTCTGTTTGCTATGGAAAACTTGTCTACACGGTGAGACCGAGGAGTTCGGGAGCAAAGTCCCCTGATTGTCAATGATACAGCCTGCAGCCAAAAGAAGGTGAGAATGACAAAGGCATTTGGATTAACTTTGATCCTTGGATGTGTCGAGTCCAACAGGTAGTGATGTGGTTCAAGCCTTCAGGTTCATAGGTAATTGGAATTGCATCGAAAGGGTGGAGTACTGGTGTCTCCGGATCACTGGTGGCTGAAGCGGGGCTGCAAATTATGATGGTGTTGGATCATCCCTCTTTGAATGATTTGTTGTCTTTGCTGCTTGTTCTGGATGTATAGTTCTCTCTCTTTTGTTATGCATATTCCTTGTCATTTGGTCATCCTCGTCTATGTCACTCTCACTATGTAATAGTTGCCTCTATTTAGAATGTCATTCTCGTCTGGATCACGAGAGTCTGAGCGCTGCAGATGGGAGCGTTTTGGTGGTACGGTGTAGCAAGATTTCTTATCAACTATCATGTCTTGCTGTTAATGTCAGTAGTAGTCACTAGTCAGTGTTTGAATGTTGTATATATCGTTGTTTCAAACTGTTTATTGTCTTGAACTGTTGGTAGGGAGATGCGCGCGCCGCCAAATGGCGCCGCAACGACCCCCACCAGACCAACGAGTGGGGCAGCTTCAACATCGACAAGCCTGCGCTCGGTGTTGGCAGGTGCTTGCCTTTCGAGGTTGGCTTCCCTGCCTTTACACAAGAGCTTCGGCAAGTCCGTTGGCCGTCCGTTCGCACGTTCAAGCCAGAGATACCTGAGAAATACGATGGGAGGCTGAACCCGGCAGAGTTCCTGAGCATCTACACCATCGGTGTTCAGGCTGCTGGGGGAAGAGATGAGAAGGTGTTCGCCAACTACTTCCCTTTGGCCCTTAATTCCAATGTGAGGTCTTGGCTGATGCACCTGCCAGAGAACTCCATTTCATCATGGGCAGATCTGTGCCATGAGTTCATCGGTGCCTTCACCTGTGGCCACCAAGAGCCCGGCAGGACCATCGACCTGCAACTTCTCCAACAGAAGGAAGGAGAAACCCTCCGTAAGTATTTACAAAGATTCAATAAAGTTCATAGAAATATTCCAAATATCCATCCGATAGCCATTATAGCAGCTTTCCAGTCCAATGTGCTCAACCGCCGCAATCGTTCCAAAATGAACGTGTGGTTGCCCAAGACTGTGAAAGAACTATATACGCTGGTGGATAAATGTGCTCGGATGGAGGAAGGAAGGAAGTGGCCCAAAGAATAAGATTGCATTAATGTTGATTCAGAGGATGAGGATGAATCACCTAGTCATAAAAAGGGCAAGAAGCATAATAAGAATCCAAGGTACAAGGCAGTGATGACAATGGAAGGATGGGGCACGCCTAGTACCAGCAAGAAGGCCAAGGTTGAGGCCCTCGTGAGGGAGTCCTGGATTAGGGGGTCCTCGGACAGCCGGACTATATCCTTTGGCAGGACTGTTGGACTATGAAGATACAAGATTCAAGACTTCGTCCCGTGTCCGGATGGGACTCTCCTTGGTGTGGAAGGCAAGCTTGGCAATACGGATATGTAGATCTCCTCCCTTGTAACCGACTCTCTGTAAGCCTAGCCCCCTCCGGTGTCTATATAAACCGGAGGGTTTAGTCCGTAGGACAACAACAATCATACCATAGGCTAGCTTCTAGGGTTTAGCCTCTATGATCTCATGGTAGATGAACTCTTGTAATACTCATATCATCAAGATCAATCAAGCAGGAAGTAGGGTATTACCTCCATCGAGAGGGCCCGAACCTAGGTAAACATCGTGTCCCCCGCCTCCTATTACCATCCACCTTAGACGCATAGTTCGGGACCCCCTACCCGAGATCCACCGGTTTTGACACCGACATTGGAGCTTTCATTGAGAGTTCCACTGTGCCGTCACCACAAGGTTTGATGGCCCCTTCGATCATCGGCAATGATGCGATCCAGGGTGAGGTTTTCCTCCCAAGACATATCTTCCTTGTTCGGCGGCTTCACACTGCGGGCCAACTCGCTTGGCCATCTGGAGAAGATCTAGAGATACGCCCCTGGCCATCAGGTCAGGTTTGGAAACTTGAACTATACCGCCGACATCTGCGGAGACTTGATCTTCCACGGATTCAAACCCATGTCAGGTGCGCTGCACAATCACGACGAGCATGACTTAGCTCTGCCGGCGGACAGTGTTCGAGAGATCACACCTGCAACTACTCCGGCCCTCAATCCGGGACAGATTGCGCCATCCAAGGACGGGTGGATGGACCCCGCCATTTAGGCCGCACACTCAGTGGCGATAGAGCCGAATACTAGCTTCACCTCCTACGAGACCCATGTTGCCGAACTGTTGGATTCGTCCCCGGCCATGGGCTCCGAGCCGCCTGCATCTGTGCCTATCGAATCCGATTGGGCACCGATCATGGAGTTTACCTCCACGGATATCTTTCAGCACTCATCCTTCGGCGACGTACTAAACTCGTTGAGGTATCTCTCCCTGTCAGGAGACTCTTGGCTAGAATGGGATGCGGACGACGAAGAAATTTGCTCCCCACCCACCACCCACTTAGTAGCCACTGTCGAGGATTTAACCGACATGCTCGACTTCGGCTGCGAAGACATCGACGGTACGTATGGACGACGATGCAGAGATTTAACAGGAACCACCACCTGTGGTATTTGGACAGCCAATTCATCATACGATGTATATATGGTGGATACACCTAAAGAAAATAATGATGAGGAATGGAACGATGCAGCGAAGGATAGCTCCCTCTGGAAGCAACCAAAGCGATGGCGTAGGCGCCGCTCCAAATCCCGCCTCGGCAAAAATAGCGATAATAGCGCAAGAAAAAATCACACCCCGGTCGACTCTAGAGGAAGTGACGACCACATTGACCCAGCGATAGAGCAGGACGAACCAGCGAACAGCGAACATAGTATGGAGCCGCTGTCCGAACACGTTGACGCCGAGGATAAAGCTCATCAAGCTCTCTCCGGAGAGGAAAACAGTCCGGACGACGACACACACATCATCCCGGAAAGGTACTTGGAACAAGAGAACCTCCGTAGAAGGCTTATTGCCACCGCGAGCAGTCTGAAGAAGCAGAAGCAAAGGCCTAAGGCCGCGCAGAATACGCTCAACAGTAGATGGAACAAAATGCTCGACACCGAAGAAAAGTACGGTGGTAGTTGCCACACAAAGAGCTATGCAAGCGCAAGCTATTGCCTGAATTCGATGATGAGGCCTTAGAGCCCACACATCCTAAAAATAAAATGGCTGACCCGTCGGATCGACCACCTCGTGGCCGCGATAGGGCGGCTAACGAGGCCGCACATAAGTCAGCACATGATCGACGTGGGGACTTGCATCAAAAGTCCGGCGTGACCAGATCCATCTACGGATCTAGGAAGCGCGCTCCAGCGTATAATCAAAACCGAACACTGCAACCGCCAGAACGCAATGACACGTCCAAATACAGGGGTGCCGCACACCCCCTATGTTTCACCGATGAGGTACTGGATCACGAATTTCCAGAGGGATTCAAACCCGTGAACATAGAAGCGTATGACGGAACGACGGACCCTGGGGTCTAGATTGAGGACTTCATCCTTCATATCCATATGGCTCACGGAGACGATCTCCACGCCATCAAGTACTTGCCCCTCAAGCTGAAAGGACCAGCTCGGCACTGGCTGAAGAGCCTCCCCGAAAATTCAATCAGAAGTTGGGAGGAGATTGAGGATTCTTTTAGGGCTAACTTTCAAGGGACCTATGTCCGACCTCCGGATGCAGACGATTTAAGTCGTATAATTCAACAGTCCGGAGAGTCAGCCCGAAAGCTTTGGAACATATTTCTCACTAAGATGAACCAAATCGTTGACTTTCCGGACGCCAAAGCCTTAGCAGCTTTCAAACACAGCGTCCGAGACGAATGGCTCGCCAGACACCTTGGCCAAGAAAAACCAAGGACAATGGCAGCCTTAACAAGCCTTATGACCCGCTTTTGCGTGGGCGAAGACAGCTGGCTGGCCCGTAGTAGCACCATCAACCCAGGCACATCTAAAGTCAGGGATGGTAATGGAAAACGACGATGCAATAAAAGCAAGCGTCGAAATAACGAAGACAGCCCAGACAACACGGCGGTAAACGCCGGATTTAGGGGCTCTCGACCCGGTCAGCAGAAAAAGCCTTTCAAAGGCAGCAGAGATGGACCGTCCAGCCTAAACAAGATTCTAGACAAATTATGTCAGATTCATGGCACCTCCGATAAACCTGCAAATCACACCCACAGAGAATGATGGGTCTTCAAGCAGGCCGGCAAGTTAAACGCCGAACACAAGGGGAGGGAAACACCAAGTGAAGACGAGGATGACCCTCGTTAGCAAAACACTGGGGGACAGAAAAAGTTCCCACCAGAGGTCAAAACAGACGTGACGAAGAGGAGGAGCAAACACGCACTCCAAGACATATGCGCCGTAGAGCCTGTCACCCCTAAGTCCAACCCTTGGTCGGCCTGCCCGATCACTTTTGATTGTAGCGATCACCCGACTAGTATCCAGCACGGAGGATGGGCTGCCTTGGTGCTAGACCCAATAATCAACGGATACCATCTCACCCGAGTCCTCATGGACGGCGGCAGTAGTCTCATTTTGATATATCAGGACACCGTCCGCAAAATGGGGATAGACCCAACGCGAATTAGCCAATGCAATACTACCTTTAAAGGAGTAATACCAGGCCCAGAGGCCCGCTGTACGGGCTCTCTAGTACTAGACGTTGTATTCGGCTCCCCCGACAACTTCCGAAGTGAAAAGTTAACCTTCGACATCGCTCCATTCCGAAGCGGCTATCAAGCACTACTCGGAAGAACAGCTTTCGCTCATTTTAATGCAGTACCGCATTACGCTTCTCTTAAGCTTAAGATGCCCGGTCCACGTGGCACCATCACAGTTAGCGGAAATGCTGAGCGTTCCTTATGCACGGAAGAACGTGTGGCGGCTTTAGCAGCTGAACACTAAATGGCCTCTCCAACCAGAATAAATGATCGGTCGTCACGACCGCGGACACGGCTAGACGAGTCCGGCACATCACTAGCTTAGATAAACCTGAGATTGGTTTGATGGATATACCCCCATAGGCGGTACTAGGGGCTTCCCGCATGTAAAAAAGACTACAGTTCGGCTCGACCTTATTTATCTTGAATTTTAATGGTTTATTGAGAACAACCAATTTCTTGCACGACAACTTTCACCTAAGTTATTCTCTTTTACAGATGATAATCGTGCTACACCCTTCCAGGATACGGCACAACGGAGACACAAGCGCAGATGTGCAGCAGGGCCCCGCTCAAAGGTTTCTTTTTAGATTAAGACCCTGTGTAAACCTTTCTTACTGTCTCTTGTTGCTTCACATCCTCCGGATACTCAGTATAACCACGAGGGATGCTGATGTTATTGGCATTTCGCCACGTCAGAATAAATGCACGTACCTGGACACTCAGGGTTCATTATGAAGGGCGTTACTCAACCCGGTATATGTTGCAAAGACCGATTACCCTATGGAGTGTTCGGCGTCGCGAGTTTGTCCTTGTATGCATCAGCTCCGAATCATGTCTTTGGCCAAATGTTGGGTTTACCCGGCTCACGCATTTTGCTACCTTACGTTCCGCTCTATCGGCTAAGGTGGCACCAGGAGAACTACTGTGTTTGTGCCCTGGTTCATCTGGACGAGCACCTCAGTAGAGAAAGCCGAAAACTGACTGTCATGATAAAGCGCGAGACTGGTCAACCACTTGATGACTCATTGGAATCTTCGGGATTCCTCCGCATTAAAGAAGGGCCGGTTTCCCGTTCATGTACGTACGCGCCCCGTACTCGGACAAGTGCGGAAGTACCAGGGGCTATATTGTAGCCCCACTGTCAAACTCTTATGGTTAAGTGAAAGTGTTAAAGCAATATAGTCTAATTGCCTCGTTCGCCGCTATATCACCTCCTTAATGGACCAAGACGTTGGAACAAGTGTGAACATGTGCTTTTGCGAACACCTCCACACTATATGCGTGGGGGCTGAAGCCGACGACTGCAAACTTTCAGGTTATATACATATATACATAAACGACCGCACAGGAGGAATAATAATACGTTCACGCAAAAGTATAAACACGGCCTTTATAATTCAAATAGCATTGTTATTACAATCGAGATACATGTCACTCGAACATGACACTCTTCGAGCACTGAGCCTCTATCAAACGAGCTCCCTCCAGGACTTCTTCAAAATAGTGCTCGATCAAACACAGCCTACCACGGATTACAGGTTGCAATCGCGGTGGCCTCCATCTCCGCCCAGTATGTCTTGACACGGGCTAGAGCCATGCGCGCACCCTCTATGCACGCCGACCTCTTTACAGCGTCGATATGCGGAACAGCACCAAGGAATTGTTGCACAAGAGAAAAATAACTATTCGTCCTTGGTCCTTCCGGCCAGAGACGATCCACAATAGACCTCATGGCAAGCACGGACAACCTATGGAGCTCGGCCCACTCGATCATTTGCTCATTTAACAGCAGTGGATGCACCGGAGCATTGAACTGCGACCAGAACAGCTTTTCCACTTCGTGATCTTTTTGACCTTCGAAAAACTTGGTCGCATCAGCTACACTTGCTACCAAATCCAGGTACGCGTCTGCAGAACTCCATAATTGATCCAGAAGGGCATACTTAGGATCTCCGAACTTCGTCCGCAACAAAAAGGGCTTCCCAGCCGCGATATCTCCGGCTTGACATAGCTCCTCCTTCGCCGCTTTGATTTTAGAGCGGGTTTCCTTGGCTGCTACCATGGCTTTCTCCAGCTCCGCCGTTTTCGTTTGGCTTTCATTTTCAAGAAGCTCATAGGGGTCGGCGGCATCTTTCAACTCCACAGCCATCTTTGCTATTTTCTCTTTGCTCTGGCAATGCGCAGCCTGTTCGGCTCTTAATTCTTCGACCGCCTATAGGGCAGCCGCATCACTCCTCCTGGCTTGTTCCTTGGCTCGGGCAAGTTCTGCCCGAAGGGTCTCCACGGCTGCAGCTCCATCTGCAATTACAACATATTATAGATACTAGCATCATGCCCCTCTTAATATATGTTGGCCACTGGAGAATACATACCATGTGCCTCGTCAAGCCACTTGTATACATGCATGATGTCGGCATCTGCCGCATCAAGTTGCCGCTTCAGTTCGGCAAACTCACCAGTCCGGCTAACCGCCGGACCCTCAGCCGCCTGCACATGAAAGTGGCATGATCATTACCTGGGACTATGATCCTTTGTTTGCCGGCTTTTTCGACAGCAACCAGAGTCTCAGGGGCTAGTATCTGCATAGGGCACATCTAGCATGTGCGGTACCGTCAAAAATATACATATTACTTCATGTACCTCAAAGCCTCTCAGCAGGCTCATAAAAGCTTCATGCAACCCACTTTCGGCGGATGAAATTCTCTCAAACACTGTACCCATTAGAGTACGATGCGCCTCCGAGATAGCCGCTTGCTCCAGAAGACTCATCAGGGCGTCCGGTCGTGCGCCGGACAGTCTCGGACTCTTTTTGTGGCTCTCCTTAGGAGCCGAATACTCTGGACTTTGGGTGGCCGAAGGGTTACTTTCTAGCCTTGGAGGATCAGGAGAAACCCTCCGTGATGACACCTCAGGGTCATCCACCTCACGAGGCGGGGAGGCGCGGGGAGGCATTTCGCTCTCCATCATCTCCGGAAGAAGATCCCCTGAAGACGAGCTCTGTGGAGAAGGGCTACGATCCGGACTACAAGACATACGTCTCGATTATTAACCTCGCAAATAAAGTAAGATATATTTACTATAAAATGCCTTTGTTTACTTACAGCTCGGTGGAGGTCTGGCCCCCTTGTGGGCACTATGCGGTAAGGATGCCCTCCGGGGCCGGGCCCCCTGTCAAAGGTTTCTTCCCTCCTTTGGAAACCATTGTTTCCAAGTTGTCAGGGGTGGCCCTCTTCGTTCCTTGGGGAGAGGGAATTTTAGATTCTTCTCCCTGGTTATCCTCCTTCACGGAGGCACTAATCCCCTCGGTTTGGATGAATAATGAGTGAGGCTCGCTTTCGGCTTCTTCGCTCCTCCCTTTATCTTCCCCTGATGGCACTTGATAAGGCGCAAGCTCAAGCATCCTGGCTAGTACAGGATCCGGTGAGCCTTCGGGAAGGGGGGCCGGACACCTGATCATCTTCGCCTTTTTATCCAGTCCTGGTCAAAAGGCGACTTTTCAGAATGATGTTGTGATAAATTAAAAGACAACGTGTTCGGCCATGGAATTACTCACTTGGGTGTCTGGACGATTGTAGCTCAGACCCGCATCCTCGGTGGTGTCCGGACACTCTATTTGTGATCTGAAGAACAATCTGTATATCTCTTCGAGCGTCACACCGAAGAAGTGTTGAATAGTTCGCGGTCCTTCCGGGTTGAACTCCCACATACGGAGAGGTTGACGTTTGCAAGGCAGCATTCGGGGAACTAGCATGACTTGCATTACCTTGACAAGGCTGACATCTCTCTCGACCTTGGATGCGACTCTGCAATGTCGGCACATCATTTACTGGCCTCCAGTCCAGCCCCTTGTTTGTCCATGAAGCCAGTTGAGGCGGGGGGCCCGAGCGAAAGGTAGGGGCGGCTACCCACTTAGTACCCCTGGGAGCTGTGATGTAAAACTACTCCCGTTGCCATAAGCTGGACACCTCCGGGAAGGAACCCTTAGGCCATGGAACATCGGCGCCTTTGCTTATTACGGCACCTCCGCATTCCGCGTGTCGCCCATTAATCATCTTTGGCTTCACATTAAAGGTCTTGAGCCATAAGCCGAAGTGTGGGGTGACGTGGAGGAAGGCCTCACACACGACGATAGACGACGAGATTTGAAGGATGGAATCCGGGGCCAGATCATGGAAATCAAGCCCGTAATAGAACATGAGCCCCCTAACAAAGGGATCTAGGATAAAGCCCAGCCCTCGGAGGAAGTGGGAGACGAATACGACACTCTCGCCGGGTTCGAGAGTGGGAATGACCTGCCCTCGAGCAGGCAGCCTGTGCGAGATTTCGGCGGTCAGATACCTGGCTTCTCTTAGCTTCTTGATGTCCTCCTCTGTGATAGAGGAGGGCATCCACCGACCTTGAAGGTTGGATCCGGACATGACTGAAGGTCCGAAGCGCCTAGCCTGAGCCTTGGGTGTTGGAACTCGAGGTGGGGGAAGGATTCGATTGAGTGCGAGGAGAAAAGGACAGGCCTTGGCCCCTTTATAAAGAGGGTGAATATCAAGCGTCCTCCGCGTGACCGTTTGGAACTTGCCTAAAATCGCGGAGCCATACCAACAGGCACGATTGGGTTACCCATACCCATATTGATGAGAATCCTCTGATAAGAGGGGCACGATCTCTGCTTCGATAGGACGTGCCATTAAAACCGCCTCGCAACACGTATAGTGGCAGGTTCGGAAAAAACGGTTCGTCATGACCAGACCATGGCATTATGTCACGTTATGAAAAGCTGTCAGCAGATTAGACTTGTGGAAATATTATTCTCTCTACGGTGGTATGTGGAATTTGTTTTGCAGAGCGGACAACATCCTTGTGTTCAAAATCTTCTATGGAGCACTCGGAGGAGGAACCCGCTGGCAATGTCAAGACAATCTGCGCACGGACTCATCGTCATTGAAGCCTGGTTCAGGGGCTACTGAGGGAGTCCTGGATTAGGGGGTCCTCGGACAGCCGGACTATATCCTTTGGCCGGACTGTTGGACTATGAAGATACAAGATTGAAGACTTCATCCCGTGTCCGAATGGGACTCTCCTTGCGTGGAAGGCAAGCTTGGCAATACGGATATGTAGATCTCCTCCCTTGTAACCGACTCTGTGTAACCCTAGCCCCCTCCGGTGTCTATATAAACCGGAGGGTTTAGTCCGTAGAACAACAACAATCATACCATAGGCTAGCTTCTAGGGTTTAGCCTCTATGATCTCGTGGTAGATCAACTCTTGTAATACTCATATCATCAAGATCAATCAAGCAGGAAGTAGGGTATTACCTCCATCGAGAGGTCCCGAACCTGGGTAAACATCATGTCCCCCGCCTCCTATTACCATCCACCTTAGACGCACAGTTCGGGACCCCCTACCCGAGATCCGTCGGTTTTGACACCGACAGCCCGACAGGGAAGCTGCCATGTGCGCTGCGTGCCAGGCAGCCGCTCCCGCCGAAAAAGTTGGGAAAGGCGATGGGTTGTACTGCAAGATCCACCGGACCAAAGGCCATGACCTTCAGGAGTGTTACCAGGTTGAGCAGCTCGTCAGGAAGCAGAGGGCGGAGTATGATAAGCGAGATAAGGAAAAAGGTTAGAATGCTGCTGGTGGTAAGGGCCAGAGTGGTGAAGCAAATCGTCCCAGCAAACCCCTTCGGAACCAAGGAAAGCCTGCCAGGGGCCATGAGAAGGGAATCTGTGATGATGCCAGTGATGGAGGGGATGAAGAGGAAACTAGTGAGCTGGAATTCCAGAGGGCCACTAACGCCCTATGCATTGATGGAGGTGCATCTTTGCACACCTGTCATCGCCAACTCAAGCAATGGGCACGAGAGGTCAATGCTATTGAACCAACACCAGAGGCCCGGAAACCGCTCAAATGGTCCCGCACGCCCATCATATTTGACGAAGAGGATCATCCTAGTCGCACTACTGCGGTAGGGTGCTTGCCATTGTTGATCTCCTCGACAATTCGCAACCTCAAGGTTACAAAGATGCTAGTGGATGGCAGGGCCGGGTTGAATCTGATTTCCCCAGCAGTTATTAGCAAGCTTCAGATAGGAGAAGAAGAGCTAGAGGTCACCGGCACGTCAAGGAGTTAACCCCGGCAGGAGCCATCCTAAAGGGAAGATTACGTTGTCGGTTACGTTTGGGGGAGAACTAAACTATCAGACTGAGAAGATTGTGTTTGATGTGGTTGATCTCCCCCTGCCGTACAATGGAATTATGGGATGCCCGGCCCTGGCTAAGTTCATGGTAGCATCCCACTATGCTTATAACACTTTGAAGACGCCTGGGCCACTGGGAGTCATCACTATCCCGTTAGATGAGAAGGATGCAATTATCTACGTGGACAAGATGTACCGGGATGCAGTCGCGGCTGTGGCTGCGGCAGCAGCAACTCCCCCAAGGAAAGCAAAGGAAAGAAGAGGGATTGTAGGACCTCCGGCAAGGAGTCTGGGAAGTGTGCCCCCTCCGTGTGCACGGCACCCGTTGACGACATGCCGGAGTGTTCCAATAGCAAAAGATCCAAGGTTGTTGCACCCCAAGTGAAGAAGGTCCTGGCAGGGCTGGCTGGCGTTGATGGTACTTTCACTATCAGCGCCACCCTTGATGACAAATATGAAAGCGCGCTCGTTGCCTTCTTGCGGGTGAATTTCGATGTGTTTGCCTGGCAACCATATGATATCCCCGGTGTTCCCAGGGAGGTAATCGAGCACCACCTTGCTGTCCGCCCACATGCCCAACCCGTTAAGCAGAAAGTCCAAAAGTAGACCTTGGAGCGGCAACAGTTCATTGCCGAGGAAATCAAGAAACTAGAGGCAGCTGGATTGGTCAGAGGAGTACTGCATCCTACATGGTTAGCAAATCTAGTGGTGGTCCGGAAGGCGAATGGGAAATGGAGGCTTTGCATTGATTTCACATATCTCAACAAGGCTTGCCCGAAGGACCCATTTCCCTTGCCGCGCATCCTCCAGATTGTGGATTCCACTTCAGGCTGTGATCTGCTCTCCTTTCTGGATGCATACACCGGACATCACCAGATCTTCATGACCAAAAAAGATGAGGAGAAGACATCATTCATCACTCCATGTGGTACATACTGCTTTGTCCGCATGCCATTCGGATTAAAGAGTCCCGGGTCCACTTTTGCAAGAGCAGTCTAGATTGGTTTTGAGCCACAGTTGCACAGAAATATAGAAGCCTATATAGATGACATCGTGGTCAAAACCAAGGATAGGACCACCCTTATCCAGGATTTGGAGGGGACATTTGCTAATCTGCGCAAAATCAACCTGAAGCTTAATCCGAAGAAGTGTGTATTCAGTGTTCCCTCCGGCAAGCTACTTGGATTCTTGATGTCCCATCGGGGGATTGAAGCCAACCTCGACAAGATCAAGGCCATCGAGCAGATCCAAGCGCCAAGGAAACTTAAGGATGTAAGGCGCTTGACGGGGTGTGTTGCCGCACTAAGCAGATTCATTTCCAAGTCTGCCGAGCGCGCCCTGTCATTCTTCAAGGTTTTGAAGAAAGCAGGGCCTATGAGGTGGACCCCAGAAGCAGATGCAGTGCTGCGGGAATTGAAAGACTACCTATCCTCTGTACCTACCATGGTTAAACCCAAACCCCAAGAGCCTTTGCTGCTTTACTTGGCAGCAACCAATCAAGTGGTCAGTGAGGCATTGGTAGCACAGTAAGAAGTGGATGAGGCAGAAAGTGGGTAGATCACGATAGAGTAAGAAAAGGATAAGAACAACAATGAGCACGAAAACAAGAGCAACCCAAGGACGCGACAAGAAAGAAAGTGGTGCAGCGCCCAGTATGCTTCGTTAGCTCCTTGTTACAAGGGGCTAGATCGAGGTAATCTGGCGTGCAAACGTTGATCTTTGGCTTCATCATGGCCTCAAGGAAACTGCGCCACTACTTCCAAGCCCATGAGATCACGGTTGTCACTCGTTTCCCATTACAACGGATACTCTGAAACCCTGAGGCCACCGGCAGAATAGTGGAGTGGGCTTTGGAGTTATCCAGCTTTGGTTTGAAGTTTGAGAGCACATAAACTATTCACAGCAGGGCACTGGCAGAGTTTATTGCAGAATGGACGCCAACCCTTGATGAGGAGGTGACAGAAACAACTCTCCCCGACAAGGAATTGCCCCAAGAATGGATTCCGTATTTTGATGGTGCTTTTTCTCTACAAGGTGCAGGGGCTGGCGTACTACTCGTTGCCCCCTCTGGGGAGCACTTGAAGTACGCCGTCCAAATGCACTTTGCTCGGGAAGAAGCCACCAACAATACAGCTGAGTATGAAGGGCTCCTTGCCGGGCTCAGGATTGCAGCAGAATTGGGAATTAAGAAGCTTATCATTCGAGGAGATTCACAGCTTGTGGTGAGACAAGTCAACAAGGATTATCGAAGCCCATTGATGGAAGCATACGTTGAGGAAGTGAGGAGATTGGAGGAGCACTTTGATGGGTTGCAAACAGAGCATGTACCCCGTGCGGAAAACAACATAGCTGATCACCTGTCAAAGTGTGCTGCGCAGAAGCTTCCTGCGGAACCAGGAACTTTTGTTCTCCATCTCTCTATGCTACCTCTTGAGCACTGTGTTGGTTTTCCCTTGAAGAGGAAAGGGTGATGCAGCAAAGTAGCGTAAGTATTTCCCTCAGTTTTTGAGAACCAAGGTATCAATCCAGTAGGAGGCCATGCACGAGTCCCTCGCACCTACACAAACAAATAAATCCTCACAACCAACGCGATAAGGGGTTGTCAATCCCTACACGGTCACTTACGAGAGTGAGATCTGATAGATATGATAGAATAATATTTTTGGTATTTTTATGATAAAGATGCAAAGTAAAATAAAAGCAAAATAAAATGTCAACGGAAATAGCTAAGTGCTGGAAGATTAATGTGATGGAGAATAAACCCGGGGGCCATAGGTTTCACTAGTGGCTTCTCCCGAGAGCATAGGTATTTATGGTGGGTGAACAAATTACTGTTGAGCAATTGACAGAATTGAGCATAGTTATGAGAATATCTATGTATGATTATGTATATAGGCATCACGTCCGAGACAAGTAAACCGACTCCTGCCTGCATCTACTACTATTACTCCACACATCGACCGCTATCCAGCATGCATCTAGAGTATTAAGTTCATAAGAACAGAGTAACGCTTTAAGCAAGATGACATGATGTAGAGGGATAAACTCATGCAATATGACGTAAACCCCATCTTGTTATCCTCGATGGAAACAATACAATACGTGCCTTGCTGCCCCTACTGTCACTAGGAAAGGACACTGCAAGATTGAACCCAAAGCTAAGCACTTCTCCCATTGCAAGAAAGATCAATCTAGTAGGCCAAACCAAACTGATAATTCAAAGAGACTTGCAAAGATAACCAATCATACATAAAAGAATTCAGAAGATTCAAATATTGTTCATGGATAAAGTTGATCATAAACCCACAATTCACCGGTCTCAACAAACACACCGCAAAAGAAGATTACATCGAATAGATCTCCACGAGAGAGGGGGATAACATTGTATTGAGATCCAAAAATAAAGAAGAAGCCATCTAGCTAATAACTATGGACCCATAGGTCTAAGGTAAACTACTCACACATCATCGGAGAGGCTATGGTGTTGATGTAGAAGCCCTCCATGATCGATGCCCCCTCCGGTGGAGCTCCGAAACAGGCCCCAAGATGGGATCTCACGGGTATGTAAAGTTGCGGGCGGTGGAATTAGGTTTTTGGCTCCGTGATTCTGGTAGTTTGGGGGTGCGTAGGTATATATAGGAGGAAGGAGTACGTCGATGGAGCAACAGGGGGCCCACGAGGGTAGTGGGCGCGCCTGGGGGGGGGGGGTAGGCGCGCCCCCCCTACCTCGTGCCTTCCTGGTTGATTTCTTGATGTAGCGTCCAAGTCCCCTGGATCATGTTCGTTCCAAAATCATGTTCCCGAAGGTTTCATTCCGTTTGGACTCCGTTTATATTCTTTTTCCGTGAAACTCTGAAATAGGAAAAATACAGCAATTCTGGGTCGGGCGTCCGGTTAATAGGTTAGTCCCAAAGATAATATAAAAGTGTATAATAAAGCCCAATAATGTCCAAAACAGAATATAATATAGCATGGAACAATAAAAAATTATAGATACGTTGGAGACGTATCAAGCATCCCCAAGCTTAATTCCTGCTCGTCCTCGAGTAGGTAAATGATAAAAACAGAATTTTTATGTGGAATGCTATTTGACATAATTTCAACATAATCCTTCTTATTGTGGCATGAATGTTCAGATTTGATATGATTCAAGATAAAAAGTTTAATGTTGACATAAAAACAATAATACTTCAAGCATACTAACTAAGCAATTATGTCTTATCAAAATAACATAGCCGAAGCAAGTTATCCCTACAAAATCATAGTCTAGCTATGCTCCATCTTCCCAACACAAAATATTCATATCATGTACGACCCCGGTTTTGGCCAAGCAATTGGTTCATACTTTTAACGCGCTTCAGCCTTTTCAACTCTTACGTAATACATGAGCGCAAGCCATGGATATAGCACTATGGTGGAGTAAGGTATAATGGTAGGGGTTATGTGGGAAGACAAAAAAAGAGAAAGTCTCACATCAACGAGGCTAATCTACGGGCTATGGAGATGCACATCAATTGATGTTAATGCGAGGATTAGGGATTGCCATGCAACGGATGCACTAGAGCTATAAGTGTATGAAAGCTCAAAAAGAAAACTAAGTGGTTGTGCATCCAACTTGCTTGCTCACGAATTCCTCGGGTATTTTAGGAAGCCCCTCATTGGAATATACAAGCCAAGTTATATAATGAAATTTCCCACTAGTATATGAAAGTGACAAAATGAGAGACTCTCTATTATGAAGATCATGGTGCTACTTTCAAGCACAAGTGTGGTAAAAGGATAGTAACATTGTCCCTTCTCTCTTTTTCTCTCATCATTTTTTTATTTGGGCCTTTTCTCCTTTTTATGGCCTCTTTTTTTGAAGTTTGGAGTCTCATCCTGACTTGTGGGGGAATCATAGTCTCCATCATCCTTTCCTCACTTGGGACAATGCTCTAATAATGATGATCATCACACCTTTATTTACTTACAACTCATGAATTACAACTCAATACTTAGAACAAAATATGACTCTATATGAATGCCTCCGGCGGTGCACCGGGATATGCAATGAATCAAGAGCGACATGTATGAAAGAATAATGAACGGTGGCTTTTCCACAAATACTATGTGAACTACATGATCATGCAAAGCAATATGACAATAATGGAGCGTGTCATGATGAATGATCATGCAAAGCAATATATCTCGGAATAGCTATGGAAATGCCATAATAGGTAGGTATGGTGGCTGTTTTGAGGAAGATATAAGGAGGTTTATGTGTGATAGAGCGTATCATATCACGGGGTTTCGATGCACCGGCGAAGTTTGCACGGTACCGAAGAGGCTAGATAATTGCGGAAAGGTAAGTGTGCGTATAATCCATGGACTCACATTAGTCATAAAGAACTCATATACTTATTGCAAAAATTTATTAGCCCTCGAAGCAAAGTACTACTATGCATGCTCCTAGGGGAAGCATTGGTAGGAGTTAACCATCGCGTGATCCCGACCGCCACACAAAGGAAGACAATCAACAAATACTTCATGCTTCGACTTTGTTACATAACGGTTCACCATACGTGCATGCTACGGGAATCACAAACTCCAACACATGTATTTTTCAATTCCACAATTACTCAACTAGCACAACTATGATATTACTACCTTTATATCTCAAAACAATTATCAAGCATCAAATTTCTCATGATATTAATTAAAGAAAATTGCCATGCTATTTCAAGACTCTCAAAATAATATAAGTGAAGCATGAGAGATCAATAGTTTCTATAAAACAAATCCACCACCGTGCTCTAAAAGATATAAGTGAAGCACTAGAGCAAAAACTATATAGCTCAAAAAATATAAGTGAAGCACATAGAGTATTCTAATAAATTCCGAATCAAGTGTGACTCTCTCAAAAGGTGTGTACAACAAGGATGATTGTGGTAAACTAACAAATAAAGACTCAAATAATACAAGATGCTCCAAGCAAAACACATATCATGTGGTGAATAAAAATATAGCTCCAAGTAAAGTTACCGACGGAAGTAGACGAAAGATGGGATGCCTTCCGGGGCATCCCCAAGCTTTGGCTTTTAGGTGTCCTTAGATTATCTTGGGGTGCCATGGTAATCTGTAACTAACGCAAACTTCTGGAACTTCAAAAATTCAGCCAAAATAGGAAGACCTAGAAAATTTGTTTATTGATCAGCAGCAATTAGAATCAATATTTTATCACGTTCTGGTGATTTGTAACAATTATTTTCGTGACCAGAAAGTTTCTGGAATTTTCAGCAAGATCAAATAACTATTATCCAAGAAGATCCTATAGGTTTAACTTGGCACAAACACTAATTAAAACATAAAAAAACATCTAACCAGAGGCTAGAACAAAATTTTATTCCTAAACAGAAGCAAAAAGCAAAAAACTAAAAATAAAATTGGGTTGCCTCCCAACAAGCGCTATCGTTCAATGCCCCTAGCTAGGCATAAAAGCAAGGATAGATCTAGGTATTTCCATCTTTGGTAGGCAATACATAAGTGGTTCTCATAATAGATTCATAACGTAATTTTATTTTATTTCTAGGGAAGTGTTCCATGCCTTTCTTTAATGGAAATTGGAACCTAATATTCCCTTCCTTCATATCAATAATTGCACCAATCGTTCTAAGGAAAGGTCTACCAAGAATAACGGGACATGAAGGATTGCAATCTATGTCAAGAACAATAAAATCTACGGGCACATGGTTCCTATTCGCAACAATAAGAACATCATTAATTCTTCCCATAGGTTTCTTAATGGTGGAATCCGCAAGGTGTAAGTTCAAAGAGCAATCAACAAAATCACGGAAACCTAGCAAATCGCACAAAGTCTTTGGAATCGTGGAAACACTAGCACCCAAATCACACAAAGCATAGCATTCATGATCTTTAATTTTAATTTTAATAGTAGGTTCCACTCATCATAAAGTTTTCTAGGGATAGAAACTTCCAACTCAAGTTTTTCTTCATAAGATTGCATCAAAGCATCAACGATATGTTTGGTAAAAGCTTTATTTTGGCTATAAGCATGAGGAGAATTTAGCACGGATTGCAACAAGGAAATACAATCTATCAAAGAGCAGCTATCATAATTGAATTCCTTGAAATCCAAAATAGTGGGTTCATTAATATCTAATGTTTTGATCTCTTCAATCCACTTTTATCAATTTTAGCATCAAGATCTAAAAACTCCGCATTTCTAGAACGCCTTCTAGGTAAAGGTGGATCATGTTCAGTCCCATCATTATCAAGATTCATATTGCAAAACAAAGATTTAATAGGAGACACATCAATCACTTTTAGATCTTCATCTTTGTTTTCAAAGTTTTCCGGCTTAGCGGCGATCTTATTAACTAAGGTGGCCTACTTGTCTGAAATTTCAGCTATTTAACTTCTCAAGATGAGAAATTTGGGACCTCAAACCATCAAATTCTTTAGACATATCATCGAGCTCTTTATTCATATAACTCATAAAGCTTTTTTGTTCCTTAAGCTCGTTCCTAAAGAAATTGTTATGTTCAAATTGTAAGACCATGAAACTCCTAACGTTGCCTTCGATCTCTTCTAGCCTTTTAAGGTGAGGATCACCAAATCCTGGTAGAGCCATCGAGACAAGAAAGCAATCCAGCACACGAGCAAACAAGAGACGGGCAAAAAGAGCCGAACGGGAAAGAGAGGGCGAATAAAACGGCAAGGGTGAAGTGGGGGAGAGGAAAACGAGAGGCAAATGGCAAATAATGTAATGCAGGAGATAAGGGTTTGTGATGGGTACTTGGTATGTTGAATTTTATGAGACTCCCAAGAACGGCGCCGTAAATCCTTCTTGCTACCTCTTGAGCACTGCGTTGGTTTTACCTTGAAGAGGAAAGGGTGATGCAGCAAAGTAGCGTAAGTATTTCCCTCAGTTCTTGAGAACCAAGGTACCAATCCAGTAGGAGGCCACACATGAGTCCCTCGCACCTACACAACAAATAAATCCTCGCAACCAACGTGATAAGGGGTTCTCAATCCCTACACGGTCACTTACGAGAGTGAGATCTGATAGATATGATAGAATAATATTTTTGGTATTTTTATGATAAAGATGCAAAGTAAAATAAAAGCAAAATAAAAATGCAACGAAAATAGCTAAGTGTTGGAAGATTAATGTGATGGAAAATAGACCCGGGGGCCATAGTTTCACTAGTGGCTTCTCTCGAGAGCATAAGTATTTACAGTGGGTGAACAAATTACTGTTGAGCAATTGACAGAATTGAGCATAGTTATGAGAATATCTAGGTATGATCATGTATATAGGCATCACGTCCGAGGTAAGTAGACCGACTCCTGCCTGCATCTACTACTATTACTCACCACATCGACCGCTATCCAGCATGCATCTAGAGTATTAAGTTCATAAGAACAGAGTAACGCTTTAAGCAAGATGACATGATCTAAAGGTTTAAACTCATGCGATATGATATAAATCCCGTCTTGTTATCCTCAATGGCAACAATACAATACGTGCCTTGCTGCCCCTACTGTCACTGGGAAAGGACACCGCAAGATTGAACCCAAAGCTAAGCACTTCTCCCATTGCAAGAAAGATCAATCTAGTAGGCCAAACCAAACTGATAATTTGAAGAGACTTGCAAAGATAACCAATCATACATAAAAGAATTCAGAAGATTCAAATATTGTTCATAGATAAACTTGATCATAAACCCACAATTCATCGGTCTCAACAAACACACCGCAAAAAGAAGATTACATCGAATAGATCTCCACGAGAGAGGGGAGAACATTGTATTGAGATACAAAAGAGAGAAGAAGCCATCTAGCTAATAATTATGGACCCGAAGGTCTGAGGTAAACTACTCACACATCATCGGAGAGGCTATGGTGTTGATGTAGAAGCCCTCCGTGATTGTTGCCCCCTCCGGCGGAGCTCTGGGATAGGCCCCAAGATGGGATCTCACGGGTACAGAAAGTTGCGGCGGTGGAATTAGGTTTTTGGCTCCGTATCTGGTAGTTTGGGGGTACGTAGGTATATATAGGAGGAAGGAGTATGTCGGTGGAGCAACAGGGGGGCCACGAGGGTGGAGGGCGCGCGTGGGGGGTAGGCGCGCCCCCCTACCTCGTGCCTTCCTAGTTGATTTCTTGACATAGGGTCCAAGTCCCCTAGATCACGTTCGTTCCAAAAGTCACGCTCCCGAAGGTTTTCATTCCGTTTGGACTCCGTTTTATATTCTATTTCTGCGAAACTCTGAAATAGGCAAAAAACAGCAATTCTGGGCCGGGCCTCCGGTTAATAGGTTAGTCACAAAAATAATATAAAAGTGTATAATAAAGCGCAATAATGTCCAAAACCGAATATAATATAGCATGGAACAATAAAAAATTATAGATACGTTGGAGATGTATCACTCTACGCCCTCCGTATCACCAGCCACAATGGCCCGGAAGAGGAGAAAGTTGGACTACGTTAAGCCTCTCCCGGCAGAGCCACCCGCTCCCAACAAAGACCCTGCTGGAAACAACTCCTCACAGCCTGCCGGACCACCCTCTCCAGCCGGGCCTATGGACCCCGCAAACGAGGCTGGTGCTCCCGTAGCAGAGGAGGTGCCGCTAGTCCTCGTTGTAGAGCCCCAGGCTCCAACTTGGGCAAGGCACATTGTCGACTTCCTCCAAACCGGAGAACTCCCTGGCAATCAAGACGAAGCTGAAAGAGTATCCTGGAGGGCCAGTATGTATCAGTTTGCCGATGACACTCTATATAGAAGGAGGCCCAATGGTGTGAAAATTGAAGTGTGTTTGCCGGGAGGACGGAAAGGAACTGTTGGCGGAGATTCACAGAGGAATGTGCGGCTCACACACTGGATCAAGGGCGTTAGTTGGGAAAGCATTCCAGCAAGGATTCTATTGGCCCCTCCAAGATGCTGTCGAGCTCGTCACGACATGTGAAACCTGCCAGTTCCATTCCAAGAGAATACACCTGCCTGCCTAAGCTCTTCAAGGCCATTTTCGGTCTGGGGGCATGATATCCTCGGCCGCTTCCCTCAAGAAATCGAGGGCTTTGAATTCTTATTCGTTGCCATCGACAAGTTTGCAAAGTGGCCGGAAGTGATTGCCGTGAGAAAGGTGACTGCCCAGTCAGCTATCAAGTTCTTGAAAGAGTTGGTGTGTCATTTCGGAGTTCCGGCAAGGATCATCACAGACAACGGCACCCAATTCACGAGCCACGCCTTCATGCAATATGTTCGTACCCTCGGATGCAAGATCTCATTTGCCTCTGTGGCACACCCCCGGAGCAATGGACAAGCTGAGAGGGCGAATGCTGAAGTGCTACGTGTACTCAAGAAAAGAACTTTCGATACGCTGCAGAAGCACGGCAGATGATGGATTGAGGAGCTGCCGCTAGTTCTCTGGTCCCTCAGAATGACACCTAACCGAGCTACCGGGCAGACTCCCTTCTCCCTGGTCTACGGGGCAGAAGCACTTATCCCCACAGAACTCATTTACGGGTCCCCTCAAGTGCTTGCCTATGATGAAGTAGCGCAAGATCAACACCGGCATGACAACGCTGTGATACTCGAGGAGAACCGTCTCCGGGCTGCTACGCATGATGCACGCTACCAGCAAGCCCTGTGTCACTATCATAGCCGCAGGGTTGATGCCCGGTGTTTTGAGGAAGGTGACCTTGTCCTTAGGCTCGTTCAGTCCTCCAAGGGGTACAAACAAGCAGTAACCAAAGTGGGAAGGCCCTTACTGGGTGGTACGAGTCACCAGACATGGCGCAGTCCGTCTAGAGATCGAGGATGGCACTTAGTTGCAAAACTCATGGAATATTGAGCATCTCCGTAAGTACTACCCATAAGGTGCGAGGCTGCCGAGCACCACCCGGCAGCCACCCTTTCGTATAGGCCTTGCCTCAGCTGCATGTAACCCCTTGTACAAAGCCGGGGCGATGACCCCGTGCAAGAGAAAATAAATAAGTGCTGTGGGGGGGGGGGGGGAACCAAGATCACATGCATGCATAAGCACACCCAGATCACTGCATAAGTATTTCATGAGCATTTGCATATGCCTATAGATAGGATTGCATCCTGCATTCATTCTCATCTACATGTAGTTGCATGTTCCTGCCGTGAACTTGACTTCGACAAGGGACGAGAAGATTGCACAGCACGGCGATCCCCAGCAAGCCAAACAGATAAGTTTACCTCTTGTCCATTAGTGTTCTATAAAGCTATTACTTTGCATAAGGAAACCTCGCCTCTCTTTTGAAACTTAGGTGCTCCCATCCATGACTCGAACGTTGCTTCAGTCAGGATGGTCGCAGTAGCCTTTGGTAAAAGGGAGCTGGCGGGGGGCTAGCCCCTCTGTCTGTTCCCCGGTAGACGTAGTTCTCCGGCAGACAAATAGGGTGCCAGCAGGATAGCCTGCCAGGGAAAACTCATTTATTTTTATTAAAGAGGCACTCCGCCTCTGCATGGACATACACATGCACGGGTTCCCGGCAAGGCTCATCTTTTTCATTCATATGCTAACATAAGTACTAGCATTACATAACACAAAGATGGACTCGAGAGATTATATTATTTGAATTAAAATTTGGCAATTGCCTACAAGTTTAAGATTGAAAAAGGATAAGTTCCCTGTAACCCCTCTTTTCCTTTCTCTCCTCCTCCTTCCCAGGATGCCGAGGCAAGAGGGAAAGGAGAATAAACGGAGCGCTCAGGAAAGGGCGGCGATGAAGGGGTTGGCGGAGCGGACATCTACCGCGGCCCCCAAGTGGCATGCACTCAGGAGCTGCGCAAGGTGATGAGCAAGGCCCGTCGCCCTTCCAAAAAAAGAGGGGAGAAGGAAGAGGGAAGGGGCAGAAATAGTAGCGGCATTGCCCACAACGGGCATGCAACGCTACTGTCGCTTTGGTACCCTCAACAGCTAGGAGGCTCGAGGCACGCCACGCCCCTCCTTGGCGGGCAGGAAGGCACACCCGTCGTCGACAACGACACCAAAGCCTCTGGGAGGGGCGATGCTGAGATTCCCAATGATCACCGGCTCCGCCTCCCGGCCGAGCCTCGAAGAAACCAAAAGACTCGCCACGCCAAGGACCAAACTCACTCCCCAAGCATCTGCACCAACATGAGGCAACAATAGCTCCAAGCAAGAGCCCGGGGGCTGGCCCCAGGCTCTTCTCTTCAGCATCACCAGCGGAAACAAAGAACAAGGGGAGAAGAAGGAGAATGCAAAAATTGATGACTTTGCCCTCCTCCGCCCCTCTCTTTTATAGGTCGGGCGGGGAAGGGCAGCTGCTCCATCAACGGGTGACCACCGCCCTCCTCCACCAAAATCAAGGCGGGCGGGCCCTTTCCAGGATACTCTCTCGTGCCACGCGACTCCGCCACCTACCCCGCGCGATGCATGCGGCATACGTGGCCAAGGATAAGGGCGCTTTGTGGGAAGAGTAAATTGGCAGTTTCCAACCCGTGTGTTAAAGTCATTTATGGGCCATCACTGGAGCGGCCCCACCATTATTGGCTTTACACCACACGCGGGGAAACCGGAAATTGGCCCAGAATCAAGGCTAATGAAACAGCAACGAAAAACTCAAGGGGCCAAACCCTTCAGCAACCTTGCCTGTGCACTTATTAGGCCCTATCCTGACGACGCTCAGCAGAGCTCTCGGGGTAGGCCCGGGGGCTTCTGTCGGTGCAACAAACCCTGGGTCTGTTGCCCAGACTGTGCACAGGCACGGGAACAAGATCGAAGCACCAACCCAAGTCAGAGGATGAAGAACTAAGAGATTTGCAAAACCAACATGCAGCCTAGAGAGACCAAGATCGAGCTAGAAGAGTAGGACATCGACAAGGAAAGGGCCTCCCTTGCTGGGTAGGCGAGCCTGGCAAGGAGCAGGGCCACCACCAGAAGTAAGCAACCAAGGCTCCCCGGCAGATCCTGCCGGGGCTCGCGGGGGCAAAACTACCCCACCGGCCACTCAAGCATGACCCGCGTCGTCAATCAATGCGGTGTCAAGCCGCAAGATGATTAAGTGGCAGCCATTCACCAAATGACAGCCATTTACTACGGAAGAAACCCACAGACGACACCGCCCGTGGACGTGTCAAGAGAACAGTGCAGAGTCAGAAGATAGCGGCAAGCCTTGCCGGGCAACCAGTGATGTGAACTGAGCGGCACATTTAATGCACCTTGTCAGCCCGCAGAGTTAGGTATGATAGCACTGTTTGCTATCATATCAGTGGATAATGACCACTTTTCCATTGTGGTGACCCCTTAATCTATAAAAGGAGGCCCATGCCACTCGTAGGAAGGGTTGGAAAGTTGATGAACCCAAGCCACCATACGCGCGTAGTAGCTATGCCCCCAAGGCAAACCCTACCGGGCAAGTGTACTACGCGTTACCACATTCATTCCACCATCAATCCACCAAATCAGGAGTAGGGCCTTACGCCTCACGGCGGCCCAAACCTGGGTAAATTGCGTGTGTGCTCTCTGTCGTGCTGCCGTACGCTGGTCTGCTCTTTGTGCAACGCGACGTCCCCCTGCCGAACCAGCAAGGGCCCACCCTGTCCCATAGGTGGCCATGGATATCCCGCAACAATGGTATGTTAGTTTCCTTGAAGAATTTGTTTGTGAGGATAGAACATGATTACATAACACGCATGACATGGTAGTTTCCTTTCCTGTGAAGAATCGATTGTGAAATAATATGAATATAACCATGCATGGCACTTCTATATTTTTGAACCCAGTATACATTTCCCTGTATTTTCCTCCCATTTCCAACAGGGACATATCAATGCTGTTTCTTGCATTATCCTACTCATACTTTGAACAATACTGATCTTACATTAACAATGCCTATCCTTTTTGATATGATGCAGTGTACCTACAGTTCCTGCCCTTTGTAATCACGCCACCTTTGCCAAAAACAGGGAAGCACAACGGGTTCGTCGCTCAATCAGACGATGGCAAAAGACTGATGATCATTCGGACACATGAGCCGGAAATGTTATATTGCAAAAACCCCACTGTATACAAGCCCCGTGAAATACGTGAGTATCCAGACGGTGGCTGTTACGTCTATGAGCAGGATACCAGCTTGTAGGGGCCTTCAGGATTTTTGAGTTGGAGGCGAGTAAAGAGCCTTGGTTCACACTCTCTGTTTCTCAGACTCAATTATTCGATTAACCAGGAGATCACCGTTGGCAAGGACCTTGATGGTAGAGAGGCTTTGTTTGCTATGGAAAACTTGTCTACACGGCGTGCCCTAGGAGTTCGGGAGCAAACTCCCCTGATTGTCAATGATACAACCTGCAGCCAAAAGAAGGTGAGAATGACGAAGGCATCTGGATTAACTTTGATCCTTGGATGTGTCGAGTCTGACAGGCAGTGATGTGGTTCAAGCCTTCAGGTTCATAGGTAATTGGGTTGTTGCTCGAAAGGGTGGAATACTGGTGTCTCCGGATCACTGGTGGCTGAAGCGGGGCTGCAAATTATGATGGTGTTGGATCATCCCTCTTTGAATGACTTGTTGTCTTTGCTACTTGTTCTGGATGGGATAGTTCTCTCTTTTGTTATGCATATTCCTTGTCATTTGGTCATCCTCATCTATGTCACTCTTACTATGTAATAGTTGCCTCTATTTAGAATGTCTTCTCGTCTGGATCACGAGAGTCTGAGCGCTGCAGATGGGTGCTATTTATGTCAGTAGTAGTCACTACTCATTGTTTGAATGTTGTATATATTGTTGTTTCGAACTGTTTACTTTCTCGAACTGCTGGTGGGCTAAATGAGGGCATCACCATTCTCCAATGTTCAGAGTATATCTCCTTTTTTCAAGTTATATTTTGAGCTCAGTGTCTTTTCGATGATGTACACTTGTTTGGGCCAGTGAGGTGTCGTTGAATATGGGTCGAGTAGTAACGCAATGCCAAACAGGTCAATTATGACTCTCAGGCCGGGCTCTCGAAAGATCCTAAAAAAAGGCCAGGCTCTCAAAAAAAGAATTGGGACTTTTAGGACGACATGTGGGCGCCACCACTATTTTCATGCGCTTGCGCGCCTAGAGCATATTGACGCATGTTCAAAATTCATGCTACCTTTTCATCCCCAATCTCCCACCCCTCACCCACCTTTGGAATCTCGATTCCAACTCCAGTTCCCCCAAATCCCCCTCCTGTACTCCCTGTACTCAAGCGCACTATCATGTCACCGGTCAACGCGGATCTCCATGCCAGAGATCCTGAGGTCCGTCCTGCCTTCGGGCGCTGCATGCTGTCGCTCAAGAGTGGCATGGCGGCGCTTGATGACTAGTTTGTCGGCAAAGTACTAATCGTAACCATCAACAGCGACCGGCCTCCCGTCTCGCCGGATGACCTTGTCAAAGCTCTTGGCATTGCGCACGGCATCCAAATAAGTGACTTGCTCATCAAAGTTTGTCCGCCACCGGCTGATTTCTTTGTCAGGTTCTAGACAACTTTCGACTACAGTCGTGTGCTCGAATCTTCCCGACATTTGTTTTGCGATGGCGCGCGGGTGAGCTTTGATCGGTGGTACCCAGGATGGGGCTCGATGCCCTCTGAGCTTGAGTTTTTAACAAAGCTTACCTTCCACGGCATGCCTCGACATGCTTGGAATAGCTAGTCCATGAATGAGCTTATCAACGACCTTGGACGTGAGCTCGTAAGTATGTTTGTTCCTCCAGACAGCTGGGCTGTGATGGTTATGGCATGGATAAAGAAGCCATCCACCATACCGAAGGTGATTTGTGTCGAGATACCGGTGCAGGAACCGGGGTTGTACTATTCGTCGCCACCAAGGCAGTCGCAGACCACGTTAGGGATGTACCTGAATCTAGTGTTCGTGCATGTCGAAGAAGTGGTCAATCCATCAATCGATGTCCTGCCGCCGCTGCTGGTGCCCGGGTCCGTCGATGACGTCCATTACAGGAGTCAACGTCAGACTTTCCCCTTGTTGCTTGGAACGATGGATGGCACAGGGCCTGCTCCATCACGCGGGCGGAGGCCACTGCTTCTTTGGGAGAAGAGGCAGGGCTGGCTGCGTGGATGTGCTCTAATTTGAGGTAACAACTGAATCTTGTCAGATACTAGTTAAATCCGAGCTATGGGTGTGAAGCACTGATGTGCCAGTACATTTGATTGTGACATGTTCTATTTTTTACCTGAACTTTTTTTAGAAAGGGCTATACGTCAACTTAATGTTCTAGCAGAACTTATATATTGTATTGTCTGTCTGTTTTCTTTGCAGAGCATTCAAGATATTTCCCCGTCATTGATAAAGACGATGATCCATTATGTATGAGTTCGTTGGTTTCCACATATCCCTACCCATCGCGATCCACTGCTTCCACCCTCATTGTGCCGCCTGCGTGAATTTTTTTTATGCAAGTTTAGTGTGGTATGATGTTCTATATGATTGTGTCAACTATATAAATTTTTACTAAGCATCAGCAATGCATATGGATGAAAGATGTATTTACGAGCATCGACCGATGGGTCTCTCTCTCTCTCATACACACACACAAACACACACACACACGCACAAGTGGGACCCGTTGAATTATTTCTTTGCTCGTGACAGCTTTTAATTAGGTTCCACTGTACTCTAACTTTTTTGTTAAGTTATTAATTGAGCTCAGTGACATCAAAAAGTTGTACATAAGCCTTTTTTGAGCCTTTCGGGCGTTGCTGAATGTGGGCTGAGTAGCCATGTAAGGTTGTACTATACTATACATGCCTTTTTTCAACACCAACAATTCAACTAGGGCGATAATTGTACACAATATCCGGGTCAACTTGTTATTCTCTGCCTCGCTGGGCTGTAAATCTTTCCTAGGAGGGATGCATTAGGCTTAACAAGAAAACGGGCTTTAATAAATAATAAATGGGATGCAATTATAAAAACTGGGCAGTAACTATAAAAAAACCACCAAACACGTCATTAGTTTAAATATATATTATTTTTGGAATTTGAAAACTTTAATTTCATTACTTGTTGCGCGCGCAATATTTCGTTGGATTTTTACGTAATACAAATTTATTTTCAAATTATATTTAATCTGACTAGAAATTTTGGGATAAAAATATTTCGGATCCCATCAAAATGTGGGAAATTTTATTGAATTCTCTTTTCAGCGGTTGGTTGAAATTATTAATCATTGTCCTAGCTAGAAAATGGGTTGTACTTTTAACAAACCGTAAATGGGCTGTAGTAAATTCCATTACAATTCAAAAATGAGCTGTACATTCTTACAAATCGCGA